>PVLA01003202.1:0-224360 GCA_004027455.1 Hydrochoerus hydrochaeris
GGCACAATGTCATATTTATAAATATGATTCTTATTTATTTCACTAGTGAGGATAGTCAAATTGTCTCCATTTACCTATGAAGGCCTCAAGATGATCCTTTTTATAGCTGAGTAATATTCCATTGTGTAAAAATACCACTTGATTTTTATCAACTCTGCAGTTGATGGGCATCTTGGCTGTTTCCAAGATTTAGCTATTAAAAATTGTGTTGCTATGAACATGGGTGCACATATATCACTGTGATATGAACTTGTCAGTTCTTCTGGGATAATACCCAGGAGGGGAATAGCTAGATTGAATGGAACTTCCAATCCTAGTCTTCTGAGAATTCTCCATATGGATTTCCACAGTGGTTGCATCAGTTTACATTCCCACCAACAGTGGAGCAGTGTTCCTTTTTCCCCCGCAGCCTCGCCAACATTTGTTATCAGGTGATTTCTTGATGGCAGCTATTCTTTCTGGAGTGAGGTGAAATCTCAATGTTGTTTTAATTTGCATTTCTCGAATGACCAGTGATGGTGAACATTTCTTCTTGTATTTATTTGCCATTTGTATATCTTTCTCTGAGAACTGTGTATTCATCTCAGGTGCCCATTTTTGGAGAGGGTCTTTGAATTTGGAGAGCTTGATTTTTTCAATTCTTTATGTGTTCTGTATATAAGTCCTTTGTCTGAGGGGTTGCAGGCTAAAATTCTTTCCCACTTTGGGTTTTCTTTTCACTCTGTTGGTGATTTCTTTTGAAGTGCAGAAACTTTTCAATAATATGAGATCCCAGTTTTTGATTCTCTGAAGAGTTCCCCGTGCAGTTTGTGTTTTGTTCATAAATTCTCTGCCTACCCCTATGTCTCCAAGACTTCTATCTACCTTGTCTTCCAGTAGATTTAGTGTTTCTTTTTTAATATTTAGGTCTTTGGTCCATTTAGACTTAAGTTTTGTTCATGGTGATATGCATGGATCTAGTTTCAGTCTTTGGCATGTGGAGAGCCAATTTTTCCAACACCATTTATGAAAGAGGCTATCCTTCTTCCAGTGGACATATTTAGTCCCTTTGTCAAATATCAGGTGGCTGAATGTCTTTGTAGTTGTGCTTGCATCTTCTAATCTGTTCCATTGATCCTCAGGTCTATTTCTTTGCCAGTACCAAGCTGATTTTATCAGTGTGGCTTTGTTATATAGATTCATGTCAGGAATTGAGATGCCTCCTGTCTTGCCTTTGTTGCCCAGAATTGCCTTTGCTATTCTAGGTTTCTTCTATTTCCAAATGAATTTTAGGAGTGTTTTCTCTAGATCTGTGAGGTATGTCAATGGTATTTTGATTGGGATTGCGTTAAATCTGTATAACAATTTTGGGAGTATGGCCATTTTCACAATGTTGGTTCTTCCTAGCCAAAAGCAAGGAATATCCTTCCATTTTCTAATATCCTCTTCAATCTCCTTTTTAAGTGTAGTATAATTTTCATCATATAGGTCTTTTACATTTTTAGTTAGGTTGATTCCTAAGTATTTCATTTTTTCACATGTTATTGTAAAAGGCGATATTTCCGTAATTTCTCTCTCAGTGAGTTTTTTTGTTTGTGTACAGGAATGCTATTGATTTTTGAGTGTTGATTTTGTATCCAGCTACACTACTGAAGTTGTTTATTACTTCTAGCAGTCTTTTAATGGAGTTTTTGGGTCTTCTATATAGAGTATCATGTCATCTGCAAATAGTGATAATTTAACTCCTTCCTTTCCTATCTTTATTCCTTTTATTTCTCTCTCTTGTCTGATTGCCCTGGCTAGTGTTTCCAGAACTATATTGAAAAGGAGTGGTGTTAGTGGACATACTTGTCTTGTTCTTGATTTTAAAGTGAAAGTTTTCAGTTTTTGTTCATTTAGTATAATGTTGGCTGTTGGTTTGTCATAGATGGCCTTTAAAAGGTTGAGGTAGACACCATGTATTCCAAGTTTTTGAAGGGTTTTTATCATGAACGTGTGTTGGACTTTATCAAAAGCTTTTTCTGCATCTGTTGAGATGTCCATGTGTTTTTTGGTTTTGGCTCTGTTGATGTGGTATATTACATTTATTGATTTGTGTATGTTAAACCATTCTTGCATTCCTGGAATGAACCCCACTTGGTCATGATGTATATGCTCTTCTTGATGATTTGCTGCATTCTATTTGCCAGTATTTTATTGAGAATCTTTAGATCAATTTTCATTAGTGAGATTGGCCTATAGTTCTCCTTTTTGGTTGGATCTTTCTCTGGTTTTGGTATCAGAGTAATCCTTGCCTCCAGGAATGATTTGGGGAGGATTAGTTTCTTCTCAATTTCATTGAACAGTTTAAGGAGTATTGACATTAAATCTTCTCTAAACTTCTTGTAGAATTTAGCTGTGAATCCATCCGGATCTGGGCTTTTCTTTGTTGGTAAGTTTTTAATTACATTTTCAATTTTAATAGCTGATATTGGGTTGTTCAAAATTGCTATATCTTCTTGGTTGAGCTTTGGTAGTTCATATGTTTCTAGAAATCTGTCCATTTCCTCTGTGTTTTTCACTCTATGTGAGTAGAGATTTTCAAAGTCAGTATTCATGATCTTCTGAATTTCCATGGGATCTGTAGTAATTTCCCCTCTTTCAGTTCTTATTGTGTGAATTTGGGTTTTTTTCTTTCTTTTTCTTGATAAGGTTAGCCAGGGGCTTGTCAATTTTGTTTATTCTTTCAAAAAAAACCCCCAGCTTTTAGATTCATTATTTTATTTTATTTTTATTTTCACTTGCATTGATTTCTGCTCTAATCTTTACAATTTCCTCTCTTCTATGAGCTTGGGGTTTAGCTTGCTCTTCTTTTTCTAGAAGCTTGAGATGGAGCATTAGGTTGTTTATTTGTGTTCATTCTGTTTTCTTGATATGACAATTTAATGCTATATATTTCCCTCTTAAGACTGCTTTCATTGCAGCCCATAGATTACAGTATGTTGTTTCTTTGTTTTCATTGAATTGTAGGTATTTCTTTATTTCTTCTTTAATTTCATCGGTGGCCCACTGGTTGTTCAAGAAGTTGTTATTTGATTTCCATGTGTTTATGTAGGTTTTGCAATTTCTTTTGCCATTAATTTCCAATTTCAGTGCACTATGGCCAGATATTATGCATGGGATAATTTCAATACCTTTGCATTTACTTAAGAATATTTTATGGAATAATATGGTCTGTTTTGGAGACTGTACCATGTGCTGCTGAGAAGAATGTGTATTCTGATGTGGTTTGGTGGAACACTCTGTAAGCATCTACTAAGTCCAGTTGCTCACAGGTATGATTCAATTCTGTTATTTCTTTGTTGAGTTTTTGCCTAGTTGATCTATTTCTTTTTGACAATGGGCTGTTAAGATCCCCTGTTATAATCGTGTTCTTGTGTATTTGGTTTTTCATGTCCATTAATATCTAGTTGGGTGCTCCTGTATTTGATGCATGTATATTTATAATTGTTAGTTATTCCTCTTAAATTTCAATTTTTTGTCATGATCAAATATTAAAGTTTGACCTTTATCTTAAACTTTGTGAAAATTTCAGCATACCATTGATAAAATTGTCATTTTGCATGAATATATGTGTACAAAGTACTTTTCAAAATGGAAGAGATTTGAGTTTATCTTGCTATAGGCTTTCCTTTTTTTAGAATAAATTCCCAGAAATACTTTTCTGTAAAGTAATGATTTCTTTGTTATTTCTGGCCTTCTTTAAAAAAGATACTTGGACTATTTTTAATCAATGTTAGTGTCTGAAAAAGATACAGGTTTGAAAATACTAAAAACAATAAATATTCATGTAGTTTACTCATTTTATATCTAATAAGATAGTGTTATTATTGTATTAATTTTACAATGATGACACAAAAAGTCATAAGTTAAGCTGTATGGCCTAGGTTCCACAGCTAAGATATGAAAACTGCAAGTATTCTAATAAAGGATCCCAGGTTCCTGGGATGGTATTAGCCATTTCCATAAGAGACCTCAAAATTGTGGCAATGAGTCATTTAATATATGTTGTATAATATTCTGATAATTTCCAAACATGTGATATTTACAATTTTATTTTTAGTTTTCTTTTACTATCCAATTTTGTTTATATCCTGAAAAAATTTCAATGCTCAGATGTACCCTCCTTTATTTATTGTGATATGATTTGCATGTAGTAATATACACAAATCTTAACATATAGCTTGATGATTTTTTGCATATGTCAATGCTTTTATTACTAACATCCAGATCAAGACACATTCCTTCTTTTCAATAGTTTCCTTGTACCACTATTCAGAAAATAAGTATTCACCAAGAAGTAATCAGCATCCTTAATTCCATCAACATAAATTAGTTTTCTCATTCCAAGTTTTATATGTGGATAATTATACACTAGGTACATTTTGGGGTTCTGTTTCTTTTACTCAATATATTGTTTTGTGATTTGTATATATGGTTATTTACAACAGTTATTTTGCCTTCTCATTGCTGTATGAATACGTCACAAAATTTTAAATAAGTTTTACTGAGCTATCACTAGAATATGATATAAAAAAGCAGCTTGAGAAATTAAAAAAACCCCAATTCATTGAAATTTTAATTCATTATCAAATTTTTTAAATCTAAACCTTCTAACCAGTACTATTTAATGTTGTTAATAAGCACATTAAAGTCTTTGCCTTTCAATTCCAGAAACTTATCTGGGTGTCTTTCCGTTGATTGTTCCTCTTGATTCTTATTATGTTGTCCTACTTCTTCATGTTTTCCAGCAATTTTGTGTTCTGGGAATTCTATATAATAATACTGCAGAATAAATGCAGATGTTTCATTTGTTTCCCAGAGAGTACAAGCCTTTTTCTGTCTAGCAGCTTGGTTGAAGGCTTCATTCAGAATCTCCCCAGCATACATTGCAATTGAACTAGGTTGAAGATATAAATAGACTGAATTCACCTGTGATTTACTAAAACGCTAATTCCCTGAGGTGGTTCTGAAACATCCTTAGGCAAAACTTTACATATTGTTAGTGCAACTCTGTATATAACTCTATCTGGGCTGCAGAATTAATCACCTTGCTAATACACTTTATGATTTCTTTCAGTAGGTCATCTGTTTTAATAGCAAAATTAAAGGGTATGGAATTATTAAGTCAGTTATTAGTCCTTGCATTCGACTTTCTTCCAGAGACTGCCCATCCTGTCAGTCCCTGCTGTTACAGACAGCTGATCCAATTAGAAATATTTTAGGCAGTCAGACAGGGCTAAACCCTCAAAGAAGCTGGCACAGAGGACCAGATGTCTGATGACCTTGGAGGAGACACAAACCTCTTGCTGTGGGCCAGATCTCAAAACAGAAGAAACACACCTCTTGCTGTGGGCCAGGCCTCAAGAAAAAGGATCAAACAAATTCATCTACATCCTGGAGACTGATATTCTAATTAGTTCCCTCTCACCCTGGAGCCATTATCCCATCCCTCTACAGTCAGTAAAGGTCACAATCCCAAGAATGCCAGCTTTCTACGTGACTCATTTTCCCATTTGTCCCTAATGTAATCAATTTTACCTGAACTATTGATCTTATTGGCTAACTATAGTTATGTCCCACCTTATGCCTATCTGCTTTGTGAGTTCCCAGTCTTCCCCCACCTTGAACCCATGGTCTTACTCTATAAAAATCCTTGGAAAAGACAGTGGGGGCAACCCTCTTGGGACGCCCTTCTGTCTCTCTTCAGACAGAAGCTTTCTTTCTCTCAATAAATATATTCTACTCTTCACCTCCATTGTTCCTAAAATTCATTCTTCAATTTTAGAGAACATGAACTCGCAGACAGAGTAGCTTGGGCGTTTCATTCACCTATATCACTGCTGCTGTCAAAAGTCCTGTAATTTTTCCTTTTGTGCTCAACGTTTCTCCAAAGTCTAAGGATTCAGTATTTGCAACATGATCTGTATTCAAGCCAGGCAGTTTTCTTACAGTGTGAATGCTGAGGCTGCTCTTGCCTATATACAAAGGTACAGCTTTCCTCTGAGATTTAGGTCATGACTACTTTCTTGGCAGTTACAACTATCATAAATATAAAGATGACATTTATTTCTGTACAAATCAATTATTTAGATTATGCATTATAATTTCTTATGATAGACAACAAACAGGTTGATCAGACTAATTGATTTATGTTTCCTTTTTTAATTTTAAAGAGAAAAAACAAAAACAATAGTATAAAATTTCAAAACAAGATAGGAAAATAACAATGATTAATACATTTGCATATTATTTTCTTCAAGGTAAGTGCTAAGATTATGAAACACTTGTCAGATAACATAGGCCCAAACCTTTTTTAAAATGAACTAATAGAAATCAATAGTGTAATTATCTTAATTATCATATATATATATATATATTTTTTACCTTTTTCCTTCCTTCTTTTCTCCTTTTCCCATCCCACTAGCTATTTCCATTTTTTTTTTTTTTTAACCAGGAATCAAACTCACAACCTTGCACTTGCCAAGCAGCTGTTTATGCTATTGAGGTAAATCCCTGGTTCAAGCTATTTCCTTTTGAACATTCTTCCCGTTTCACATTATCTATTGTACATTTTAGAACTTATTTCTTCTTTCAGCTTCTTACACTAAGGAGATAATATGATGTTTACAAGTGCAAATCTGATTTATTTCACTTATGAATATGGTCTAAATTTGCATCCATTTACCTATAAAGGACTCTAGTTTATCCTTCTTTATAGCTGAGTAGTACCCCATGGTTTAAAAATATCACATCTTTTGTAACTATTCCTTGGTGGATGGGCATTTGGATTGTTTCCAAAATTTAGTCATTAGAACTTGTGCTGCTGTAAACATGGGTATATATGCATTGCTGTGACCCAATATTTTAATTCTTCTGGGAAGATGTCCAAAAGGGAAATACTGGGTTGAATGAGATCTCTAATCTTAGTTTTTTAAAGAATCTTGACATGGATTTTCCAGTGGCTGCTCCAATCTACACTCCCACTAACAATGGAGAAGAGTTCTTTTCCCTACAGCCCTGCCAGCATTTGTTATTGATTGATTTCTTGATGATAGCCATTATTTTAGGGTGAGAAGGAATTTCAATATTGCTTTAATTTGTATCTCTTAAATGACCAATGATGTTCAACATGTGTTACTTATTTATTTGCTACTTGTATTTCTTCTTCTGAAAAGTATGCACTTGTGGGGAACCACCCAGAGGACTCTCCTTGAAAGAAGAGCAACTATCTCCATTTTGGGTAAACTTGGCCCCATCTCCATGTATTAATATGTACAGAGCTGGCCTAGGCTATTTCTTTGTCCCTTCAATTGGCCTTAGGCAATGTAAATTGGACTGGCTGATGAGTTGATGTGTAATCTTTAAGGATAGGTCAGTGTTTGCCCACCCAGTGATGCCCCAAATACTTTAATGAACCAGGTGAGATGGAAAGCCTGCTCCAAGCTGTCAGCAACCAAGCCTTGAGAAAGAGGCTATGATTGATTTTTCAGGGCAAAAAGGATTGTACGTCAGAACTGAAGCAATGATGCTAAATCATTAGGTTAATTATTATTGTAACAAAATTGATTACCCCTAAGATTGAGGACACTCCTGCTAGATGAAGAGAGTACCACTTCAGTTGTGTTATGCAGGTTACTCTCTGTATTTCTTGCCCTCTAATTGGCTCACAGGTGATCTCAGACCTCCTACCTAGCCCAGAACATGGCAGTCATGTATTTCCCACCACTCTCACTGTCTCTCATCCCCAAGCTGCTCACCTCATGGAGAATTAATAAAACACAGCTTGGGCCCTGGGTCGTGGCCTTTGTTCTGGTGAACCACTGTGTTGGCTGGGCTTGGGACCCCTGCCTCTCCATAACTGTATATATGTTTTAGTGTCTTTATTTTTGCCTAGAATTGAACTGGAAGTGGTAGATCGGAATTAACTCACTAAATTCTGATAACTTCCCCATGGGATTACACATATAAGCAAACCTTCCTGACTGCAATGAGGACGGGAAAGGGATTTCTATATATATTCAGCTCCGATGCCTGTTTTTGATTTGGGTCTTCAAATTGGTGGAGTTCTGATTTTTTTTTCAATTCTCCATATATTCTAGATAGTAGACCTTTGTTTGCAGGACAATTGACCAAAAGTTTTTCCCACTCTATGGGTTTGCTTTTCACTCTGTTTGTGATTTCTTTTGATATGCAAATGCTTTTAACAAGATGATATGGAAGTTGTAGATTCTTTGAAGGATTTCCCATGCCGTTTGGGTTTTGTTCAGGAAGTGTCTGCCTTCACTTATGTCTTCAATATTCTACCTACTTTATCTTCCAGGTCTATCTTTTCTCTTCACCATTTTTGGTGTTGTTTTTTTTTTTCTGTGAAAAAAGTATTTTATTATGATGAAATCTCAGTTGTTGATTCTTTGTGATAATTCCTGTGCAGTGAGAATTTGTTCATAAAGTCACTGCCTACACATAGTCTTCAAGAGTTTTCCTTATCATGTCTTCAGGCAGATAAGTGTTTCTGTTTTTATATTTAGATCTTTGATCTATTTTGATTTTAGCTTTGTATATGGTGAAAGAAATATGTCTATGTTTGATCTTTGGCATATGGAAAACCAATTTCCCCAGCATCATTTACTAAAGAGGCTGTCTTATTTTCACTGAAAGTATTAAAGCTATCTTATTTTCACTGAAAGATAAGGTGGCTGAGTATGTTTGGAGTTGTTTCTACATCTTTTAATTTGTTTCATTGATCTGTGGGTCTGGTTTTTTTGTTTGTTTTGTTTTTGCCAGTACAATGCAGTTTTTATCACTGTAACTTTGTAATTTTAAGTTGGTAATTGTGATACTTCCTTCCTTCCCTTCGTATATCAAAATTGCTTTTGCTATTCTAGGTCTCTCTTGTTTCCAAATTAATTTTAGGATTGTTTTCTCTAGTTCTGTGCGGTATGCTTCTAGTGCTTTGACTGGGAATGTTTTGCATGTGTTTATCAGTTTTGGAAGTATAACCATTTTCACATTATTGGTTTTTACTACCCAAGAACAAAGGATGTCTTTCCATTTTTTATCTCCTCTTTGATCTTTTTAGGAATATTATAGTTTTCATTGTAAAGTTCTTTTGTTTCCTTCATTGAAGTGATGCCTAAGTGTTTCATTTTTCTTTATGCCATTGTGAGAAATTTGGATTCTCTATTTTATCTCTCAGTCAGTTTATTTATGTACATAAATGCTATTGATTTTTGAGTGTTGATTGTTGTATCCTGATAAGCTACTAAAGTTGATTAAATCTGGTAGTCTTTTGGTAGCTGCATCCTTTATTGCATGAGACTTGGGGGGATCTGATATAAACCATAACATTCAATCCAGTTCCCACAAAGACTCATGCACATCCTTTATACAAAACACATTTAGTCCATCTCCAAGAGCTGACAAAGTCCTAAAAGATTCCGCATTGCTGTAAAGTCTAAGTCCCAAGTCTCCTCTGAGAGCTAAGGCAAACTCTTAGCTGCAAGCCCCTGTACAAATGAAAACAAGATTAAACACTTCCAATATGCAATGGCACAAGATAAACATTACCATTTTCATAAGATCTGTTGTGATTAACCATTTCATTCCTAATCGAATAGAGCTGTTTCTATCTTTTTCTTTATAACCTTGGTTTAGGCTTTTTGCATTTATTTAATCTTTCAAATACCAATTCTTCAACTTATTGATTCTTTGTGTTGTTTTATTATTCCAATTGCAGTAATTTCTACTCTGATCTTTGTAATTTCCTCCCTCAAATGTACTTAGAATTTAATTGGCTTTTCTTTTTTCCCTTTTTTTCCCCTAGAAGCTTGAGATTCAATAGTAGGTTATTTGTTTGATCTTGTTCTTTTTTTCTTTTTGAGGTGGGAATTCATTATAAGTTTCCCTTCTAGGACAGCTTTCACTGAATCTTTAATTTCTTGTATTTTATATTGACACCATTTAATTGTAGAAACTGTCTAATTCTTCTTTTATTTTGTCTGTGACCCAGTAGTTGTCCTGGTCAGATGGTGTATTGTTTTCTAATCTCTGGCTTTCAGTCTTTGAATTTTGAGTTAAATGTTTTTCTTGTATACAGCATATTTTTGGATCTTGTTTCTCGATCCATTCTACCATTCTCTTTCTTTTGATTAGTGAATTGAGACCATTTACATTGATGGTTATAACTGGTAAGTGTTGAATTATCTTTGTCATATTATTTTCCTGTTCTTGGTTCTGTTTCCTTCCTCCTCTGTTTAATTGTTTGCCTTGCCTGGTGGATTCATATTGGGATTCATGGAATTGTTGTCATCATTGTGTTTTTCTAGCTGGATTTTGGCTTTTGAGTCTGTCTCATGATATTGCCTCTTCAAACTATTAGGGAGGAGAGATTGCTATCTATTTGGCTTAGCAACTTGTTCTTTGTAATGCTGACTTGGTAGTCATGAATATCTTCAGTTTTCTTTATTATTGAAGTGTCTTATTTCCTCATCAGTTTTAAAAATAGTTTTGTGGGATACATCAAACTTCACTGGAGCCTGTATTCTTTTAGAGTTGGAAACACTTCACTCCAAACTCTTCTTGACTTAATGGTTTGTGTTGAGATGTCTGCTGTGATTTTGATGGGCTTTCCCTTATAGATGATTTGTTTCTTTTCTCTAACAGACTTTAGCATTCTGTTCTTATGTTGGATTTCTGGAATCTTGACTATTTTAAGCCTTGGTATAGTTTTTTTTTTTTTTTCTGATTATGGCTAATTGAAGTTCTGTATGGCTCCCTTAGCTATATGTCAAATTCTTTTTCTTTGCTTTGGATGTTTTTACCATTACTTCTGTGAACAGGTTTTTGTGTGTGTCCTTTGTGCTATCTTCTAATTTTTATTAGATTCCTATCAATTCTATTTTATTATTCTTCTTTACATCCTTTGGCAGCTACTGGACTGATGATTTTTCAAGGTCCTTGGAATTTTTAAGAAGTCTTTCATTTAATTGTCTCTAACCACAAACCTGTTTCTAGATCTCATATTCTGCCTCATCTTGATAGATTCTGCTGTATATAATTTAAATGAACTTTTAATCTCCTGGATATCTGCTTGAATCTGTTTCATGGAGTTCAGTTCTTTCCTATGTTGGGCATTTATGTTTCTGTTACTTTTATATTCTCCTCTTTTTTTAAAAAAATCTGTGTCTACTGCAGATTGATTAACCATGTTCTTGATTATGATTTTCATCTCTTTAGTTATCTGTCAAATTATTTCTTATTTTTTTCTAGAGAATAATTTGTCTGTTTTGTTACTTCCTTTGCTACCATTTTAGAAAGTTCAGCTTGGTGGCATTTGATTTTTTCTGCCTCAATGCCCCTGCATTTGCCTTGACAAGTAGGTGGTTTGGGGGTAATATCTTGATTCCATGTTTTCCAATTTAGTATTTTTTAAAAATTGTTTTCTCTATTGATGGTTGTGAATTATTTATCATAGGTAGCTTTAGTACTAGTATTGAGAATACCTTAGAAAATGAATACTATAGAAGATGTCTTTTATATATAGCTGGATTTTGGCTTTTGAGTCTGTCTCATGATATTGCCTCTTCAAACTATTAGGGAGGAGAGATTGCTATCTATTTGGCTTAGCAACTTGTTCTTTGTATTGGAGTATAGTATTTTTTGCAAACCTTAAACAATCTTGGCACTGGCATACAAAGAAGAACAACTGCACACAAGAAATATGTCACCTTGGCTAAAGTAATAAAGTCTGTAATAACCATTCCATGAAGTGCAGTCTAGAAAATGATTAACTGTTGTAACTGTCAATTAACTACTTTTAATCACAGTTACAAGATTTATAATTACATAACAATTTTTTTAAAAAATCAGAAAATTATATACCCTCAATAAATTATATTGCCCTCAACAGAGTAATTTTTTTCCTCAGGGAAGAAACAGAAACTTTAAAAAGGATAAGAGGAAAGAATAGAGAAATAAAAGAAGATAAAGAGATTAGGAGCAAGGCTAAATGACAAAGGAAGATTACCCAGACTTTGGCGATCCTATAAAGAAGACAGGAGAGAAATAAAGGAGAAAACAAGAACTAAACAAGGACTAAACAAGAACTATACAAGAACAACAAAAAAACAAAAAGAAAAGAAAAACTAAAAATAACGTTCACACTCATGGAAAAATAAAACCAAATATTCAAGTAAAAAAGAAAAAAAAAGAATTTTCTCTGTCATTTCAAACCCATAGTTATCCTGTGGTATCTACAGGTTTATGGTAGTGTCCTATTCACAGTGAGACTCTGCTGACACTTTAGACAAAGGAGGCAGTCAGAGCCCAGTTCCCTGCTGGAGGATCCCAGCAAGCCTGCATTAGGAATACACTGAGTCATGATTCTAATGCTGTCTTCTGCATAGAAGTTCAGGCCAACCCTGGTCTCTGGTTGAGGGACTGGGGCTGAGTTGTTCAGCACTCTGGGTGTCTCTTGCTGATCTTATCTTGGCTCCCCAACCCTACAGCTGTGCCTCACCCAGTCACAGGGAGCCCTGAAATGAAACCAACTCACAGCTTCTCCATATCCCAGGTTCAGTCCATCCCTCCTGCATGAACTTGAGTCACTCTCCAATTGTTGCAGCTCACAGTGTCCTCTGCTCCATTTTGATGGTGAGTTTCAGCCTAGAAGCTTCTGAAGCCACCTGTCCTTACTATGTCTCTTTAGATTTGAGATTTTTGTCTCATGCCATGAGTCAGGAGAAAGTAGTTTTCCACTTCCGTTTTCTTAATGAGGTCTGTGATAGATTAACTAATGGGCAATTTGTAATACCCAGCTGACTTGAATCAACTTGGTTTAAATGTGGAAGGCCCATCTGAGAATTGTTGCCAACAGCATATAATAAGAACTGGAGGGTCAGATGTTATGGTGTTGATTCCCATGGAGAATCTTGTCACACTGGTTTTTCTGATATGAACTTTGCTGTTCTCACTGTAGAAGAGCTTGGGCCCTCGCTGTCACTGAAGTCGGCCATGGTTCTCTTGGGAGGATCTCTGATCCTTACTTTAAGCCCTGCTTCCTGGATCCAGTGCAGATCCCTCAGCCTGCAGGCATAGGGCCTTCATCACATCTTGCAAGCTTTCTAGCTTCCATCACTGGCTTTTAGGCCTTCCCAGTGCAGATCCTTGATACAGATTTGCACAAGACTTAGTTGTAGATTCTAGACCTCCAGTTAGACTTGTGGAGGACACTGCTTTTGGTTCTATTCTTCAGCTGGACTTGTGTAGGATATTGCCATGTCACCCAAGCCCTCTGCTGAATCCTTTGGGTCTCTAGTGCATGAATACATCTCTTGTGCTCTTCTGCATTTGACTTTTTGAGTGAATATTAGAAAATAATCCTATAAATTGTGTGTCTTGTATTAAATCTATTCCTTACAAACTCTGGCTACAGTAAGGTCTGTCTCTTCACTTTCCCTATGGATGCAATTCTCCATTCAGATCCTTTCTGGGACCCAGGGATCCACTTCCCTCCCTCTTTTCTTCCCCAGATTGTTACATCCAATGTCTGGATTCAGAATTTGGAGAGACTGGTTAGTTGTTGTTTACCACTCTGCCATCTTCCCAGAACTCCCATTATTATGTTCTATCACTGGAAATTATTGGAAAGATTCTAGAACAACAATATTATGTCCTGTAATTTTAGTAACTGTTAAATTTTGTATTTTCTGGGATTTGAATGTTAGATGTGATGACTTTGAATTTACTAAGCTTCTATAACTCACATAATCAATTAAGAACTTTCCATCTAAGCTTTAAGTTTAGGTTCTCTTTTTATAGATTGAAGATAGTGATCTCTGTATCAGCAATTTATCTGCAAATGAATAGAAGTTGGAAAATAGTACAGAAAGAAAAGTTAGGTGAATAATGAAAGTAACACATCATCCCTGGTAGTTAAAAGTCACACAGAAATGACTGCGCTTGAGAAACAAGAATGGAACATTCACTTCACACACATAAGCACACTTAAATTGAGATGTCAAATAATGGAGACAAGTGCATTAAAGTTAAGAAAAATGATTGCAGCTCTAAAACCTGAAATAATAGTACAGAAGGGAAATAAGTTGTAATATACTATCGGAAATACAAAATAAATTAAAGAATTTTTAAAATGTGCTTATTTTTTGTTATCTTCAAAAGCTTAATTATCTCATTATTTTCCATAATTTCATAAACTTTTTCAGGATTATAAGGAACAAAACATTCAAATTTATCCACTAGTTTTAATACATAACATTGAATATAGGTGGCTTTGTCTGTCATACAGATTATTTGCTATTGACATTATGAGACATTGAAAAGTACCATTACTGACAAAATTCGAACAATGGTAGGTTCTGGATGTTACAAATGCATAGTGCAAAACTAGGATATTCCCTCCAGAAAAACAGACTGTTTAATCTTTCATCCTTTACTTTAAGTAGAAGAACAATGTCTGGTAGGGTTTTTTAATATTGTGTATATCAGATAGTATATTTAGCACAATGATCGCTGATGTGTCATTCATAAATGAGAGATCTATTATTTAGCTCTATTACACAGATAGTCTAATGCTTCCTAAAATATTTGTCAGTTAAGGATGAAGGAAATCTTTAGGAACAATTACATCACACACTAAGGAAAGAAGTCATGTTCCTGGGTGGTGGAGGGAAAGATAGAGGGAGAGAAGATGAGAAGAAAGAAATAAGGAGGACAAGGGAAAGACAGGAAGAAGAGAAGGATGAAGAGATGAAACAGGGGGAGGGAGGAGGAAAAGAGGAAGAGGAGAGGAAGAGGAGGAAATGCAAAAAGAAGAAAGTGAAGAAGAAGGGGAGGGTGAGGAAATGAGGATTCTTTACTTGATAGAGCTGGGTAATAACAGACATCAGATTGGCATATGAAATAATCATGCTATGTGTGCTGCTCTTTATAAACTAGGCATGTTTCTTCTATTAAACTGTGAAGTTTGGGGCATGAACCAGCATTCTGCAAGGGGGTGATGATGGTGTGGCATGTTTAAGACTGGTTTCAAAGAAAGCTGTCCAAGAAAGATCCCTGAGCAGATGACTGATGACACGCTCAGTGCATTTTCTCATACCGCTGCTTGATAAGCCCCCTCAGAATACACCTGTGGACCATGGCAAGGACTGTGAAGCAGGACTGAGGACAGGCAGGTTCTCCTGATTTGCAGGTGGGCGTTCATCATGTGCTGGTACCAGACAGATACTCTGCTGCATAATCACAGCATCTGCCCGGCTCCTTGGATGACAATGACAGTGATCCATAAACTGTGTTTTCAGATGATGTATCTGCAGGCCTAGAAAAACAGCAAGATGCATGAATGTGTACTGATTCATAAATAATGCTAAAGCTTGATTAAAGTGCTAAAATAATTTCAAGAAGCCAGAGTTGATGTTTACAAACAAGATTATAGTGCATCTTAAGTGTAGTACTCTCGGAATGGGCTCAGAGGCTAAGAAAATGTTACCTATAGGAATATTATCAAGGAAAACCTACTAAAGATTTTCCATAATTGCATGGATGATGTCACAGCTTCAGTGGGTGCATTTGTGAGCGTCTCTCCCCGTAACTCATTCAATCCATAGATAAGAAAAGTGGCATGCAGATAAGAATAAAAATTCCAAATGTCTTTTTTTTCTCACTATCACACCACATAAATGCATAACTGTCAGAAAGCTGTCGGTAAATTTCAACAAACTTCAGCCCATGATTGATGAAGCAGAGCAATATATGTAAAATTTCATGTATTATAATAAATCATATGATTGGCCTAATCAATATATCTCAAAAACAACACCCTGACAACAGAGAGATCTTTTCTTTATATCTTCCCACAAACCTCTTAAGACTTTATTAGACCACCAAGAAAAATCTCAATACATGTTAAAGTCCTAGTTATGCAGATTGTATAGTTTGCTTTCCAATCTAAATAATATAAATATTGATTTTTGTTTTACATTCAAGTAAATTTTCTTTTTTCCTTTTGTGAGAAGTTTGCTGTTAAAATAGTTAATAAAGGGCTTGGCATAAAAGAATGGAAATGCTTATAAGGAAATTGCTTCTGGCTTCTGCAGTGGAAAGAGAAGAATCAAGTTGCTGCATATTTTCCCCCTGGGGAATAAAGACCAGGCATTCTTACCCTTACTTAAGACAAACAGAAGCATTCACAAGTCTTTCATTTTCTCTTAATAGGCTTTCAGATCAACTCAGTCTATCTAACAAGCAAAACTTTCCTTGGGGAAAAATATTCAAGAAAATTATTTTTTCATCCTATTTGACTTGAATATTATTTTTCATTATAAACAAGGCTTCAGGATAACCTAAACTAATTTTAACAAGCCTTGGTTATAAAGATGAACCATTCCAGCTTCTAAGGTGAAGGAGGTAAGAGAAAAACAGTTTACATAAATCCCCACAAAATTCAATGTGTTTAAATTATTGATTTGTATCAACATTGTTATTTCCTATGTGGACATTTCTGTATGCATTTGATTTTACCATAAAGTATTCATTCGCTATTTCTCTAAAACTACTCTATTATCTAGACTGGATCTTGTTTCTATGCAATGTTATATATTGTTTTCCATCTAATACTTCAATGGTCATACTAGTTGATACTAGAATTTTGCATATTCTTGTTACCCAAACATCAAGCAATGTAATACATAAAATAAATCTGGTGTTAACATAAACTCCAGTGCAAGTGTGAGTGTAGTGATCAGCACAAGAATAATAACAAATACCTTAGAAAAGTTATTGCAGAAAGCATTTAGTGAAGACTACCATTTATGAGGTACAATTCTAGTTGCTAGGAATAAAGCGGTATACAACAAAGCACCATGCCCACATTCTTATAGATGACACAGAAAACAAACAAAACTGAAAATATAAAATGTGTCAGACTATGATATGTGATGTGATGAGTCAAGAAGAACAAGGAAGACAGGTAGTAATGGAGTGAGCAAAGTTTGCTATCTTGAATGTGGTGACCTCAAAGTTCTTTGCAAGACAGTGACAATGGAGCGACACCCGAATGAAATAAGTGCAGATTCCAGTTGATATGTTAGGCAAAACTGTCTTAGACAAAAAGAAGAGTATGTGTAATATCTTAGGGAGATGGAGTTGAGGCTGAAGGATTAGCAAAGATTTATACATGCTCATCAAGCATTTATAGAAGTCAGATCTGACAAGAAGTGAGGTCTTGGTGGAGACAGGCCACAAAGGCAATCAATGCTATGACTCTGGCTTTACCTTAGCAAGATGGGAACCTTTTGGAGATCATAAGCAAATCAGTAATGTGATGGGTCTTAGATTAGAAAAGATTACAGAGGACTTCAAACATGGAGGTATACAAATAAGTACTCTAGATTTGCCAGAAAGTTGTCATATTGAATAAAAATATCTACAAATATAGTAAAAAAAATATAGTTCAACAACACAAACCATTAAGAAAAGGTAAATCAGAACCCCAATGATGTTGTCTCTTCACACCAGTAAGAATGACCGTTATGGGAACAACTAAAGATAAGTGACAGTGAGAATGTGGAGAAAAGACAATCTATGCACATTTATTGGTGGGAATGCATATTAGTAGAGTTGTTATGGAAAACAGTGTGAAGGCCCTTAAAGAAATTTAAACACAGAACCATGATATAATCCTGCATTACTGGATGTAAAACCAAGAGAAATGAAATCAGTGTGTTGAAGCGACTTCTCCCCATCTAAGTATATTCTAACACTCTTCACAAACCTAAGAAACCATCAGCAAGTCAATGGATAAAAGAAATATGATATGCATATGCAATGGTATACCATTCAGCCATAAAAAGAATGAAATTTTGCCATTTCCAAGAACATAAATAGAAATGGAAATCATTATGTTAAGTGAAACAAGCTAATCTCAGAAAAATACATAATGGGTTTGTTCACTCATTTAAAACAAATGATCTCATAGAAGTTGAGAGAAGAATGTTGCTTATCAGATGCTCGGAGAGTGGAGCTGAAGGGAAGTGCAAGGGCTAAAAAATAGGTGCTAAGTTGCAGTTCGATGGGAGCAAGACCTTCTAGTGTGGAACCAAACAGTAGAATCATAAATAACAATAATAGTGTGTACATTTCAAAATGTTACAAGACAGGTTTTAAAAATATTCACCATATAGAATTGAGAGATATTATAAAAGATAGATACCATATAATTGATCTGATTTAATCACTGCACAATGCACACATTTCTTGAAATGCAATTTTTAAAAAAAGCAAAGTCAAGATGGCTGACTGAGTGGCAGCACGATGAGAGAGCCTCTCTGAAAAAAAAAAAAAAAAAACAACTCAGATGCTAGAATTTGGCAACATGGAGAAAGCCAGACAAAAGGAGAGGAATTCTCATGACCCAGGAAGAAACTGAGGAAAAAGAAAAAGAAAAAAGAAAGAAAGAAAGAAAGAAAGAAAGAAAGAAAGAAAGAAAGAAAGAAAAAAAAAGCTTGGAAGGAGAGCTGGAGCTGGGCAAGCCCCGATCGCTGTACCGGCACGTCTCAGAGTCAGGTGACTCACGATCGAGCTGAGATCGCGGCCCTGCTGAGAGCCAGGGTTAGTGAGCTCCAGACCCTTGGCTGGAGGAGGTGCTGAGACGGGGAGTGGAAACAGCCAGTCAAGCTGCATGAACTTTGGTGAGTGATAGGAACTGGATTCCCCAGATTGGGAGGACTGGCTGGGCTACATTTTGCAGTTGGGCAGGGCCGACTTGAATCAAAACCCAAGGTGGCATCTGTCAACGACTCCTAGTCCAAAGCAGATTGGTGGGATCTGCTTGGGCTGGGCCAGGACCCTGGTTGAAACCCAATAGCAGGGGACAAGGCTGCTGTGAGCCAGTGGCATCCCCAGGGAACAAACAAACATGCTGAAGCATAAACTGGTTGACTGACTTAGGGGGAGGAGCTGGTTCTCAGTGTGAACCTCACATCCGCAGCGGACTAGGAGGCAACAGCACTTCCCTAGCCAGTACGCTGCAGAAAAAACTGTAAGCAATACAGAATGTCCAGAGACCTCCACCACCCACCTGTCTGAAGGGGGCTGGAAACATGACCAGACAGAGAAAGAGCAAAAGGTCTCTAACTGGGGAACCAGGGAAAGTGAGTCCAGCAGAAGTCAATGCAGAGGAGGTTGAGAGCAGCAAACCTGTAATGTCAGAAACAGCCTCATCGGAAATAAGGAAATACCTCCATGACCTCATTGATGAATTTAAATCTGAAATTCTAACTCAGGTGAAGCAAGGTATAAGAAGATTAATAAAAGAAGTCCTGGGTAATCCTCAAGTAGACACAAATGAAAGAATAGAGGAACCCAGAGAAAGGAGAGAAGCCTTTGATGAAGAATATAAACAAAACCTAGAATATATGAAACAGATCCAAAGAGAATATCAGGAAATTAAAAATTCCATTGAAAGCTGGCAAAACCTTTTAACAGAAACTAAAGACAAACTTTCAAAACTTGAAGATAGATTTGCAACATATGATCATGAAAGGAAGGATCTCTTAAAAATAACAAGGAACCAGGCAGCAATGATACAAAGGCTAGAAGATGACCAGAGGATTTATAACTTAAGAATAAAATATGTAAATGAAGATGCAGCAACAAATACAAATGAAATAAAAAGTCTATTCACAGAAATAATTAAGGAAAACTTCCCAAACATATGTAATGGAAGTGAAGTTCAGATAAATGAGGCATACAGAACTCCAGCCAGCTACAACCAAAACAAATCTACACCCAGACATATAATAATCAGGATCCCAGAAATCCATCACAAGAACAGAATATTAAAAGCAGTCAGAGAAAAGAAACAGATTATCTATAAAGGAAAACTCATCAAAATCACAGCAGACTTCTCAATGCAAACCATCAAATCAAGAGGAGCTTGGAGTGAAATATTCCAAGCCCTAAAAGAAAATAACCTTGAACCCAGAATGATGTACCCTGCAAAACTATCTCTCAGAATTAATGGAGAGACAAGATATTTCCATGACAAAGAGGAAATGTGGGAGTTTGTGACCACCAATCCAACCCTGTAAAGAATACTAAAAGACATTCTAGAGAGAGAGAAGAAAATCACCAGGGTTCCAGGAACAATGGCAGAAAGGCCTCAAAGTAAAGGGCAGACAGTGGATTGAAGGAAAAAAGTAAACAAATAACAATGACAGAAAAATAGCATAGCAGAGATAAGACAGAGAAGATTGGTTATATCTCTGTTTTATCATGACTGCTTTTATTTGAATCTGGTATGCTTGAGAGTGTCGAGTCTGAGAGTAGGGGCAACTACTCTGAAGATAACAGGATTCAATAAAATACCCATTCTGGTTTGATTGTTAACTGCCTTTGAAGTCCTATAATGTCTCCAATGTTTAGATTTTATTAATAGTGTAATGCAATGCTAAGTTTAACTATACGATGTGTGATGATATAGACAATTTTATTGAAAATAACAAGAGACATCATAGTAACTACCATAGATCACCTAGTATTGTGATTTTATATGTCCTTTCCATTTCATGTTTCTCTAGGAATTTGTATTGTTGACTTGTTTTAATTTGTTTCTCTCTCTAATACAGAAAGGCTAGGTATATGTGTAGAGACTTATACATGTGTAGAACTTCTAAGTAGTTTACAAGAATGGATTATAGCTATGGTAAAGAAAAAAAAGAGAGGAAAAATATTCTAAAGGATATAACTGCATGTATGTTTGAGTGTGTGGGATTAATAACCATGTTGCTAAAGTGTTAGTTGGATGGATGAACAAAACTGATTGCATTCTCACTGTTTGGATGTCCACTTTGTAGGCTTTACTTTTGTAACTTGAACAACTACTTCAAAGAGGAAAATATGTAATTATCAACTAGTGATTTCTTACTGGTTACTATTTTTGTTTTTCTGTTATGTTTTGTTTTTGAGATTTTGTATTATTTCTACCCTCTTTCTGTTTCAAATTTTTTTTCTTTAAGTAAAAAAATGTACTACAAAAAAAAAAAAAAGCAAAGTCTTTGTCGAAATAATGTGTAGCCAGCAGCTATTGAGTGAAACAAAGGACTAAACAGTGGGAGCAATAACCAAATTCCTGGTTCTAGGGCAGAAAGAACCACAGAAGTGGAGCTTGTAGCAATTGCTCTATTATAGTTGGTTTTAATATGAGATCTTGCTGGGTCAATCAAAGGTTCTTCATCCTCACATCTCTGATTCCATCATTCATGAATATGTAGGACCAGATGGAGGACTGATTTTTTTTTCAACAAAAAACATTCAGTAGGAGTTGGAGCCAAATATCAGTGAGATTAGTGCCTGTGACTGATGAAACCAGGAAAATAAAGGCTCCTGTGATATTAAAATTATCATCTAACAGCAGCTGAGAAAAATCTTTGTATAATTTCTCCAAATCCTCACACCATATACAACTTATGGAATTACATTGGTATATATTTATATCTTTACATTCTACATATATCTTTTTTGGTTTTCTCTTTTAACAAGACCAGATTAGTGAGTTCTACCCAGTTTCTAAAACATGTTATCCTTGTTGCAAACTGCCTTCATAAAGAAAACAGCTGAATTCTTTCCAAATGATTTTTATGAGACAGATCAAAAGCAGGGGAGAGTATTGCATGATTTAAAAATTGTCTTTAATTTCACACACAGAAATAGTTGCAAATGTTTGAAATTTATACAGATAAAATCCAGAATGCATTAGGAGCAAACAAATTGAATATTTGAAATTAAAAGATGGCTCAACAGTATGAAATTGGTTCATATAATTGATTATATTATCAATGTAAAAGTTGCAGTTACATGGAAAGATTAATAAAAATGGATAATATACAATAAGTAGAAATTTGATAAATAAAAAAACAAGCTGAAAGTAGAACAAAATTTATTTGAATAAATACAATTTTGTTCTGCAAGAAATCTGACAGACATCAAATCTAGAGGCAAAACATTGCAAACATGCTCATCAAAGCTAGGCATAAGCAGCGAATACTTGTACTGAAAGGCGTCATATTTCATTGTAGCCGCCACAGTCAGAAAATGATGGTGTAAAATACTGAGAAAATATGTTACATTGAAAGTTTAAATTATTATCTATTTTATGTTTTCATCAAAGACAAAATATGAAAGTATGGATAACCAGGCATGGTGGTGTATATCCGTAATTCCAGAACTTGGGAAGCGGAGGCAGGAAGATTGCTGTGAGTCTGAGACCAGCCTAGACTACACAGTAAGTTCAAGGCCAGCCTGAACTACAGAGCAAGACCCTGTTTCAAAAATCCAAAGAAAAAAAAAAGTATGGATATTAATATCCACCTTATACCATTTTAACATATGCTTGAAGGCATTTTCCTCTGTAAGGAATCAAGCAGTGTCTTATGCAGCAAAATACTCAATTACCTATCATCAGTATCATCATCATTACTGTCATTATCTGCTCCCTGAGCCTGCAAGATTAAAGGCTCAAATCAATTTAACACAATTAGGGGACATGATCTGCCACAAAACCATGGCAATTTAATACAATCGAGAGAACTGATCAGCAAGTCCTAGCAAAACTGAAGAGCGAACATGTTCATCTTTACTATGTTGGAACCAGTAAGGATATGGGGAATAGAAGAAGAGGCAATGTGTTAAGAATTTGGAAACAGTTAGGTTTGGTTACCCATTCCTATAATTCCAGCACTTTGGGAAGATGAGGCAAAAAGATCACAAGGTGTGGTCCAGTGATTTAGCAAGATCCCGTTTCAAAATGAAAAGTAAGAAGGGCTAGAGATGGAGCTCAACATGAAGGTTCTATGTTAAATCCCAACTATTACCATGAATTAATGAGTGAATGAAATTGGAAGCTGGAAATTACTTAAGTAAGCCATGCACATTGTAGCAGAAAGGAAAATTCTCCTCAAATTGGGGGAATTTGGGGCTTTAAGAACCTCTGCAACATAATATATTGTAAGACTGAGATAAGGAGTCATAGTTATTAGTCTGCTAAGAAGAAAGATTTGAAAATACTGTCTGCCACAACAACCACTTGGTCCAAGACTTCCCATTCCTCTCCCTGCCCAACTGCAAGATGCTGGAGTGCTTTGTTTTGCTTTGTTTTGTTTTGTTTTGTTTAGGAGGGTAATTTACTTGGAAGACACTGCCAGGTACCATTGAGATTGGAGGAGATTTTCTGAAAAGGGAAATAACACTATGTGTGAAACATAATTCATATTTTCTCTTTTAGCCAGAACTCAGGACTCTATCCTCCAGGCAGAGTTTAGAAGAATAGATTAAAAAACACATAAAGACAAATATACTGACAGCTAAGGTTCTCTACAATCTACAACTCAATAGTTCTGCCACATCACATTTGTCATATTTGACCAATTTCATTCATGTGTTCAGAACTTGAAACATAATTTTAGCCACACTTAAATACAATGAGAGAACAAGGACTACTGAACATTTGAGAAAAGGCTGAACTGAGAGAGAGAGAGAGAGAGAGACAGAGACAGAGACAGCGAGACAGAGAGAGATACAGAGTAATGAAAGAAAGAAACTTGGGGGAAATGGAAAAGTCCAGGCAAAAGAAAGCCATATATATGAAGAAAAATTTAATGAAACAAAAATGAAATCATAAAAAAGTATTAAGCAGAACATTTTATTTATAAAGAATATTCAAAAATTAAAACAAATTTTATAATCCAAAATATTACAGAGTGGCTAAAATAACTCAATAAAGTGGTTAAAAATAAATTTAAAGGTAGAAATTTTTAGAGAAAGGCAAAAATGTGATGATTCTATAGGTTTTCAAACAAGGAAAAATGTTACAAAGGAACAAAAATCAAATGACCTCAAAATTTTGAATCCATGAAGGATGAAACAATAAACTCTAAATCTGACAAAATGAATTTTCTAAACATTTCCATACTCTTCCAAGTGGACAGCAAATTTGAGGTTATGGTTAAGATATCATCATACATGCCAAGTATCATAAACTATCTTGCATATACTTATTCTTAGAAAGTTTCCCAAAGAGTTGCTTAAATGTAAGAGTTTAATTGGAGAAAAAGAAAGACATGATATTGTTGAAGTAGAGGACTTCTCCTTAGAAACATACCAAGGACTCCAGAGTAGTTATAATGGATTATTATTAGACTAATCATATACCTGGGACCAAGTTGGGCAAGTTGATAAAGATCAGAAAGCTTCCGGGAAAATGTTTCTAAAATAATAACATAGCATCCTTCAACATATTGAGAAAACTGGAGGATGATTGAAGGTTGAGTTAATGATAAGTAAAGACCTGAAGGTTTGTGTCAAACTGAAGGTGCAGTTCTGCAGGAAATTTGCTTACATGGTCAAGAACATATCCTACTTTGAGACATACTAACTACAATTTAAAAGAGAATAAGAGGGGAAAACTGATTACTGTGTTTAGAGACACTTGATGATCCATGATAAAATAAAGTGAGACATACAATAGTCTGAGCTCAGAATAAGTATTCATATAACAAATGAAGATTTCATTTTTCAGAGAGCTTATGCCAAAGAAAGTAGTATGCACAGTTGATGTATAAGAATTTTCAAAATATGCTGTGAAAGTTGATATTAAAATTATGCTGCTGCACATTTTACTGGCCTCCTGCAGGACTATAAGCTTTTCAACAGGTCTGGCATGGGTAAGATCTTTCTAGGCCAAGTAGAAGTGACTGGAGATGAATTTAATGTGGAAATCACTGATAGTCAGCCTGGTTCTTACACCTGCCAATTGAATGTAGGTCTTGCCAGCACTACTGCCAGCAGTAAGAGCAAGGGGCTATGTATGGATACTTACCTATTGCTCACAGTATAGCTTGATTCCCTGCTTATGAGTCTGAAGGCAAAAAACTAAAGCAGGACTCTGTAAAAACATCATGGACCAGAACATTGCACATGATACGTAATACCTAATGAATGAAGATGAAGACACTTACAAGAAACAGTTCTATCAGTACATGAAGAAGAGGGTAAATCTAGACACGGCAGAGAAGATGCATAAGAAGGCTCATAGATTCATGCTGCTGTTTAAGAAAACCAAGTCTATAGAAGAAGACCAAAAGAGAAGTTAAAAAGAAGAAATAGAATGGTCTCCCCATGTCACTTAGTCAGAAGAAAAATCAGAAGTCTGAAAAAATAACAAGTTTCCTCAGTGCTCAGAAATAGACTACTGAGAACTAAACCAAACAATAATTTTCTGTGAAGATTTTCCAGATAAAGACAGTAAACCTATTAATGTAATTGCTTAGAAATAAAACTAAGCAATATGCAAGAGGGAAGGGGATTTAAAAAAGGAATTAAAAGCTGTTATATATAGAAAGATAAATTTATTATCTATCTATCTAATCAACTTCCCACAGGAATGTAAACATTACTACACACATACACAAATATATCGAAATAAAAATGCAAACAATTCAAAAAATACAAATAAAAATGAAAAATCCAAAAAAGTCTAGGAAAATTATTATAGAAATAGAAAAAAAATCATAGTATACTGAATGGCATATCTATAATTAATAGGATTTATGTATTTTTAATATTTTAAGTATAATTCTAATATTTTAAATGTGATAGAAGAATGAGAGGAAGAAAGTGTGTATGCACAAAGATGTTTATGAAAATGTGGTGAGTATAAGGACCTGTGGAACTTACAAAGTAGAAGTCAGCAGATAATGTCTAAAAAACTGAATTATCTAGAAATAACATTAACATCCCTATTATATAGATATCTAATTCAAGAGTCAAATCCAAGAGGATTGACTAAATTAATCAAAAATAGATTTTAGTGTAGGCTAGGAAATAAATGGTAGTAAAATTGAACAGGGAACTATTTTTTTATAGTCTAATAAATATTTTACTATCATTTTCTCCTTTAAACTGTGTGCAAGAATAGCTTTTATAAAATAAAAAGATGAGCTTGCCTTTAGAAATAGGCCCTGGTGTTAACATCTCTTCAAAAAGAGTATTTTGTTGATTCCCTGGTGACATTACCCTGGTGGATGTTTATACCGATGTATCATTGTTTCCTCAAAGCCCAGAGTTTACACAGGGTCGGCAAATACATTTTCTATGATTTGCAGGGTTGTTCCAAAGAGGTCTTTTCAAATTTGAGTTCATGGTCATCATTTAAAATTGAAGATTTCACTTAAAAATATGACTTTCAATTTCTAATGAAAAATTAGGTTTCAGTAGCTTTTTATTTTTGGTACCAGGGATTGAACCCACAGCCTTGCGCTTGGCAAGCAGGCACCTAGGCTGCTGAGCTAAATCCCCAGCCCCACTTGAGGCACACAGTGCCACAGACCTTGGGTGGCATGAATTACTCTAGCTCAATGTCTGCACCTACTGCAGCTGCACTGGGCGCACCCTGTTTCTCTACAGACCCTGTCAGTGCCGGACGTTCCAGATGACACTGAAACAAAGTGGGCTTCCATTTTCCACTACTTTGCTACACTTTTTTATTTATAGTTTTAAAAGCAATATTTCTCTCCCAATATCAGGAAAGAAAAATGAAAGGAGAAATATATTTTAAAGAAATATGAGACAATATGTAGAAAAGACTTTTTTTTTCTTTTTTTTTTTTTACTGTGCAAACCAAACATGTCTGTATCAGAAACATACAAACAAATTATTATAAACACAATCACTTTGGTCAGAATTTCAGAATTATAGGTACCTGAGAACGTGCATGGCAATTAATACTCTAGGTAGTTACATTAATTTTTTTTTCATATGTTAGAAATAACAGTATTACTATGGTTTGCAGTTCTGAGTTAGTGAAATTGTTGTCCAATTACTGAAACACTTTGTCAGGTGAGACTATCTTTCGGATGAAGTAGAAATGGTGAATCTGAAGATATAATAATATATTTTCGCTTAATTCTTAACAGAAGCATTACTAATCAGCATGTGGAAGATTTAGTGAACAGTTTTCAGAAGAAATTGCTTAAGAAAATTTAATCATTCACAGTATTTTTGTATGATGACTATTGAGAACCCAGGCTGTTACAGTTTAGATCTAAAGTGTTTTCCAAAGTCTCATGTATTAAGACGAGGGACTTTTAGAAAGTGACTGAATCACGGGGGCACCATAATTACCACTAATTAGTCACTGATGGGTTCATAGCTGATTGAGCTGTTAGGAGATAAGGCCTCATTGTAGGGGTTACTGGGGGGCTGACCTGAAGCAGTGTGTTCTTGCCCTTGCTTCCTCCTTTCCTCTGTGTCCGACTGCCATGATGTAAGCGGATTTCCTTCCTTCACGCCTTTCCACCACAATATTTCTGCCTTGCGGTCAGACAACCATGGACCGAATTCACTGAGCCGTGACCCCAAATAAACCTCTTTGCCTTTAAATTGTGGGTGTTGGGTGTTTTGACCCCGTGATGGGAAAACTTGTTAATACATAGACATAAAAAAATCTATCTATAAAAATGTATTTATTTTGAAAGAATTCTCCTATAATAAAAATTGAATATAGTATCTATGACAAACACACCATTAGTAATTGTTTCTGTGTTTTGAAAAGTAACAAAGCACTTTTAATGAAAACTGGTTAAAACTTGAAAGACTCTCTACAGATGGTATTACTAAGACATCGTTACTAGAAGACTGACACATTATTAGAAAACGATTTTTTTTGAAAAATCTTTAAAAAAATTAATACATGGGGGTTAAAACTGTTGAAAGTGTCACAGATGTGAGAGTAAAGGACGGTCCTTCTAACACTGATTTATTGTATCACTTAAATGGGGAGTAACATTTTGCAACATTGAATAAACTTAAGTTCATGGCATCAATCAGTAAAATGGAATTGTGTCCAAAAGTCTGAAATACAACTTTTCACATACCATATAGGACTCTGTTAAATGTAAGCCATATTAATTCAAGCTTACATTGGCTTTAAAATAGAAGAAATGTCACTATGTAACAGGTCCACAGAAATAGTTAAATATTGGTGGATTTATTAAATCCTCAATATTGATTTTAGTCTCTTACTTTAACAACTTGCCTTATTAATGACATGCTATGGACATTTAAAAAACACTTTAATATCCTGAGACCGATAAGAGGACTTTCCTAAATCCACTAACCAGAAAGAAGAAAGACTAGTGAATCTTGCCATTTAATCTGGAACTTGGGTCACTTTCCTCTGAGATAGACAAACACTTAAAAGAGAATGATTTTCTAGGGAAAAAAGGCATTGTTTCTTTAAGACAAAGAAGAGGAAAGTGAATTCTGGATAAGGACAGCATTTTTGTTGCTGGAATACTAGATGCACAGAATTTAAAAGAGAAAACTTTGTTTATTTGTTTGTTTTTTCTCACAGTTTCAGAGGATTCATTACATGGTAAGCTGGCTCTATGGCATGAACATTATGGTAGAAGGGAGTAGTGGAGCAAAGATGCTTAGTTTATTTTGGTCGGAAAACAGAGTATGTGAACAGTGCAGACAGGAAAAGGACCAGGGACCAGATGGGTACCCAAGGTCAGCATGCACACAGACACATCCGGAAGTGTGCTTTATTAATCCTTAGGCAGCTACAACCCAATTTAGTCGACATTTAAACTTAATTGTCAATGATTCTGTTATCTTAGACATGTTCTTTTGTCTTGAATCACAACAGTCAGTTTTGATTGATGAGTTGCAAGCACAATATGATTGTTGGCACAATGAAACTGAAATTTGGTGGATTTATTATTAAATGGTGCTGAATCCTCTTATGACTTTTTTATTTTAAAGAGAAAAAATGAAAATAACAATAAAACAGTTTTAAAACAGATTAGTAGGAGATTTACAATAATTATCATATTGCATAGTCTTCATAAAAAATTTTAAACAGAAAATCAACTGATACTGAATGAAACATTTTCATATGAATGTTATTAAAATCTATTGAAATCCTTTGAATATTTCTTTGCAATTTTTCTTCAAAAAATCTGCCCACATTTAATTTGCACATTCCTCTTAAAATTGTGATTTGGAAAAACCCAGTTGGTAAAGTACAAAGTGACTTGCTTTCCTGAACTGCAGTTAATTTTCAAAAGTGAAGAAGTGGGCTGAGCTAAATTTCAAACTTTGGGAGTTAAAGATAAAAAAATTGCTTTGATTTCAAATTTTATGAAAATGAACTACAACTTCCCAGTTCCCTTTCTCTCAGAAGCTTTGTAGCATGGAATAATGTACTAGTGGATGTTATTGAATTACAAAACTAAGTAAGAAAATAATAGAAATCAGGATTCTGCAAATATTTTAGGAGTAGCTTTCCTGAAAATACAAACAAATCTGTAAGATTTTGTACATATTCTCAAGCAGCTTTATTTGGTTACTACTGCCTTAAACTAAAAAAAAAAAAAAAAGAAAAAAAAGAAAAACCTGCTTAAAATAAATATTTCTCTGAGATAATGGGAGCAAGATGATATAATTCCCACTTTTTATATTTTGGTGGGTTTCACAGAAATATGTTGGATTTCACACAACAAATGAAAATAGAAGTACCATTCAAAAATTTTGATTTAAATTTTATAATTATGATGTCCAATATTACCAGCATTATATTTCATTTAATGCTTATACTTATGTTAATACTAGTTAGATTTCTTGCACATACCCGAGTTTTGCATCCAAGTTATCTGCCTTTAAGTAATTTATGTCATTCTTTTAGATCTAAATGAGTCATTTCTCTTAAAATTAGCTAAAAATTATAAGTAGATTTGTGAAATAGATTTTTCTTGTTACTATGAGAGTTGCATTCTTAACCCTGGAGTTGTGTTGAAGCTTCTTCTTTTACTTGCATTTGATGAATTTGATTAATTCACTGGATTCTATAGAACAGTATCTTGCTGAGTATTTTGCATCTATGCTCATTACAGAGATTGGTCTATAATTCTCTTTTTAGGTTGAATCCTTGTATAGTTTTGGAATTGGGGTAAAAGTAGCTTCTAAGAATGATTTCATGGTATTTAAGCACAATGAAGTGTTCCATACACCTGAAACTTCTGAGATGATAGCAACTCAATTAAAGAAACAACTCCAAGAAGCTGTAAGGAACTCAGACCAGAAATAGTCTCTCAGGTAAAAAAAGAAATGATCAACATAATGAAAGAAATGCTCAACATATGTAAAGAAGACATAGTTAAGAAAAATTGAGGAGCACTGCAAAAATATAGGAACCTTGAGTAAACAATGTAAGAAAGAAACATATTCAAAGAGATATCCAGGATATTAAAAATTCCATCGAAAGCTGACAAAAGTGCCTTGATGAAAGTGAAGACAAACTTTCAGACCTTTAACACAAGATTGCAGCTAGTGAGCAGGAAAGGAAAGAGCTTTTAAAAATAACAAGGAATCAGGAAATAATAATTCAACAGTTGCAAGATGATGCAAAGAAAAACAATATAAGATTGATGAGTGTAAATGAAAAAGGTGACAACACAAATGATACCAAAAGGTTGTTTACAAATAATAGCTGAATATTTCTGAAATATGGGACAGGACAATGACATACAGATAAGTGAAGCATATTAAACTCCAATTAGCCATAACCAAAATAAATCTACACCCAAACATATAATAATCAGCATCCCAGAAATTCAACATAAGAATAGAATATTAAAAGCTGTTAGAGAGAAATGACAGATCAGCTATAAAGAAGAACCCATCAGAATCATATTAGACTTCTCAACAGAAACAATGAAATCAAGAAGAACATGGAGTGAAGTACTTCAAATTCTAAAGGAAAATGTCTTCCAATTCAGACTGATGTACCCTGCAAAACTGTCCTTCAAAATGGATGAAGAAGTAAGATACTTCTACAACAAAGAACATCTGAAGAACTTCATGATCACCAAACCAATGCTGCAAAGAATTCTGAAAGATATTCTAGATAGACATAAATATAACCACAACTGAAAGAACACCAATAAGAAAAAAAAAATACTTAGCAAGGCAAACAATTAAACAGAGGGGAAATGTAAAGAACCACCAGCAGAAAGATAACATGACAAAAATGAGCCTATATATATGTTATAACCATTAATGTAAATGGCCTCAATTCACCAATTAAAAGGAACTGACTGGCTGAATAGATCAAGAAAGAACATCCAACAATAGGCTGCATACAAGGAGCCCATCTAACACAAAAGGAAATTATTAGACTGAAAGTCAAAGGATGGAAAATAATACTTCATGCAACAAGAACTCAGAAAAAAAGCAGTGTTAGCTATTCTGTTTGCAAACAATGTGAATTTCAAACCAAGAATGATCAGAAGAGACAAAGAAGGTCACTACATACTAGTTAGGAGAAAACTTCAAGAGGAAGAGATAAAAATCTTAAATATATATCACCAAATAAAGGAGCACCCAGCTATGTAAGACAAATATTAATATAAATGAAAAATCAAATATATAATAGCATAATTATAATGGCAGATCTTAACACCCTATTGACACAAACAGGCAGGTCAACTAGACAGAAAATCAGCAAAGAAATAACAGAATTGAATCAAATATATGAACAAATGGACTTAATAGACATGTACAGAGGGTTCCACTCAACAACATCAGAATATACATTCTTCTCAGCAGCACATGGGACATTCTCTAAATTAGATACTAGCCCATAGAACATGCTTAAGTAAATGCAAAAGAACTGAAATTGTCCCATGCATATTGTCTTATCATAGAGTCATGAAACTAGAATATAATGACAAAAGAAAAGGCAAAAACTCCATGAACACATGGAAATTAAATAATACATTCCTGAACAATCAATGAGTCACAGAGTAAATTAAAGAAGAAATTCAACAATATATACAAGCAAGTGAAAATGTAAATACACCTTACCAGAACCTATAGGATTCAATGAAAACAGTTCTCAGAACTCCCAACATCAGGAAAACAGAATGAACACAAATAAATAAACTGATGCTAAACTTCAACATCTAGAAAAAGAAGAACAAATCAAGCCCAAAGCCAAAAGAAGGGAGGAAATTATAAAGATCAGAGCAGAAATTAGTGCAATAGAGACTAAGAAAGCTACACAAAGAATTAACAAATCAAAGAGTTGGTTCTTTGAAAGAATAAATAAAGAGCAGCTCTAACCTCCACAGGCTGGCATGGCCTGGCTAGGCTGGGCAGCAACCTCCTTGAAAGGCTCACCCTTAAGCATGACTAGGAGGCCTCACAGAGTGGCAGTCTCTGAGGGGCTCCTACATCACTTGGCATCAGGGATTTAGCCTGACCTTCTTCCTCCAGCCACTAAGCAGTTTTTTCATTTCTTTGGAACTCCCTCCCAAATCTTGGGCTAAAAGAAAATAAAGCCTTTTGCAGTAGAAACAAAGAAAGAAAGAAAGAAAGAAGAAAGAAAGAAAGAAAGAAAGAAAGAAAGAAAGAAAGAAAGAGAAAGATGATAAGCCCTTAGCCAATCTGATTTTAAAAAGGAAAGAAAAACTCAAATACATGCAATAAGGAATGAAAACTGTGAAACCACTATAGACCCTGTGGAAATACAAAAGATCATCAATACCTACTTTGAGAGCATTTACTTTCATAAGTTTGATAACAGAAGAAATGGACAGATTCCTAGAAACATATGAATTAGCAAAGCTGGATCAAGATGAAAACCTGATGAATAAGCCAGTTTCAATTAATGAAGCTGAAAATGTAATTAAAGACTTACCAACAAAGAAAATCCCATGTCCTGATGGATTCACTGTTGAATTCTATAAGAAATTCAAGGAAGACTTAGTTTCAACACTCCTCAAACTTTTCCATGAAATTGAAAGGGAAGCAATTCTTCCTCTTTCCTGGAAGCAAGTATTACTCTAATACCAAAACCTGAGAAAGACTCAACCAAAAAGGAGAACTACAGGCCAATCTACCTAATGAACATAGATGTAAAAATTCTCAGTAAAATACTGGCAAACAGAATGCAGCAAAACACCAAAAAGATTATACACCATGACTAAGTGGGATTCATCCAAGGAATGCAGGGATGGTTCAACATATGCAAATCAATAAACCTAATACACCATATCTTTTTTTTTTGATTTTTAAAAAAATTTTATTTAAAGAGAAAAAAAGCAAAACAGAGAAAGGGGTAGAAACAATACAGAATTTCAGAAAAAAAATAAGCAGTAAGAAATCACTAGTTGATAAATTATATATTATCTTCTTAGACATAGTTGTTAAAGTTACAAAATTAAATCATACAAAGTGGACATTCAAACTGAGACTACAAAGAAGTTCAATGATCCAGGAACAACTTAGCAATATGGTTATCAATCCTACACACTTAAACATATATTCAGCCATATCCTCTAGAGCACTTTCTTTTCTTCTTTTTATTTTTTAAGTCCATTATCTGCTTAGTTAAATCCTGTTTCAGGTTTCTCAGTACCTTACTGACTTGTTTTATTGTTGTTATTTACTTTTTAATCAGCTTATATAATTTTTTGCCTTGTTTTTGAGTTTCTCCTCATCCATGCTCCATGGATCATCTTTGGTGGAGTTGGGAGATTTTTGGAGGTATTTTGTTACTTTGTTATCTACTTTTTTTTTTTTTGAAGGTAGTAAAATACAGCAGAACAAGACAGAACAAACCCATGTGACCACAGTGCAGTGAAACTACCACAGAACCTCACAGCAGGTTACCAGGACACGAGCAATGGGCACAATAATACAGCCCATTCTGTTCACATTAGCTGTCCTTCTATCAGGTAGAGGAAAATGGAAGCAAATATCAAACTTATAAAAACAGAATATTGAATAAAGCAGTACCATTAGTCAAAACTGAGCAAAACAGTGATAAAAATATTTGCCTTCAAAAAGATTGCAGAAGGAAATCCCCCTTACTTGCCACACTGCATACATTCATCCTCCCAAGAGATACTGAGACCAACTGTGCCAACTTGCTAACAGGGTGGGGGGGATAGTTTGATGTCTGATCCTTACCTTGTGCACTGGCAGGCTCCCAGCTGCATACCAGGGTGGCGAGTAGGCCACCTGTTCTTCCAGCGCCCAAAGTTCCAACATGATGCAGAGCTCAGGAATCGCTGATAGTTCTCGCCCTGGTGCGCCAGCGGCTTGCCAGGCTCCCAGCTGCTTACCAGGGCGGTGAGCAGGCTGCCTGTTCTCCCAGTGCCCAAAGTTCCAACATGATGCAGAGCTCCAATACACCATATCAATGGAGCCAAAGATAAGAATCACATGATCATGTCAATGGATGCAGAAAAGGCTTTGGATAAAGTCCAAAACTCATTCATGAAAAGAACCCCATGGAAAATCAGAATAGGTCTTTACCTCAATCTGATAAAAGTCATCTGTGACAAACCAACAGCCAGCATCATATTAAATGGTCAAAAAAGTAAGGTTTTATTCTCAAATCAGGAACAAGACAAGGCTGTCCACTGTCACCACTACCTATCCAATATAGTGCTGGAAACACTGGCCAGAGCAATTAGAGAAGAGAGAGAAATAAAAGGAATAAGGACAGGAAATGAAGAAGTCAAATTATCATTATTTACAGGTGATATGATAATCTCCATACAAGACCCCCAAAACTCCATTAAAAGACTTGTAGGTATAATAACTAAATTCAGTTATGTAGCTGGATACAACATCAACACTCAAAAATCAGTGACATTCCTCTATACAAACAACAAATTCACTGAGAAAAAAATAAGGGAAACAACACCCTTTGCTATAGAATCCAGAAAAATGAAATACTTAGGAAACAATCTAACAAAGGAAGCAGAAGATCCATACAGTGAAAACTACATGACACTGAAAAAGGAAATTGAAGAAGATTTCAGAAAATAGAAAGACATTCCTTGTTCATGGATAAGATGAACAAGCATTGTGAAAATGGCCATTCTCCCAAAATTGCTTTACAAATTTAATGCAATTATTATCAAAATACCATTAGCATAACTCACAGATCTAGAGAAGTCATTCCCAAAATTCATCTGGAACCAGAAGAGACCTAGAATAGCAAAGGCAATTCTGGGCAACAAAGGCAATACAGGAGGCATTACAGTCCTTGACTTAAAGTTGTACTACAAAGCTACTGTGATAAAATCAGCATGGTACTGGAATAAAAACAGACCTGAAGGTCAGTGGAATAGAATAGAAGATACAGCCACAACTGCAAATACACTCAGCCACCTTATCTTTCAAACAGAGGCCAAATTTGTTCACTGGAAGTAAGATAGCCTCTTTAATAAGTGGTGCTGGAAAAACTGGCTTTCCATATGCCAAGAGTAAAACTAGACCCATGCCTATCACCATGCACTAAACTGAAGTCAAAACGTATCAAAGATCTAAATATTAAAACAGAAACACTAAATCTGCTGGAAGACAAAGTAGATAGATATTGTGAAGACATAGGGGTAGCTAAAGAATTCATGAACAAAAATCAAACTGCATGGGAAATACTTCCCAGAATCAGTAACTTGAATCTTGTCTTAGTAAAAAGTTTTTGCATGTCAAAGAAATCTCCAACAGAATGAAAAGGAAACCCACAAATTGGGAAAAAAAATCTTAGTCAACTGTCCTTTAGATTAAGGACTTCTATCTGGAACATATAAAGAATTTTAAAAAATCAGGTCCCCCAAATTCAGAAACCCAATCCAAAAATGGGCATCTGAGATGAATATACACTTCTCAGATGACAAAATACAAATGGCAAATAAATACATGAAAAAATGTTTATCATCATTGGTCTTTAGATAAATGCAAATTAAAACTACATTAAGATTCCATTTCACTGTAGAAGTATGGCAAAGATCAAGAAAACCATCCTGGAGAGGTTCTGGGGAAGAAGGAACTCTTCTGCCCTGTTGGTGGGAGTACAGACTGGTACAACCACTGTGGAGGTGAGTTTGGAGGTTCCTCAGAAAGCTAGGATTGGAAGTCTCATTTGAACCAGCTGTTCTACTTCTAAGCATATTCCTAAAAGAATTGAAAATATTATAACACAATGATATAGGCACACCTATGTTTATAGCAGCACAATTTGTAGTAGCTAAATCTTGGAAACAACCCAAATGCCCATCGACCAAAGAATGGGAAAAAATGTGGTATTTTTATACAATAGAGTACTATTTAACCATAAAGAAGGATCACATTGAGGCTTTTATAGGTAAATGGATATGATTTGAAATCATATTCATAAGTTAAATAAATCAGACTCACATGTGTAAATACTATATTGTCTCCCTAGTATAAGAAACTGAAAGAATAAATAAGATCCAAAATCTTCTAAGAAACTGCTCAAAGTAGAAAAAAATAACTCAGATAGAAGGAAGAGAAAAGAAAAAAGATATAAAATTGTATAAATGCTCATAAGATAGCTAAGATTATTGTGCTACTGATTCTATTAGTTCTTGGAACAAAACAGTTAACATTGATAGGATTGGATCAGTTTTGTAGGTTTATATCTGGTAATCTGAGTAACTCTTTTGAAGATAGATGCAAAATAACAATCTTGGTTATGTTCCTATTACCTTGTTTTGAGGGCTTATATTGTCATTGTTTTGGGCTCTTTCTTGTTATTTGCTTGTCTCTTTTATTTCTTGTTTTTTCTTTTGTAATTTATTTTGCTTTGTTTTTGGCTTATGTTCTAATACAGAAAGGATAAATGTGCATGTATGGGGTTATACATGCCTAGGATTTCTCCTAAAGAGTTTACAAGAATTGATTTTATTATGTATGATGGTATTAACAGATGCTTTGAAGAAAACAAGACATTATTGTAGCCATTGCTGATTTCCTATCATCTTGTTGTGAAGTCCAGTAATCCTTTTATTCTTTGTTTTGATTGGTTTTAGTCTGTTTTGTATTAGTTAATTTCAATATATGTGAAGGTATGGGCAGTTATTTTGAAGAGAATAAGAGACATTATGGTAGCCATTGTTGATATTCCTATTGTCTGGTTTTGAAAGCCTGTAATGCTTTCATCATTTTTTGATCAATTTTATATTATTTTGTCTTGCTTGAATTCATTTTGTGTAAAGATATGGACAACTATTTCAGAGAAAACAAGAGTCATTATGGTAGCCACTACTGATTTCCTGTTGTCTTGTTTTGAAATCCTGTGTTGCTTGCATTGTTTTGTTCCGATCTTCTTTGTTCTGTTTGTTTTGTTCTATTGTCTTTAAAATAAAAAAAAATTAAAAGGAGAGGAATGAGGAGAGAGTTGAAGAATAGGAGATGAAAAAAGAAATTGGTATGTGTTTGGTACATGTGTGCTGGGAGCTCTTGAAACTGGAAATTGAACACATATGCAGAGCTGTGGCATGGCCAGAGCACAGCTGACCCAAAAACAAAGAGCTGCCTTAAAGGACAAGATAAGGCCACAGCTCAGGACACCTTGCTCCAACCTGAACTAACATGATAGAGATTATAGCTGCAGGCATTTCACTCCTGTAGTGAAAGTTAACCTGGAGACTTTCTCCTATGATAGTTCTCCTAAATTAACATAAGACAGTTTTCCTAAAGTAACATGAGATAGTTCTCCTAAATTAACATAGTCTGTTACTTGGAAAAGCCCTTGAACCACTCCCAAAGTCCTGCTCAGTTTCCTGTGTTTTCCACTCTAACCCCTTCCTTGTTTGAAAAACTAAATAAATACGGGACACCCAGAGACATTCCTTGTCTTAGTCCCCAGAGTGTTTTGATCCTCCTGGAGCCCTAAAATCATACCACTTGTTCATTGATTTAAGCCTTCACCTTACACTCATTTGGCAAATTGGGGATCTTGGAAGGTCCTTAATACAATGTACCAACTCCACACAAAGAATTTAAACATTATATATTGCAAACATGCACAAAGAAATTTTAAAAAGGAAGGGGGTCAAGAATGGATAGAGGCAAGAGAGAGGAAAAGAAACGGTAACAAAAACAGGAATTAAGATCTGTTATGCACATATATCAGCATTCCAAACGGAATGTAAGTATTATGTACTACACACACGTGCTAATACAAAATTAAATTTAAAAAGGCAATCCCCCAAATAAATTAACCCTTGACAAAAAGAAAGGACCACAGAAATAATACTTTGAGTCTGTCTAAAGCCTATGTCATTTTAATATCAAAAAGACATCTGTCTCAGTATAAATTTTGCATAATCTGGATTCTTGATGAAGAGCCATAGAATTTTATTGGCAATTTTACAATTTGGTTTGCAATTTCCAAGGACAGTTAAGATTTCACAGTTGAGTTTCCATTGTACTTTTGTAATATTTCAAGCAGTTATCAGAGTCAAGAGTTCTTTGAAAAATAAAATAAATGATTCAATACAATAATACAGAAAATAAACATCTATTATCTGCTCATAGAATGATGCATTGTCTTCAAGAGATAACAATTTGAAAAATGTGTGGGAGATGCAAACTTCTATGAAATAAAACATAGTGAATTAAATCTGCTGCTGCTGATAATGTCATATGTAACACTAGCTGGGTGAATATTTCTGCCACTTCAGAATTTGCTTTCTAACTAGGGAAAGGAATCACAATCATTTGAATTTAATGGTCATCTTCAGTAGAGCAAATATATGAACTTTATTCTGCCAAGGAATTTTAATCAGACATGATTTGCTCATGACAGAAGGCAGACTTGGTTGCCTAAGGAAACTCCTATAACTGAGAGGCATAATTTTAAGAAAGAAGAAAATCTGAAAATACAAAGAGACTAGTGTTATGCAAACATTGAACAAACATTGTATAAATGTAGAAAAATATCTAAAACAGCAAAGTAGTATGTATATTAGATGGGACATGATAGTTTTCTTTTATTAGTACATGCTTGCAGTACATATATTTCACAATCATCTTGAATGGTGTATGTATGTCCATAAAACAACTAGCTTCCTTTCTTAAAACTCTCTTCCCCACCTCTCCCCCTCCTCCCTTCTCCAATAATTTTCTTTTCCCCATTTTCATTCTTACTAATATTATTAATCTTAGTTCATGTTCATGGCATGTAACATTTATACTCATTGAGGTCTATAGTTTCCTATGCATGTATCTTCATTCTACCTCACCTCTCATTCTTGATCTCTTATACCCCTTCTCATTTGCATGAAATCCGTCCCCTTATCTCCTACTCACCCTCTACTGGTCTCTTTGTTTTTACTTTGCCTTATTCAAATGAGAGATACCATACACTATTTAAGCCTTTGTGTCTAGATTATTTTACTCAACATGATATTTTCCAGATGCACCCATTTAAGACTCATGTATTACTGTGAAGGAACTAGTAAATTGTTTATTTTTTCTAAAATTGAAAGATGAAAGCCAAAATTACATAGAATGTTTACTTCTGAAACTCGAAGGACAAAGCAAAAATAATATAGAAAAATACTAATAAAAATAAACATAAAAACAAAAATAGAAGAAACAGAAAATGATACTACAAATAAATGTTAACATATTAACCACAGTAAAAATGAATTACAATTAAATTAGAAAAAGGATATAAATGAGTTAGATGTTAAAATATAAATAAGAGAAACAATATTTACGTTAGGCAACATTAATAACATAAAACTATTAAATACCCAAATTATTAAGACATATCTGAAATCACAGATAAAATTTTTGAATGCTATTAAAGTGTTAGAAGTAAAATGATAAATATTTCATATTTATAGAAGTACTTAAAGTCTTCACTAAATTTTCTAAATTCAAGTTAATTTCCCAGAATTATGTCATGTTTTACATGGAGCTTGAAAATCTCCTCTAAAACATATGGAAGCACAAATCCCAAAGAATTGTGGCACCCCCAAAGAAGAAATTAGCTGAGAAGCTAATTAAGATGATGTAAATTGGTCTAAGCTGAGCCAACCAATCAGAATTGACTTCTGGCCCATCAGAATAAAAGTCAGACAACTCAGAATATAAGTAGACATATTGTACCTGTGTATTAGCTAATTATTAGCTCTAAGTAAAATGATAAACTGAGCAAATAATAGAATGTAGAATCCATAAAAATTCAGTCTTACATGAAAATTATATATGATAAAGTTACTGTTTTGTCACTGGGAAAGAAATAGCTTTTGGATAAATAAGACTGAAATTAGGGTTTTTTAAAAATGCTAAAACAATACATAAATTCAGTAACCACTTCGTACTTTAAATATTTCTAAAAGAAAATGTTTCATAGTATCTTTTTATCACTATGATAAAGTAGACCATAAAAAGATTAATAAAGGTGACTATATTAAATTCAAAAACATTTTCCTCAAAATATAGCATCAAAAACTCAAAAGGCAAGTGACACATTTAGAGAATTTATTTTCAAAACATAACACTAAAAAAGAATTGGTATTTAGAATGTAAAAATATGGAGAATGTTTAAATAAAAATTGTAAAATTATAATAGTAATAGACACATTGTGCCATTAATTCCTTTTGATTCTAACATACTTAATTTTTCCTGCAACTTTCTGAAGGAGCTGTGAAAGTACTCTTCCTGAATGTATTTTTATGGTTACCTAAGTGTCCTGAATCAATTCAAAATGTTTAAACAATAATTGTATATTTTCTTTATACCCTGCATTTTCTATACATCAATAAAGAAAAGAAAAATGGGCATAAATGTAGATTAGTCTATAGTAAACCAAGATCTAAAAATGTGTTAGTAATTCTTGAAATACAAATTAGCAACTACTACATTAGGAATACCAAGTGATGAAAATTATATTGGCAAATGGAAATGTGCTCTGTGAGAGAGTTAAATGACACAATCACTTTGGAAAGTTTACCATTGTTGTATAAGTTCAAACATTTACATATCTTAAATTCTAGAAATTCTAGGCATAAGAAGGATTCTAGGTATAAGAAATGTACACCACTAAATCTATATATGCATTCTCACAGTAGCACTACTTACAGTAGGCAGATAAATAACTAAATTGCAATATAGATTCACAATGGAATACCACACAGATGTCTATAAGGAATTACATAAAAACATAATTTTCCACTAGAAAGGAAAGCTTTTAAGGAGATTCCACACATATAAACAAAAGCAAGAAGCATACTAATATCAAATTTTATATATATATATATATATATATATATATATATATATATATATATATATATATATATATTTGAGTGATAAAACTTTATAAGAGAAAAAATGAGAGATTGATAAATTTAGACTATTTCAGGGTTGGAGGAATGAGGAACACCAGGAGAGGAACATTTTTCTGACTAAAGGCACTGGCAAATTATAGGTCTTAAGTAGTCACTAGGATCAAAAGCATCAATTTTTTTTATATTTTAACAAATTACAGCTACTCTTATTATTTATCATGTTGTCTTTTTATAAACATAAAGAAGAGAAAGAGAAAATACACATGTAAATTTTTCTTATATCTCAAGTTTTAGATAATAAAAATTAAGTCTGCTGGTAATCACTCTTTGAGAGCCTAGTAACCATTTGTAACATAATTGGAAGGTGACTACGGCTGGAAATGGTGTGCTCACCTACAGCACAATGAACACTGGACAGAAGAATGGTTAATTTTTAACAATTCACTTTTTTTAGAGAGCTTGACAGAATTGTATCTGTGTTTAGAAATGCTGTGAACAGGCTGGGGAGTTAGCTCAGTGGTGTAATTGCCTGCCTGGCAAGCACGAGATTGTGAGTTCGATTCCTGATACCAAATAAAGAAAAAAGAAAGAAAGAAAGAAATGCTGTGAACATAGAAAAACCTTCCTGAGGTCAAGAACGTGTGCAGGTTAAAGGGCAATAGTAATCTCAAACAGCTGCTTGAAACTACTAAGCTTCTAAAGGTGGAGAGGGCAATGGGGTAAAGGAAAGGCCTTTTGAAAGAAGTTTAAAGCATCACCTTTAAAACAACACATCTGCTTTGTGCTTTTCCTCCTTGACACAGTTGGAAGAGATAAAGAGTTTACTTCCTCCAGCTGTCAGAATGGATCCAAAGCACAGGCAGACAATCAGGTCCTTGACAGTATCAAAGAATCTGCCGTGCACAGGAGGAGTCCACAGGAACGGGGTCCTACTTGTGTGAAGGGAAGCATTTCAGAACATAAGGCCGTCAGTACAGGCATCACACTGAAGGAAGCTGATCAGTGTTTCATAGGAAAAATGTGCAGCAAAGATTAACAGTGATTGTTCTTAGACACACTTCCCTAAGATTTGTACCTGATTCTTTCCAATTAATCCTAGTAATTTTAAAGCTTCATTTTTAAATTTACACTTTAGATTGTAGTTGTATTATTTGACTCTCCTGCCACAATGTATGAATCATTTTTATTTTGACTTTATTACATAACGATGTAAGTGACTTTTTTTTGGTAAGTGCTATTTTATTTAAATAGGTAGAAATGGATGCATTTTTCTAAAACTCAGCAGTACTGCTATCCTCATTTTATGCATGAATGGCAGGTGTTCTTGTCAGTTGTTGTCTTGTCTAAGGAAACAGTGAGTGATACATTGGATAGCTTTGACAGTAGCAGGTAAAATTGAACTGCCTCTGTAACTCCTTTTCTTAATCTTTTGTTATGCCATTTCCAGGGAATGGTAAACTAAAGACATTGCCAATTTCTTCTACTCACTGATTAATAAAAATTAAAAGGAGTCAGTCTTAAGAACTAGAATTAAAGTATCCCCAGAGATTAACATGATGTGAAAAGGACCTAAAAATTTAAACTTTAATATATATACATACTTTAACTGTATGTATCCCAAACATGATACATAAACATGTTCATGTAAACATGAACATATTTACAAAAATGTTTCTATTTTATTATAATTAAACCAGAGACATTTATTCTTTCTGGTGTACTCTGACTTTATGCACAAAATCTTAAGCAGAAAAACACAAAAAACTCATGTAAGAAATATGTTATTGTTAAGAGTTTTAGGAAGTACCTTATCATTTGTCTTGAAATTACTAGAATAGTAAAGCTTTCCTTTATTTTTAGGTAATAATTATTTTTAATCATGGCAAACATATGAAACAACACAAATGCAATCTGAGTAGTGAGAAGGACTCCTGAAGCGATCGGCCATTTTCTTTGGAGAAATCACCTCTTTTATAAAATGTTCCAGGGCTGCAATAACAAATCACCTAACCTGGGTGCCTTAACCCAACAGAAAAAATTCTTCCACAATTCTGAAAGCGAGAAGTCAAAATCAAGGTTTCAGCAAGCCACACTCCATCTGAAAGTTGGAGAATAATTCTTCCTTTCCTTCACTTCTGTGGTTGTCAACAATCCTTAGTCTAGTTTGGCTTAGAGTTTTACCAATGGAGTTCCTGCCTGTGTCTTCACATGGCCTTTCTCCCTTGGCTTGTAACTTCATTTATTTAATGTGGTATCAGAAAAACATCAATCGCTGGATTTAGAATTCTAATCCAGCATGACCTCATTTGATGAATTATGTGTACAAAGATCCCAGTTCCAAATAACGACCACTTTTTATTGGATAGACCTAGATTTTGGGGAGATACAGTGTAAGCCAGCACAGAAGTTTTAATTGCTGTATAATTTACTTATTCACAGAACAGTAATTTATTGATCTCATTGATAATCACAGAAAATGCTGTGCTTTACAAAATGATGTGCAAAAATCTTACACAATCTGTCCTCTTAATGATTAAGTCAGTTCAAAATTTTTCGTTGAAAAAATGCAGTTACAAAGGGGTACGCGTAGATCCTGCTGGTTTGGGGGCTGGAATATCTAACTCTTAAGTTAGACCCAACATTGGTGAGTTTTGTAATATTAAGTAGGCAAAATAACCTCTCTGTAATTTACAAATTGTGATGGATGAAAATATCCCCCCAGTTCACAACTATTTCTAACTAGAACTTTGAAACCATATAGTACATTTGAAGGAGGATTTACATGCATGTGCACCCACATTTTGCTGTTCCATTATGTATTTAAAGATGCCCTGTAAGAATTCATGAACCCTAGGTATTTCAGGAAGACCTAAATGCAGCAGTTGTATTTTGCTTCATGTCCAGATTTCCATGACAGCCTACCGAGTTCTGCTTTCTTCTCAGCAGATGACAACAGCAGCGAGCAGCTGAGGCTCGACCACTCTCACAGGCAGCCTTTGTCTAACTGCTGCTTTGCACCACTGATGCTCCACTGTAGATCTGAGTATGTCATGCTTCACTGGTGACCTCTGAAAACAAAGGGACAGATTATGCCAAAGGCGCAAATAGCTTTCTCCTCATTAAGTCTTTCTCTATTAAAGGGATGTTAAAGCAGTTAAATCTATTTGTTTCCGAATAGATTACACACAAGTAACTTTTGATGTGGTTCTGTTTTTGTCCCCTGAGTACTAGACAGTGCCCAAGGATCAGACTGGATGATTCATTTAATGAATAACAAGTGCCATGTACTATTTGGGCTTCTTTTTCTTGAATCGTCCCCTTAGTGGCTTTGATTGTGGCAGATTAGCTAAATTAAAATTACTATTCTAGCATACTGTTCCATTTCTAATTCTAAAAGGTTCACCACTGTGAAAACTGAGATGAGAGGGTGAAAATGGATCAGTAGTCATGAATTCCTAAAGTTGGTATAGCATAACAATTGTCACCATGGTTAATACACATTACCCCTGATTGTATGGCTGATCTTTTTGGTTTGGGGTAACAATAAAACTCCAGTGAAAGTAACAATCTTGATCATTAAATTTTGCCAAACTTATGGTGCCAGTAGATGTAGTTCCTCTTTCTATCTGAGGCTCTCTGTACTATAACCCTAGTGATTGTTTCCATCCAAGCAACTGTTGCTCTTATTAAGGACCTAACTCCAACACTTTTCATCCCTCCTGGACTCATAACCTGGCTCATATCCCCGCAGGCTACTGAAATAAAATTTAAAACATAACTTGTTAAAGAGAATTGCCTCCCTTTGAATTTCCTTAAAGATTTTGAGGAGTATTGGTGTTAATTCTTCTCTAAGTTTCTTATAGAATTCAGCTGTAAATCCATCAGGGCCTTGCCCTTTCTTTTTCTTTTTTATTTCATTTAAAGAGAAAAAACAGAAAAAAGGGTAGAAATGATACAGAATTTTTTAAAAAACAGAAATTACTAGTTGATAAATTACATTCTGTCCTCTTAGATATAGTTGTTCATGTTACAAAATTAAAGCATACACAGTGGACATTCAAACAGTGAGGCTTCAAACAGTACTGTTCACTGATCCAACAAAAACTTAGTAATGTGGTTATCAATCCTACACACTTAAACATACATGCAGTTATATCCTTTAGAGTACTTTCTTTTCCTCTCTTTTTTACAATAGCGATTACACATTTTGGGTTTTATGACTCCTGCATTTCTTATTTTTTTTACACTAGAGATACAAGGTGATATTTATAAATATGATTCTTATTTACTTCACTCATGAAGATAGTCTCAAGTTGTCTCCATTTACCTATAAAGGCCTCAAGATGGTCCTTTTTTATAGCTGAGTAATATTACATTGTATAAAAAATACCACATCTTTTTCATTCACTCTGTAGTTGATAGGCATTTTGGTTGTTTCCACGATTTAGCTATTACAAATTGTGTTGCTATGAACATGGGTGCACATATATCATGTGACATGACCTTTTCAGTTTTTCTGGGAAAATACCCAGGAGGGGAATAGCTGAATTGAATGGAATTTCCAATCCTAGTCTTCTGAGAAATCCCCATACTGATTTCCATAGTGACTGCACAGTCTACACTCCCACTAACTCATTCCTGGAGGCAGATATTACACTGATACTAAAACCAGAAAAAGACCCATCCAAAAAGTAGAATTACAGAAAAATTTAGCACATCATTCCACAGTGATATATGCACACCAAGTTTATTGCAGCAAGATTTGTAAAAGCTAAATCGTGGAAACAGCCCTTAATGCGTATTAAACATGTAATGAATTAAAAAGATGTGGTATTTTTATACAAAGGTGTATTACTCAACTATAAAGGAGGGTAAACTTGAGGCTTTTATAGGTAAATAGATTCAAGTTGAGACTATACTCATAAGTGAAATGAATCACACTTGCATTTATAAATAGCACATTTTCTCCCTAGTGTAAAAGAGAAAAAACGATGAGTAAATAAGATCCAAAATACACAATAGATATTGTGAAAATTAAAAGGAAAGAAATGGCTCAAAAATAAAGAACAAGTGGGATGGGGAAAAGAGAAAAGAAAGAGGGGAAAAGATTATGTGTGTATAAGCATGCATACATATGTGCATGTTAGATATTTATGCATCTGATCTTTATGCATATTTATGCATCTGATCTTTGCTATTTCATCAAAAAGATATTTATGCATCTGATCTTTGCTATTTCATCAAAAAGAACAATTTGTGTCCTCATTGTTTGATTGATCATTTTTTTCATGCCTAAATCTTGTAATCTAAACAAGTACTTTGAAGATAGCAATATGTTATGTATTAACTAGTGTTAATTTCCTATTATTTTGTTTTGAAATTCTGTATTGTTATCCTTTTTTGTTGTTGTTCTTTAAACAAAATCGGTGTGAGGGAAAACCCTTGTACATTACTGAGAATGTAAATTAGTATAGCAGTTATGGACAACAGAATGGAGTTTCCATAAACAACAGAAAATACAGATACCATCATATGATCCAGGTAATCACTCCTCTATGTAAATCCAAGGAATTAAAAGTCAGCATACTTCATATCTCAGAATAGCACAATGGATGAATTGATAAGGAAAACACAGTGTATACAGTGTATACCTGATAAAGTATCATTGTGCCATAAAGAAGAATGAAATAATATCATTTGTAGGAAAATGATTGGATCTGGATGTCATGTTAAGCAAAATAAAGCAGACTAAAACAAAAAAACAAAAAAAGTAACTTGTGAGGAGTCACAACTCACATTGAAATGCCATGACTTCGTCAATTCATTTCCATGGAACCTAAGGGATATGTACAGGATTGGATCCCAAAGAATCTTGAATAAGGACAGAATGAATTTGAACTTGAACTACATTGAATTTACTAATATGAATATACTACACTGAAATTCTGGATGTAATGTGTTTACCCTTGGTACCTCAGAATGGCTTTAGAAATTTGATGACTCCCAAAGATGGCCAAGACTTAAACAATAAGTGGAATCCACCAAGTTCTTTGGAAGAAGACATCTAAAAGTTTAAGAATATTAGAATTATAAAATGAATTTATCAGTAAACCATGCTCCCACCTTCTATTTCTGTGCTCCAAAATGTGTAGAGAGCAATTCTTTCACCAAGATTTCACTGAAATTACATTCACTTCAATCAAGGTCACTGTCATGGCTACTGTTGGCAGCTGAAAAATGACAGTAGGAACATCTGTTATGAAACTTAGTTCTTGATTTAAATGATGATGATAAGGTTCTAGTGTTCCAGAATTCAAATAGAGGTTCAAAATGGACAGGGATAAGATAAGCATGGTTACTCTGCAACCAGTAGAGGAAGAAGAGTAAAAAAACGATCTGAGCCATGGAGGTTGCTCACATTAGCTAACTGATTCATTTGTTATTAGAACTGAACTGAATGGCAATCTGCTAAAGTGTTGCTTGACTTTAATAATAGACAATTTCTAGTTTGAGCCATAGAATATGAATTGAATTCTTTCAACCAATCCCTGATTTTAGGCCAATTTACTTACATAGAAAATTAGCATTTATATTCTTAAGAAAGACAAAATCTGGCTCTACCCTTGCAAAACTCAGTCTCTATCCTTACTGAAATCCATATTGCATTATCTTTATTTAAAATTTTTATATTTTGTTTACCCTAGATTTCTGCATTAATTTTGGCTTTAATGTATTGCATTAAATTATCACTTGTCTTGATTAGTAAGTTTTTGGAATGTGATAACTACCCAATTTCCAATCTGTATGCAACGTCAGAAACAGTCACTGCCTTGAGTTCTGGGACAGACACTTGTGCAGCTCCATGAGGAAAGGCACCAGTTCCTTCTGACGGCCTCCCCCACTGTTGAGGTTGGAGATGGTGAGAGACAGACATAAATGCTGACCTTGCAACTGCAGTTCCTTTGGGTTTCAGGTTTTCTTTGCCTTCATTCTCCTCTGCCTCTTGTTGCACATTTAAATCCAACTTGTGGTTCTTCTGACCTATATTCACAGCTTCCCATACTGCTCTTCACTAGACCCCACAAGTGTATGACCCCTGTAGTAAACTCCAATTTCTATTCCATCTTAATAGTTCCACTTCCCTGCTTGGACTCTAACTAATACACACTCCAAATGGTGGTTGCTTTTCTTTCCTTTTTTTTTGGCTTGGAAATTCTTCAATACTCTCTGAACACAGAATTTTTTTTCTTTTGTCTCACTCTGCTAGCTTGGCAGAAATATATAGAAGTACTTGAATGTCAGCAGCAATCTTTGGCAGCAGAAATCTCAGCTTCAATTTGTATAAGCATCAGGCAGAACTTCTCAGACCGTTTCCAGACATGATCAGATAGACCTGGCTTTTTCTTCCAGAAAGTAAAACCCCAGAGTAAAAATTTTATGGCCCTTTTAAATATAATCCCAGTTAATGTATAATTTAGGATATGGTCACAAAACTAAGCATGTAGACATCCTCTTGTTTGTATACTTGACAAAGAAGGTGAAAATTATCAAGTGTAAAATTAAAGTCATACTTTTAATTCAGATATCTTCATTTTTTAGGTAACAGTATTTCATCCTCAAAGGTATATGATTTTTGATACTTACCATCTGTATAAATTTCCCAGGGCTGCCATAATAAACTGCTGCAAACTGGTTGCCTTAACGCAACAAGAATTTACTGTCTCACAATGTTAGAAGTAAGAAATCCAAAATCAAGGCATTGGCAGAATTATGCTCCTTCTGAACTCTGGAAGGGAACCCTTCTTTGCCTCTTCTATCTTCCATTTGTTTGCTAGCACATTTTGACACTTTTAGGCTTATAGATTTGTAATTCCAATCACTGCCTTCATCATTAGGTTAAGTGTATGTGTGTGTGTGTGTTTGTCTTCATGTGATCATTTTTATGCATACCAGTCACATTAGATTAGCTGCTCAAAAGCTTCAGAATGTCTTTCTGTTAATTACAACTGCCTCATACTTACTTCCAAGTCAGGGTGTCCTCTGAGACTAGGGGTCAAACCTGGAGGGGGGAAAGGGCAGAAGATGGTAAAATAAAAGGAATTAAAATACCTACATGTACCAATTCCTCATAACAAATGCAACCATTATGTACTGCAAAGATTTTCTAATAAAATGTTTAAAAATTAAAAAGTAACATTATGGGGGGTGGAGGGAAGATTCATCCCTTAATCACCGTTATCAGCTCTCTGGTTTCACTTTCCCATGGTTTATAAAATGTGATATTAATTATTAAACAACATACACTGAGTAACACGGGATCAGAAAAGATGATATGATGAGATTATTGCTTTCTTTGCAATTCACTTCATTGTTTTACTTTTCTAACGTATTTATTTAGCTTCTGTTCTAAGCCTGACATTCTACGTGTGCTAGGGATATGCAAGAATGACAAGAAGACAAAGCTGTTATTGTTATAGAACTTACCTTCCTATTAAGGGATGTTAACTATAAAAAGCATGTAGACTCTTTGCTACAATTTCAAATATGCTTAAATGCTATAAAGAAAAAAGAGGGGCTAGGGGTTTATCTCAGTGGCATAAGCGCCTGCCGGGAAACGCGAGATCGTGAGTTCGATCCCCAGCACAAAAAAAAAAAAAAAAAAAAAAGAGGATGATTAGGTGATGGTGGGAGTTATTTGAGAACACATTTTCTTGGTGAGAACAAGTGAAAAAACTCTAAGGTGGAAGAGTTTATGGTGAATCCAAGGAACAGCAGAGGCCAGAGTGCTGGAAGACCTGATGGATTAGTGATATAAAAGGAAGGTATAGGGATGCTCCAGCCCAGAATCAGGGTTGTGGATTTTATCTTACGTGTGAACTCAGTTGCAGGTTTTTGAATACCAGAATCATATGATAGAACATATTTGGCCTGAAAGATTGAAAATATACCCTGATCGAACAATAAGTAAGGCTGACACCCCCCCCCCCTTTTTTTGTGGTACCGGGGATGGAACTCACGATCTTGTGCTTGCCAAGCAGGCGCATAAGCCACTGAGCTAAATCCCCAGCCCTGAACCCCCTTTTTTGAACCATTTGCGGTGGTGTGAGAGGGATAAGGACTAATGGGACAGCCTCTGGGGTGCAAGTGGTCAGCTTTGGGATCCAGGATTCGGACAGACATCTTCAAGTTTAGCTGATGAATTGAAGAATGAGGAAGATGAAGATGCTGTAATACTTAAGAGATTTAGAAGAAAAACAGCAGTCCATAAAGGCTGAGAGAGAGAGAGAGAGAGAGAGAGAACATTTCAGAAATATCTAGAATTCAGTGGACAAATCCTATGGATAGGGCAGAGATGAGGTCCACGAGTTGGCCTTTAGAGGTCATTGACAAGATGGCTTTGTGCACTCTCAGTGGAATTTCAAGAGAAGTAGTGAGCTGAGATAAAATTATGAATGAAGTAGTCTTATCACAACTACTATTAAACTCAAATATTAAACACGCATCCACCCATTTCCAGAAGTCAATTCCTTTAGTCTCAGCAGCTGTTTCTGAGGCCTTCCAGATGGCTAATGGGCATGTTACCAAGAGCAATTTCCTAAATGGGTGTCCACTCAGCCTCCTTATCTGTTCTCTGCTGACTAGTTATAAATATTATTTTCCATAAGGCTCCTTGAAACAAAAAATTTTTCTGAAAATTTTATCTAAGTTTCAGTGAAAACTATAAAGCCAGATATGCATAATTTTTCTTTCTGATATTACTTTATAGCTAGTGCTATGTACTCACCTCACAAGGTACATCCTTAGAAGGCACTTGGTCACTTCATTCTTCATAAAAGAGGAAGATTTTTGTATTTGAGTCCTTATTGAGATTTTTGCATGTTTAATTGTTCACTCCATGTAAAAATTCATGTATACTCCCATTTTTTTTGATTTGTCATTCTAATCAGTTGGAGCTTCAATGCATTAGTAGTCACACTTCTCTGTTTGTCTCAGTGTTTAAGGAGAAAAATTTACAAACACTTTGATAAATATAGTATATTTCATCAAAAGTTTTCATTGATGTAAATATCTTATGCACAGTGAATCATGAGGGTATTCAGGGACAATGCATTCTTTTTAAAAAAATGTTTTAGAGTCAATCTATTTATGAAATGTGGTGTAATATTTCAACACATGTGCAAAGTACAATGATCAGTTCAGGGCAGTTAGTCTATCCGTCATCTCAAATATTTATTTATTATAGCTTTGTGCTAGAAACATTCCAAATCTCTTATAGGTATTTTGAGATATGCAATAAATTATTGTCACCCTCAGTCACCCTAATGTGCTAGATAACGCTAGAAATTTACCTTCTTATATACCTAGCTACAAGCAACTGCACATCTGAGCAGATTAACCAACCTTTCTCAGACCCTGGTAATCACAGTTCTATTTGCTACTTCTAATTACATTCACTGTTTTAGCTTACACATATGAGTGAAAACATATGCTATTCATCTTACTGGTCTCAATTTATTTCACTTAAAAAGTCTTTCATATTCATTCACATTGCTGAGTGTGATTAGATTTCATTCTTTTTATGGATGAATAATATTGCAGTTGTATAACCACAACATTTTTATTATCCATTCTTCTGCTGAAGGACATCTACACTGATTCCATGTTTTGACTACTGTGAACAATATTGCAGTAAACAGAGAAGTGCAAATACCTATCTGCTTAGCATCCTGATTTCCTTTCCTTTGTATATGTATGGGCTGGTGGGACTTAAGGATAGTATGGTATTTCTATGTTAAATTTTTTTGTTGTACCTCCATACTGTTTTCCACAATGACTCTACTAGATTGGATTCCTTTTACTCCATGTCCCTGCCAGTACTTGTTTTCTTTTATTCATCTAATAATAGCCATTCTTGCAAGAGTGAGAGGATGACTCATAGTGGTTAGATTTGTGCTTCCCTGGTTAGTGGTACTGAGCATTTTTGTCATATGGTTGGCCATAAACAAACTGTGTTTCATGTGCCAAGAACACACATTGGAGAAAGGATAGTCTTCAACAACGGATGATAGGAAAACCAGATATCCAGATGATTGGGAATATGAGACCCTTAACTCTCACCATATACAAAAATAAACTCAAAATGAATCAAAGACTTAAATGTAAAATTATGAAACTACCAGAGGAAAATATAGGGGAAATACTGCAGTACCTTGCCATAAATACTTTTCGGATAGGATCCAAAAGCACAGGGAACAAAAACAAAACTGGGAAAATGAGGTTACATCAAATTTTAAGTCTTTATGCAAAGCAAAGGAAACCATTGAAAAAGAGATAAACTGCACAATAGAGCAAATATTAGTAGACTGTTCATCCAATAATGGTTTAATAATAAGAATATATAAGAAACATAAACAACACAAAAGCAAAAAACCAAATAAGCAGATTAAAAATGAGAAAATTATCTGAATAGCCTATTTTTCAGCTCTAGAGTTTTAGTAGGGGTCAATAATTAACATGTTGATCTAAAGTGTCATGAAATCAATTTTCCATCCTAATTTAGATACTTTTGACTAGTTTTCTGAAACTTATTTTCTCTTTCTAAAATTTTTGAGTGTAACTAAAGTTTTCTGATTATATCTTCAAAATTTTCCATTACTATGAAATATAATTTTAGAAGTTCACTTCTAATCTATAACTTTCTTAAAACTGAGCTGTAATTTACTTTTTATAATGTGTTCTCTTGCTTTTGCATTTTGAATGTGATTTTTATTGTAGGAAGAAGAGGTAAACAAAATTTTGCGCTCCTCTTTCCCCATCTTTCCAAGTTCCAACTTAGGGAATTTTCTTAGACATGTGTTTGTTTATAATGTGTGCTGTTCATCACCCCTGTTCCTTCCTCCACAGCCAATTTCAGTGTCAGGAGTGCAGGAACTGTGTTCTATCCTTTGGTGTACAGTATTCTAACCAAATGAGCTTCTACCAAATACCAGTAACAGCTAAAACACTTGTTAAAGAAATGAACTGCTCAGGGTAGGCTTTGCCATGACATTCTCTCTGTCTGTCTTTGTCTCCTTTTTTCTGTCTCTGTTTCTGTCTCTGTGTCTCTTTTTCTGTCTCTCTCTCTTTCTCTCTCTCTCTCTTCTTCCTTGTTCATGAATTCAGTTCTTTGCACAGTTCTGGTAAAATCTAAACTGGGAGAGGACCAAATCAGATTTCCCCATGAATTTGATTCTGCTTTCATCCAACTCAATTTGTGACCTGAATTGTGGAAAGAATGAAGATTATGAACTAAAGTACTACTGTGTGATCAGTACTCTGAACAATAAATCTCCTTTTAATGTTTATTGAGAAGAAACCTTGGAACTTTGAGATACTATTTCTAATAGTTTCATATCTTAACCCTTATGGGAGTATTTTTTTTATTTTAGGATATTTTGATCTTGACAAACATGCATATATGATCCTAAAAATTGAATTCTATATTTACTTACACCTGTATTCCCTTTCTAGATTGCTGAACATTTAAAAGCTTGCCATCAGTTTGATTTAAGTACCATTTCAACAGATATTTATAACATATATGAACACTGGTTATCCAAAAAATGTATCTAGATATCATAAATGTTCAGATTTCAGTATTTATCCGTCATGCACAAATTTTGTGTTTATAATCTAAGGTAAACACAGTCTACACTATAACTCAATATTTACACATATGTATTCGTTTTCATGAAGATTACATATCCATAGTTAAGACTTATGTTCCGTTGTATTTTATTCTATTGATTTGTTATATTGCATTTAATTAAAGGATAATAATAATCATGAAGGTAATTTGAAGAAAGATATTGATAATTTTATTAGAACAATGTCTCTTTAAGGAGAAATCACTGTGTTCCAGGTTGGGATAGATACTGACCAATACTCAAAGGCTCCGATGAATGAGTTTTAGCATGTCATAAATACCATTAGTTTTATTTTTCCCCTTCCTGCCATCATGTCTTGCATACAAGCTCTTTTGAATCTATACCTACATCTTTTTCTATTGCTATTTGCTGACACTTCACAATAATGGAACACTAAATTTCATTCATAGAAATTTGAGACTTCTAGGATTTATAAGTCATATAAAAATTGCTTTGCCCATTTCTTTGGGACTAGAATAAAACAGATTCTAAAAATAATTTGTTATCTAGATATCTATTCACAGTATCTTATTAGGCATTATTCATCACTGCCTTTAAGGAGATTATTCTATGTCATAGATCCCCAAATGCTGCCCCACCATGAAGCTTTCATAGGAATGTAATAAAATGAGAAATAAAGAAAATATATGCTCAGTTTTTCATATCTGTGGGTTATACAGGCACAGATTAAATAAGCCACAGATCAAAAATATTTGAAAAAAATTCTGTCATGCTTAACATTCCTTAGCCAATTTCTAAAAATAGAAATGACTATTTATATAACATTTGCATTGTATTAGGTATTATGAATAATCTACAGGTGATTTAATGTATACAGTAAGATGCTGACAGCTCATTTGTAAAGACTGTCATTTTATATATAACACATATGATGAGCCATTCCTTCAGACCCCAAGGGATGATGAAAAGCATTTGGGTGGATATAAATTTGTTCAAGGTCTTTCCATCAAAGTTATTTGCATATTGTTTTGCATTTTAAAATTGTGATAAACAAAGTTTATGAGTGTTGTGAAGAGTTCATTTTTAGCAAAAGCAAAACCAAACAACAACAAAAAAAGGGTTGATCTCCTTAGATTAACTTAGTTATTTTGAGAATGGGATGGTTGAGCATGTGATTCCTCCATTTATATGAAGAAGCTGCAATTCCAGTTTGTCTTTCTGTCCAAACTCCCCAGTCTTCTGTCTGGTACAAGCGTCTCTCTAGTATATATGTATGCCTTTCTCTCTAGACCTCTAGTTTTGATATAACCTAGTACCCTAATATGCAGTGTGTCTTTAGTAAAATTATCTGAATTTTCTTAGCTTAATTCAAACTCAGATATTAATTCATTTAGGATGCTCATCTTCTCACATCTTCCTTCTGACATTTTTATGAGCCAGGTTCTTATCAAAAGAAATCTTCCATTTCACTGAACAAACTCTACAACATTTTCTCCATTTTATTATTTCTTTACACAAAGAGACACAGGTAAAATACTCTCTATATACTCTTATTATTTTATAGTTCTGCTTTCTTTTACTCAGACATCTGAAATATGCTCATTTTAAAAAAATATTTTTCTCCATTTATTCTTTATATTTAGAATTAATCATATAAAAATACAGAAATCTCTAAAGTTGCATTAATAAAGAAAAAAACACAATAAGAATAGATGAAAAACCTTCAAAGACATAGGTATAGGGGAGGAAACTGGATCAATAGATCATTGTTGGCTTTTATGACCATATGAAAGCATTATGCATTCCTAAGTAAAAAGAAACAGAAATGAAAATAGTTTAAAATAGTTTTGTCTGAGCTCTTTAAAACTAGATTAAAAATATTGAGTTGGAAGACTATTAGAAATAATCAGCTATTCCAATGACTTAGGGTTCAAAAGCATTGTTTGGACATTAAGACTAAAATGCATTGTCTTCTTACCTCTAGAATACAGCCAGTTGGTTTCAAACCTTGTGAGTTTGGCATTTTTAATTTTCTCTTTCTTCAGAATATAGCTTTTGTCAAGACTTTTCTCTTTATCCCATGGTACCATTTCTAACTTCTGTATTTACTCACACCTGTATTTCCTGATACCTGCTTCTAGGCCTTCTCATGGCTGCATTTTTTCTTCTAGTTCAGTCTCCTGTAGCCTGAATTCATTGTGTCATCAGCCAGTCAAACTCTTCTGGTTATTATGCAGCAAAACTAAACTTCTTTGACCACTTTACTGAGGATTTCCCATGCTTGACACCATTTGCAATTTGGATTGATAATTCTTTGTTATGGAGCCTTCTCTGTGCATTATAGTCGGGTGAACAAGCTCCTGACCATCAATCACAAAATTCAGTAGTGGTCTCTGATGATGATGCCAAAAACCTCTCTGGACATTGATAAATTATTTTTGGGGAGCAAAATTGACTCTGGCTGAAAACCACTGATTTACTCCTGTCCAGTTTATTAAAGCCAATATCTCACTGCTTGGTCACTTTGTTTTTCTCTTAATGCACTATTTTCATACATGGTTTGACCTACATGGTTCCCTTCTCCAGATAGGGAAGCTTTCTCTTTTTCCTCCATATATATGGGTGCATATATTCAATTAATATTTTATCTCCCTATGATTTAGTCGCAGCACTGATTTCAAAAACATACTTTGCAGTCTTATAAATGCAGATTTTTAATCATCAGCAAAAGATTAATGCATTTTAAATAGTCCATTATGCTTCATCAACTTCAGTAAATCTTTCTCTTAAATTAATAATTCAAGCTGATGGTTTAGTTGCTACCATTATGTTAACTTTAAAGAAAAATTCAATGACATTTTTTACTAGTGATTTTTACATATGCCAATGAAATCTTTCACTGGTTACTTGAATTACTTTAGAGCAACTAAAATAATTATCCATCATTGGAACACTTTTCTCCTGTTATATATTATCCTATTTGTATTAAAAATTGAAGGGCGTGCCTGTAATGCTGACGTAGACAGATTCTAGAGCCGTTAGCAGGAGGAGATTAAGGTGACTTGATTCTTAAGTTGCAGCACCAATGAGATTAGGTAAAATTTGCAAATGAGGAATATGTTGTCTCCAGAACACAAAAAGTTCTAAAAGATGTTGAATTTGTATATCCTTAATGAGACTGTCAAAATCCACGGAGAAGGAAGTCATTAGTTTAATGTCAAACCTGTGTTCCTGAAGGAAGGTGGATGTAGTTAAAATCTTATCTGCAAAAAATGGTTTTAAAAAAAGGATAAAATAGAAACAAAACTTTGTAAATAGGGAAGGGAAAATAGGCTGAAAGGAGGAGAGGGCATTGGGAAAAAAAGAGGAATCAAAATATATCCTGTCTGGGTACAATTTCCTTACATTGAATATAATCATTATGTGTATCTAAAATATACCAATAAACTTAAAAAGAGATAATTTTTTAAAAAATGATCTTATCTGCAAAGACAGCATTTGAGGCCAAAACTGCTGAAGGTTCCCAAGGCAACAAAGATGGAAAGAGGAAGGCAAGTTGCAGCTAACAGGCTGCTGACAGTATATTACTGTGATTCATAGCACCACAGTACAGTGTGTATTTGTTGTAGACTAGATGAAATTCATAATTTGAATAATACTAGGTGTTGGGTTTTATGGGCTTTATAAAGTGGGATCATAGCATTAATGTAATATTCTACCATGAGACACTACTTGTAGGGAGCCACTCAGACTCAGCTCAGCTCAGGGGCATCTAAGGACACCTAAGGACGCGAACCTGCTTGTGCAGTGCAGCCACACAGCAAGTTACAGTTATAAAACCGCGACTTAGCACAGGTTAAACACACGCGCACTGGTTACAGCCCTATGCGAGGGTGTAAATATGTGATAACGACATGTGCAAGAACTATGTAGTAAAGACATGGATTGCTCTCATGCTTTGCTCTGCTCCACGCTTGCGGCTGCTGCTGTTGCCGATATCTAGCACATCTGCGTTCTTTAACCTGGGAATCTCACTCATGAAAATCTCCCTTGGGTTCCCCCAAGCAGGCTGACACTACTTATATTTTAGGTTAAAGAATTTGTAAAATCAGCATGTCAATATAAAGAATTGGAGCTATTCATTTACTTGTTTAGTTTCGTGTTTCTTGGTATTGCCATTGTTTAGAGACAGGTTCTTAGTGTGTAGCACACACAGGCTGAGCTCACTGTACAGCACTGAACTCACTAGTTAGCCCAAGCCAGCCTATTGTTCCTAGAAATCCTCCTGCCTCAGTCATGTACAGTTTTAACTTATATTAAGCCTTGTTTATTATTTGACCACAGGTTAATTTGGTCCCAATTTTTAACCAGTTTATAAGATCCAAAACTTAGTTTAATTTTAATTTATTGTGCATTGTGTCTGAGTGTCTGTGACCACTCTCAGATATTTGAGAGCAATAGCTAACTATGAGACATTTAGCCAACACTATAGTTAAAGTGAAGCACGCCTAGCTTTCTCAACTTTGTATTTATTTTCCTAAAGACACAAATGATGCAGTTCCCAAGTATAACTGTAATTTGAGCTCTACTATTCTAATATATATATATATATATATATATATATATATATATATATTTGAGTGGTTTCTAATTTCTGTATCTTTCTGAGGATCCAGGTAGTCATAGGAAAAAAAGAAGGTAGAGGGAAAGGAAATGGGACTTTGTAGATTGACTTGTAGCAGCCCTCTTCTCATTTCAAGCCTCTCTAACCCACATCTGAAGGATGGAGCTTTACACTCACAGCCATTGAAGCCTGTATAGGTAACCTCCTGATTTTAAGAATCAGCCCTTTTACATATGATCTGGAGTGGCATTTAATAAATCTCAAGAACACTGGCTAAGACTCATGTACTAGTTAAACAATCAAATATTCTTCAGAACACTTGTACAAAGATGAAATAATATATATTTCCCTTGCTCCAAGAATCCCATTTGGAGTAAACATTGTGCTGTTTATCCCCAAGGGTACAGGCAATGAGGTCTGGTAAGCCTGAACTTTGAGGTGACAACTGCAAACTTTGTAGCAGCAAAGCAAACAGGTAAGCTGTTATCTTTGCTTGAGTAACAGGGAACCTAGGGGATAGTTCTTTAATGTGGAAAAACTCAACCAATACCTTCCTGCACAGGAAACAATCAAAGCACAGAAAGACTAACATTCTGCCCCAAATAACAATAAATGTATCAGTCAGTATTTTGCTAGAGAAACATATAGCACAAGATTTACAAACATACAGGAATTTACAAGATTGCCTTTCAGTGGTCACCCACAGAGTCAGATGAGAAAGACTGCAAAGTGTGTCTGCACAGCACACTGGAGGCCAAAGGATTCAGTCCAAGGTCTGGAGTTCATTGCGATCCATGCATGTCATGATCCATGTCAGGAGGCCACTAAGTCTGTGATGGAAGGCTGCAGAGTCTGCACTGGAAGCCAGGTGATGTCCAAAGTGAAGACTGGAACTCCTTCAAAGAAGCAGAAGCAGATCTGTTCTTCCCCATTTGCACTTTATGCCATCCAGGTATGAGCCACCCTAGGGTAGATCTTCCACACCCTACTGTGTGGAATTGTTGAGCCAATTTAGTCAAATTTCTCTTAACTAAATTTCTTAAATTGATACAATCACTCAAAAATCACAAACACTAACCCCAACAAAGTGACAGCCCAAGAATACCTCTGCCAGACATTAACTGTCCTGGTGGACATTTCAGTAGGGAATAATATTAAATCCAAAGTTGAAGCTCTGACCTGAGCTAAGCTCCTGGTGATTTAGAGCCACTTAATGAACTAAGAGTAAAACCCCCAGAAGCTACCCAAGAATTAGCAGACATTGCTGAAGTATACTGCCCACATCACCAACTTTAAAGATTCTGTTAGTGAAGGGACACAATATATTAACACTCCAACTAGAGACAGCTCCAGGTGAGGCCAGCAGGGGGTTTTCATCTGGAACCTGGTAACAGCATGTTGCAACTGAAAGACCCAGCTTGTGAATGGCAAATCAGGAAGGTTTGCTAATTTTCATGATGGTATGCCTGTCTCTAGATGTCTGCTTTTGACAGGCCGCGTGGAAATGGTTGGGGCCTGGACTGATGAGCTGTTCATAAAGGAAATTGACTCACCCTTAGCCAGGGCCCAACTAGGTCAAGACAACACTGAAAATAAATGAACAAACGAACAAACAAACTTTACTACATTGGTTAAAAGGGCAGTTTCCTGAAACACTGTTCAGACCTCCCGAGTTGACTGTTTTGGTTAGGTAAGAGAATCTGCACTTTTCCATGTAGAGCTAATTTGTAGGAGGAATTCTGAGAGTGCAAGCAGGGTCTGGAGTTCACTCGTTTGAGTTAGAAGGCTGGATCTGCTCTCTGTAACCCCTGTGCTCCTTAATTTACCTCTTTTGGTTCCAATTTTCTTGCTGTAAAACCAGATAGGACCATAGTACCTGCTTCTTGAGGTTGCACAGACCATTAAATGCATAATATAATGTCAAGTATCTAAGAGTGCTTACTATGTTCAATTGCTCATTAATATTAATTAATTGTGAATTTTAAAAATCCTTTTTTACAAAAGAGAGGACTATAATGCATTAAGAAGTAAATTCCTCATTTAAAAAGACTATAATAGTTGCTTCCTATTTGAAGAAATACTAATACAGGATCCAATCAGGTGTATTTCTCAATTTTTAATTTTGGGAATCACTGATTAAGGTAGCCATGAGTAAAAAAGATGAACTCTAGTTCATCTTCACTTGAAATAAGTTGCCTTTAATTTTTTAGAGCATTTGGATCTTCCTGCGATTTTAAGATCTGTGTTGATGTAACATGTTTTATAGGAGGAAAAGAAGCATTCTTAAAAACCTTCATCTTCATTCTATCAGGAGAGAATTGATTACCACCTGCCTGTTACTTTGAAGCTAAAAGACTTATTGACATTTTCAAGATCTATTTTCTCCTTTCACCTTTATGCCACAGTGAAAGTAAAATTGCCTCATATGTTAGTGGTCTGTAAGACAATCTGAAATGTCATTTGTAAGAAAATTATATTGTACTGTTTTCTCAAAGGACAAAACCTCATTGACCATTGAAAAGGAGAGGATACTTTTCAAAATTAATTTAAACATAGCCATTCCACACAGGGTTACATTTCCTTTTTGTCATGAGAACATTATGATATATGTATTAATAAAACACTAATTTAAATATAATGAAGTATTTATACTTTTTCTTCTGTTAGCAAAGAGTTCAGAAACTTTGTACCTATCATATTAACATTAAGTTCAATTTTAGTTTATTAGAATGCAACTGCTAATGTAAACTATTTTATAGACATGCTCACTAAACTAAAACAACTTACATTTCTTCCAATATAATTGGTTAAATAACAAACATATTTTAATCAGTTACCTTACTCACTGAAATTATGAAGGTAAAAAAAATCACTTATAAACATAAATATTTATCACTGAGGGTAAAAAAATAGGGATGGCAATGGTAATGGGGAGCTATGGAGTCTCGCTTCCTCCTTACTACCTTTAGGCTAAGTCACACTGAGGGCTAAGCCTGACGGATGGTGTCCTTACCATTGGGATTGCTCTCGGGCTGCTTAAATTTCCTAAATGATATAGCTACAGTGTTGACAGATGAACTTGTTTGCTTGTCATCAAAAATGACTTTTGTGCAGTTAGCACAGCTGGTATTAGGCATAAGGATATTAAGGAAGGAATCTGTTTTGAGAAACTTTTATATGGAGGTAAACACTGTGATAATTCACATGTCAGTAACTGTACAAAAACATCTTACATTTCAAAACCTTACATCTTACATTTCGTTTAAGAATTCAGTAACTCCAGAGGGTTTCACCATCTTTATTTTACCCTTTTTTATGTGGCTTGTATTAACCCTATCCAAAATACCAATGTCAGAATATATCAATAAAGCTTTAAAAGTAAAATCCTACTTGAAAATTCATAGTTTAAATCATTAAAGATTGATTTAATTACACAGTGTCTTAAATGACATTTATTATTGTGGTCTGTATTATCACCATAACTAATTAAGATTGAATTATATCGAGTATAATTACAACTTCATGTTTATTTTCTAGTGTCAGCTTACATGGATTCCATATCCATCTTTTCCTCTTAACAATCTGTAAATGTCAATTTGAAAGCCATGTAAGTGGAGCTAATACATTTTTAAAATACAAAAGTGGAGATAAAACACTTGCCTCGATTTTAAGTACATGAAATTTAACATATAAGGAAAAATTATCAAAAGGAATAATTTTTATGGATTATTCTTTTTTACATATTATGACAGAAATTTTTTGGTTCTTTCTTCAACTTTTCCTTATTTTTATTTGTCCAGTGAGGATATTTCTCAAGTTAGATGAAACAATGTATGTGAAACATTTGTATACTTCTGGGAACACAAACATGTCTCATACTGCTCTCTCCCTCTCTTCCTTTTCCTTGTCTTCATAACCGTCATCATCATACCTACACTGAATTCCATTTTCCCCAGATCCACTTCGGTAATATTGCACAGCTGGCTTACAAGAGTCAGTTGTTAAATTTCCAAGAAATTTGCAAGCTTGGCATTATACAGAACCATTACTAAAAAAATCAAATTTTATAACCTTAAAAATAAGTTACATAAAATACAAGAAACATTAACAATACAATCCTCTTCTAAGTATTTTAATACATTTTATATTATCCATGCAGCTGGGGTTATTTCTTTCCATTGTAACTATACAGTAGAATTGCTACTCACGGGCAGGTTGTACATTTCTTCCTAACTCTCCATTGAGTGACATGTTGGTTGCTTAAATTGATCATGATAAAATAATTACAGCACATAAATAAGCAAATTTCACATAATGAAATCCCTGTAAATCCAGGGAGCCATTTTTAGTTTTCCCACGGCAAGAAACACACAAAATAACCCTGTGTCTTTCAGTTGTGGTAAGGAATTGAGAAAGATCCTATAATGTCAATAACTTTGAAATTGAGAAATCTGAAAAAAACTACCATATCTGAGTCATTTAGATCAGCGTCAGAACTGGTAAATTGTGTTGACATTATGCAGAATGTGATATGTTGTGATAAAAATTACCTTTTACTTCTATGGTATTCCTTTTAAATCCAATAACCTCAGTCTATGAGATAGTTTCAAGCAATTCTGATGGAAAGACATTCTTCAAAATGTCTATTATTCCTTATAAATATCAACATCTTAAAAGTAAGAATAGTCTGAGAAAATTATATTAAACATGAGGAAACTAAGAAGAAAAGAGAATTAAATGGTAAACTGGTAACTACAGTGAAATCTTACATCAAAAAAAGAACACTGGATCAACTAAGGATTTCTAGGGCAAGTACAAATTATAGTTAATAATATAGTTGATTCATTTATGTAGCAAATGTACTAAATTAATGTAAGATATTAATAAGGGAAACTTACTATGGTGATTATAGGAATTCTTATCACCTAAAATTTTCTGTAAATCTAAAATTATTTCAAAAATAAAAGTTTACTTAAAAACTTTGCAAACCCAGACCTGATCAGTTTCTGCCCTAGATGTCACCCAGGGAACTCTTATCCAGTACTGGTAACCCAGTAACCCTGCCTAGACATCAAGCCATTTTGCTAACATACCACTGGCTACTGTTCTTGTCTCCAAGTGTTTCATGCTGGGATGGGGAAGAAAGCTTGATGAACCAGAAAATGATGGCTGATAATTTCTTTTAAAAAATTAGTACCACCAGAGAAAAATTTTCATTCTTTTCAAATTGTTATTACTCTGGAATATGTATATCTAGAGTGGCAATTAAAAATCAGATTTTTGGGCCAGGTGTGGCGATACACTCCTGTAATTCCATTGCTGTGAGTTTGAGGCAAGCCCCGACTACATAATGAGTTAAGGCCAACCTTTATTGCACAGAGAGACCCTGTCAAAAAAAGAAAAAGAAAAAGAAAAAAAGAACTAGATTTTAAAAATTTATCTACTTAGTATAAAATTTATCTACTTAGTGTCCTGCCCCTTGTTGTACCCCAAAAATCAAAGATCAAAAGTTATGAAAAAAAGATAAAAAGCCAAGACATCTTGAAGGAAAAAGGAGCACTTTATTTAGGCTGGTGCACTTTATTTAGGAGCACTTTATTTCCACCAGCGACACAGAGTGCAGGTGGAATTTACACTGTTGTGCAACTAGGCTAAGTTTTGCAGTGGTTTATAAAGGGAAAAACCGCAAAGGTGTGTGGGAGCAAAGGGCAAGTTGTCCTGAGAGACAGGCTTATTTTAGGAGAAAAATTAGCTCATCAGCACACTTGTGCATTCCTGAGGAAACAGGACATCTTGTTGTTTGCCTAGGGTCAAAGTGTGGTGCTTGTGGTTAGGCCTGTTCCGGGGATACAGCTCTGGGTGGGCTATGTTGGGGAATCATCGGGGAAACAAAGCACTGGGGGTTGTGCAGGAGACATACAGGAAATACAAAGTTCAATTTAGAACAAAGGCTACGGTACATACAGAGCAGAATGGCGGCACTTGAGTTAGGTTACAACACCCTGACCCATATTTTACTTAGCATAACGAGGAAAGAGTTTAAACCAGAGATAAAAAATTCACAACCTTCAGAGTTAGGCTGCAAAATGAATGTATGGTTTATCATAAAGTCAGCCAGGCTTGGAGGAACTTTTCATCAAACTAGAAGGAGCATGTTAGAACTCAAAGCATTTGTATTGCTCAGGTTTCCCCCTGTTGGACACAGTTACTGACACACACAAGTTAGAGAGGGAAAGGTTTCATTGTTTCATATTTTCAGTCTATACTCAGCTGTCTCCAAGGCAGAAATATCAAGGAGGTGGACAAGCAAAGCCATTCAGTTCATGGCCACTGGGAAAGCAGAGCAGGATGACAGAGCCCAGAGAGGAACCAACAAGAGACACATGTGAGCATCAAGACCCAACCAGACATACCCATAACATTGTTTGCTAATCTTCTAGATTTCCCTTAATCCAGTGAAGGTGGCATATCAGGTTTAATGGTCACAATTCACCCCATGTCAACTTTTCACCTAAACCTTTTTCCTTAACCAATACTTACTCTCTAAGCAAAGACAATAGTATGTTTATAATCCCACCTAACATAACACAACCATCTTGAATGTAATAATCCCTTTCCCCTAAGTCTCAACAGTTTCAACAGTTTTCAAAACCCCAAGTCTCAGATTCACTGAGACTCAAGGCAAAACATTAGCTGTGAACTTGAGTAAAAATGAAAATAGCAAACAAGTTATATAATTGCAAGGTTCAATGGCACAGAGTAAATGTTCCCATTCCAAAAGTAAGGAATAAGAGAACAGGAAGGCATTGGGCTGAAGCAAGACTGAAAGCCAGCAGGGCAAACACCAAGTTCTGCAGCTCCACATCTACAATCTGGCATGCACGGTGGGAAAATATAGGTTCCGAAGGGCTTCATTGTCACCACTACTGCTGTGCTGGTTGCAGCCCATATGACATTTTAGGCTGGCTGTGCTCTCAAGCTGCTGCTTTCCTCAGGAGATCTTCCATGTTGCTGACACCTCTAACATTTTGGGGTCTCCACTGTGTCTTTGGCTTCATTCCCGCAGCTTCATGTGTTGCTGTCTCAGGGACGCTTTGCCTAGCCTCTCAGACCTCCCTTGAAACTGGAGTAGAAACCTGCTTTCACCTACAGCTCCTCTATTCTGCCTCCCAGTAAAATCAGCATCATGTGAATGACCCCAAGGTCATTAGCAGCAGCTGGGACACCTTGCATTATGGCTGCAGTAACCTCCCGGTGCTTTGATGGCTTAGCACAGTGAAATGATTCCCTGAACCAATTCCTGGAGAGGCCTTTCTCATGCAAGAGGTTTCAAGGACCCTCTCCACAAAAGGAAAGTTGAGGCTTTTATACTCTTGGCCTGGGTGGGCTCTTGTTGATTCTTAAAATGACTCTAAGGCATCCTTATTTTATAATTGTTTTTAAATTTTAATTACTAATCCCTTCAGCAACCACACTCTTCATACCCAATTTTATATATGCTCACTTCTAGGCCAAAATGTAGGGATTGAAAATTTTCTGCTCCACCTTTTACTCTTGATTTTCATTATACATGTGACTGAATGCAACCAGCAGTACATATGCCACAACCTGAATGCTAAACTGTTTTAGAATTTCCCCTGCCAGATTAATTAGTCCACTAACTTTAATCTCAGTGTCCTGCAAATCTCAGCACATGAGTAAAAAGAAGATGAATTTTCTGCCAGTGTAGCATGCAGAGATTTCTATTCCAACTGCAAAAGAATTCTTGTCTCAACTGAAACCTCTTGAGCCTGCTGTTTACTGTCTTCATTCCTGTAAGCATTCTGGTCTTTTGAGCTCTGATCAGACTCAAGGCATCAGTATCTGTTTAACGTATTCAAAGGCTACTATACCTCAATTTTCAAAGTTTTCCAAACTCTTCCTGTAAACCAGTTCCAATGGCTTCTAAATCATATGGTCAGGTATGATCATAGCATGATTCCACTTCTTTGGTACCAATTTCCTGTTGTACACAAGTGCCCACAATTTAAAAGAGAAAAATGTTTAAATTGGCTCACATTTTCAGTCTATAATTAACTGGCTCCAAAGCAGAAACATAGAGAAGGATGTGGAAGGGCAAAACTGTTCAGTTCATAGCCCCTGGGATGCAAAGCAGAGGAGAATTGCCAGACAGGAACCAGTGAGAGACCAGATACGATGCCCATGGTCATGTCCCCGTGGCCCATCCTGACCCACTCAGGGGCATGCTTTATTCATCTTCGAGGTCTTTCTTAATCCAGTAAAATTCACATATCAAGATTAACAATCATAGCATTGTTAATACATATTAATACAATATGGGTAAAATGGTCAAGTAAAAATTATCTCTGGCAGAAATTTTTGTTTCAACTTGTCATTTAAGTTCCAAAGATTGAAAGTGTGCTGTTTCTTGCCATTCATAGCTTGCCCAAAACTGTAAATCCTACAACACTTTAACACATACTAGAAAATTTCTACATTTTTAAAATAAACCTTTTTCAATATGTGGTAAGTAGTGTACATTTCTATATCAAATAACAAATGAAAATGAAATAGGTCACTTTTGCTATCTTTATCAGTGTCTATCTCTAAAAGAGTATTGAAAAAATATATATTTCACTAAAATTAAGAATATTAAAAATATATGTAACTAAAATTTAGGATATTAACAACTTGATTTTATTGAAAAAATAATAGTTATTTTACTTACTTTAGTGTAGATCTCATTTGGGACTAGATTTTTTAAATAATACACTGATATGAATGTAACTTTCATGAGAAAATCTTTAGAGTAACAGAAATATCCATCATTTCATTACTACCCAAGCATGCAAATATTTTTCTCACATAAATGCTATCATTAAAAGTATTCAAAGAGAATTTTTGGAAAACTCAAACTAGTATTAGAAATACTATAAACTAGTCTAACTATGGGTTACTGCCAAAAAAGTATATGAAAATTCACTAGTTAGATTTCTCTGGGCTGCAGCTAAACTTTTCTATTATCAAAGCCTGAAATAAAACAGAAATGATATAAATTTCATACAAAACTAAATCACTACTAATGCTTACATCAGGTTAATTTTTTTGTGTGTTATAGCAAAAATACTGAAGTATCACAGTTGTCTAGCTTCAAGATTATACCTTTAACTTTTTTTAGTAATTGGCACTAGCCTTATAATGCAATGGAAAAAATCACCAATGACTTTCTTGCTTATATATTCAATAGACACAGTTTAGTTGTTTGCTTGCAGAGTTATTTGATGATATTGTTCTTTTTTCTTCTTAATATATCCAAGCCCACAGCAACGGTAATTTGCTTTCTATCTCTCTGGTTTCTACCACTGTTAAGTTTTATGGATCCTTTTGTTTCTTACCCTTTGCTCATAAATGTTATCCTTAATACACGTTTTGCTCTCCCTATCCTGTGGGCAAGGTGACCACAGAAAGCTTGCTTTTGTTTTGTTTTGTTTTTCTTCTTCTTCTTTTTTTTTTGTTCTCCAAAAAATAATATGCTTAAATGTTGAAATTGATTTTTAAGTTTCATGGGACCAAAGGTTTAAAGAATTATAATACTCTTAATTGTGCTAGTACGTTAGTTACTTTTCTCATTGCTGAAACGAAATACCAAGCACCCAAAGTTAAAGAAGAAAAAGTTTATTTTTAGTTGATAGTAGAGGTTTCAGTTCAGAGTTGGCTGACTCCAACGCAGGGTGACATGTCAGAGTGCCATCACAGAGGACAAACAGTTCATGGCAAGCAGAAGATAGCAAAGTAGTGAAGAGCAAGGCAGGAAGTGATGACAGCAGCCATCTTTCTGTCTCATATTGAACCCAGGCTACACATCCCTAAAACAATTAGCACTCACACCAAGGGTAGGCTCTCCCATTATCTACATCAAGTACTATGGTAAACCAATCAGTGGACTAATCCAGTAATCATACACACTGGATCCCAGCATCACACACTCTAGATCCATCCATGTCTGAGAAGTTCCACCTATGACTGCATAAAGTTCTTTGGGGCCATCTAGACATAAGCTATAACAGCTAGCTTTACACCAATTGTAGGAAATACTTAAACAAAGCAATGTAAATTAGTAGTAAAAGGAAGAAAACAGTGAAGGTCACAGTGAAAGAGACACTAGAAAAATAATAAAAAGATTAATAAAACTGAGTTGGTTATTTTTTAAATGATCAATAAGATGGACAAGCTTTAGATAACTTTGAAAAAGAAAACAGAGAAGAGACTCAAGTAAAAAAGAGGAAGAGTAGTATACAATTTATACCATAAAAAAGATTATAAAAGAACAGTACTAACAATTACAAACCCAAATTAGAAAATTTAAAAAACGGAATAAATTCTTAGAGCCACAAAACTTAACAAATGGAAGCATCACAAAACAGAAAATCTGAATAGACCTACCATACAAACAGAAATTGATCAGTAGAACAGTTACATAGAAAATTTCAGACTTGATGGCTCATAGCTGAATTCTACCAAACATTTAAAGAAAAAAAACAATCCTTCTGTAGTTGGTGTCATTTGTGGACTGTGGGAGAGGAGAACAAGAAGTCAACAAGAAGCTAAGACCTCCTGTGAGTCAGGGCCATGTATGGGCTGACTGGGGGAGAGCCAGATGCCAGCACCTTCCAGGGTGCAAGTGGGGAGACAAAAAGAGTCAACATCTACCCCAAGCCCCATAAGCAACCAGTTGAATCACAGAAACATAGACAGTGACAATAGCTAATGAGTTAAAGTGCAACTTAATGCTTATAGTGTTTAGTGTTTCACTGACTTTGCAGGCCTAAAGCTGGTAGTCTGATCATTCCAGAGAATAACAACGCACAATGTGGCATATATTGGGGATCTCCTTCTGAATGTGGTGGTGATTGTTAATTTCCTATTATCTTGTTTCAAAATCTTGTATTGCTCCCATTGTTTTGTTTGGCTTGGTTTTCTTCTGTTTTACCTTGCTTGATTTTTTAAAAAATTTATTTAAAGAGAAAAAAAGCAGAAAAGAAAAAAGGATAGAAACAGCACAGAATTTCAAAAAAAAGAAAAAAGTAGGAAATCACAAGTTGATAAATTACATATTCTTAGATATAGTTGTTCAAGTTACAAAATTAAAGCATACAAAGTGGACATTCAAACAGTAAGGCTGCAACTGTTCTGTTAGTAAAAATACAGCAGAACAAAGCCAATTGAGACAGTGTTGTGAAATTGGTACAGAACTTCACAGTAGGTTACTAGGATAAGAGTAATATGTACAACGGTATATCTCCTTTTCTTCACAATAGTTGTTCTTTCAATCAGGTACAGCAAAATGGAAGGAAATATCAAATTTATAAAAACAGAATATTGAATAGAGCAGTACCATTAATCAGAACAGAGTAAAACAGTGATAAAGATATTTGCCTTCAAAGAGATGGTAGAAGGAAATCCCCCTTATTTGCTATGTTGCATACCTTGATCCTCCCAAGAGACACTCAGATCTCTGGCTCCCACATGCTAATGGGGGGTGGGGGGGGTGTTTGATTCTTAGCCCGTGCGCTAGTAGGCTCACAGCTGCTTACCAGAGCGGTGAGCAGGCTGCTTGTTTTGCCAGTGCTCCAACTTCCAACATGGCAAGGAGCTCAGGAAACGCCGATGGTTTTCGCCCTGGAGCAGCCGTGGCTTCCCAGGCCATAGCTGTTTACTAGAGCCACCTTGCTTGATTTTGTTGCATTTGATGGCATGGGCAGCTTTTTCAAAGGTAATAAGACATATTATGCCAGCCATTTTTGATTTACTATTATCTTGTTTTGAAGTCCTGTATTGTGTTCATTGTTTTATTTTTATTGGTTCTATTCTGTTTCTGTCTTGCTTGACTTTATTATATCTGAAGGTATGGGCAGCTGTTTTGAAGACAAGTATTACGGTAACCATTTTTGATTTTCTATGATCTTGTTTTGAAATCCTGTTTCACTTATATTGTCTTATTTTGATTGGCTTTATTCTGTTTATTTTGATTGATTTTATTCTCTCTAAAATAAAATAAATTTTAATTAATTAATTAATTTATTTTTTGGTACTGGGGATCAAACTCACGACCTAGTACTTACCAGGCAGATGCTTATGCTGCTAAGTTAAATCCCCAAAATTTAAATTAAAAAAAAAGAACAATCCTTCTTGAACTCTTCCAAAAAGAGGAAGAAGACAGAATATTTCCAAATTAATTTTATGGAAACAGAATTGCTTTGATGCCAAAGCTAGAGAAAAACCTCACAAGAAAGAAAACTATAGGGTGCTCTCCTCAATAAACATAAATATAAAAATCTTCAACAAAAAATCAGCAAATCAAGTTAAAAAACATATTAAAATAGTTCTTAACCATGATCAAGCTGAATTTATTCCATGAATTAGAAACAGTTCCACATATGCTGATTTATAAATATAATACACCATCTTAACAAAATGAAGAGCACAAAAATGGACATTTCAGGTGAAGAAAAATAGGTGGAAAAGATTCTGTATCTTTCATGGTAAAATCTTTCATATTATGTTTGATGCATCTCAGTACAATAAATGGTGTATATTTTAGACCCATAGCTAGTATCATACTTAATAATGAACAACGAGATTTTCTTCTAAGGTCAGGACTAAGATAAACATCCTCTTTCTTGCCACTTCTTATCAATTTAATTGATTGGCTGAGGCTTTTCCCAGGAGATTAGTGTAACACAGTTCTGGATATGTCTGGGTAGGTTATGGAAGCATGACTTTGAGTACTAAGAATAATGCCTGGACTTTGCCACTGTGATATTGCTCTTTCTCTGTTTCCTGGAAATCAGGAACTAAGCAATTTTTTCCCTCTATACCCCTCTACTATAATGTTTCTGCCTCAAAGCCTGTCAACCATGGATTGAATCTTCTGAAACAATAAGCCAAATTAAATCTTTCCTTTTAGATATGATTATTTAATATTATATCCTAATAACAAGAAAGCTGATTAATTCAGTACTGTAAGTCTTTGTTAGAGCAACTCACGAAAGATGAAACAAAACATCCAATTAGCATGGAGGTAAGAAAATCACTCTTTTTCAAAAAGAACATGATCTTATGTACAAAAAACCCATAAGAATTCATTAAGAACTGGTAGAAATAATATATTCATTTAGTCAATCTGCAGAATTCAAAATCAACCTACAAAATTTAGTTGTTTCTGTACTGGTATAATAAATATTTCAAAATAAAATCCAAAAATTAATTTCATTTACAGTAGATTTCAAAAAATATCTTTGGAATAAATTTAATCAAAGAGGCAAAAGACCCAGATACTGAAATGACTATAAAATATTGATGAAAGAAACTGAAGATGACACAAATAAGTGGAAAGCTATATTATATTAGTGGATTTGAAGCAACATATTGTTGAAATAACCATATTATACAAAATGGTTTATAGATCTAATACAATTATCAAAATTTCAGTTTTATTTTTCAAAGATGTAGAAAAAAGATTGTAAAATTCCTATGAAATCATAAAGGATCTTGAATAGGCAAATGAATCTTGAGAAACAGGCACAATAGTACTTGATTTCCAGCAATTAGAGCTACAGGCACTATATTTCTTGACTTAACAATAGCCTATAAAATTCTAGTAATCAAAAAAGCATGGTACTGGCAGAAAACCAACATACCAATTAATGAAATAGAACAGAGATCCCAGAAATAGACCCATACAAAGATTTTTGGCAGAAATGTCAACAACAAATAGTAAAAATAATCTCTTTAATCAATAGTATTTGGAAAATACAATATCACATGCAGAAGAATCAAATTACCCAATTATGCTTCCCTAAATAAAAAAAATTGAACTGCAAATGGATTAAAAATGAATCTGTCAAACTCCTAGAAGAATTTATAGGCAAAATCTCCATAACATTGGCCTGTATGATGTAAATCTCAATTCAAACTCAGAAGCTGGAAGAACAAGATTGAATACATACATAGGATTATATTCAAGCAGAAAGCTTTTGCCAAGAAAAGAAAAAACAACCAACAAAGTGAAAACACAACCAATAGAATGGGAAAAAATGTTTTCAAACCTTACATTTGACAAAAAATTAATATCTAAAGTATTTGTGTAACTCAAAAACTCAATAGCAAGAAAATAATATGACTTTAGAAATGGACAAAGGATCTAAACAAATATTACTCAAAACAAGAGATATAAGAGTTGTATGCATTTTTCTGCATTTCATGAGATGATCATACGGTTTTTGTCCTTGGCTTTGTTAATGTGATATATTACATTTACCACTTTGCATGTGTTGAGCTATCTCTTCATCCCTGGGATGAATTTTACTTAGTCACAGTATATAATCCTGTTAATGATTTGCTGCATTCTGTTTGCTAGTATCTTATTGAGAATGTTTACATCTTTGTTTATTTGGAAGATTAACTTGTAATTTTTTCAGTTGGATCCTTCTTTGGTTTTGGTATCAGGATATTGCTTGCCTCCAGTGAAAATTTGGGAGTATATTTCTGTTTCAATTTTATTAAAGAGTTTGAGAAGAAGTGGTACTAGGAATTCTCTAAATTTCTTATAGAAGTAAGCAGTGAATCCATCATGGCCTGGGCTTTTCTTTGTTAGTAAGTTTTTTAATTATATGTTCAATTCCATTGATATTGGTTTATTTACAATTTTATACCTTCTTGGTTCAGCTTTGGTAATACATATGTATCTAAGAATTTGTTTATTTATTCTGTGTTTTCCATCTTATTAGAATACAGATTATTGAAGTAGATATTGATGATCTTCACTTCAGAAGGATCTGTTATTTCACCTTTTTCATTTGTGATAAAAAATCCTACAGAAAATTGGAATAGATGGTCTTTATCTCAGTCAGATAAAAGCTCTCTTTGACAGACAAACAGCAAATATCATACTAAATGGACAAAATCTGAAAGCCTTCACTCTAAAATTAAGAACAAGAATGTCTACTGTCGGGCTGGAGCTTTAGTTCAACAGCATAAGTGCCTGCCTTGCAAGTGCATGGTCATGAGTTTGATCCCCGGTACAAAAAAAAAAAAAGAATGTTCACTGTCACCATTTTTACTAAAAAGAGTTAGAGAAACAATAGCCAGAGCAACTAGATAAGAGAAAGGCATAAAAGAAATAAGGATAGGAAAGGAAAAAGTTAAATTGTCATTATTTTTAGGTGACATGATTCTCTACATAGTAGACCCCAAATACTCCACCAAAAGACTTCTAAATTTAATAACCAAATTCAGTATCATAGCTGGATACAAAGTTAATACTTAAAAGTCAATAGCATTCTTGTATATAAATAATAAATTGAGAGAGAAATTAGGGAAATCACACATTTTCTAATAGCATCCAGAAAAAAAAGAAAAAAGAAATACATAGGAATCTAGTGAAGGAAGTAAAAGATCTTTACAATGAAAACTATAGTATTTTGAAAAAGAATATCAAAGGAGATACGAGAAAATGAAAAAAAAATATTCCTTGTTCTCTGGTAAGAAGAAGCAATATTGTGAAAATGACCATACTTTCACAAATTGTTATATAGATTTAATGCAGTCTCAATTAAATACCAATAGAATATCTCACAAAAATAAGCATATCTCACAAAATGCCAATACCATATTGTCTTAGTTACTTTTCTCTCTCATTGTTGAGTCAAAATACCTGATGCCCAAAATTAGGGAAGGAAAGGATGGTTTTTGGAGGTGTCAGTTCATACTCAGCTGGCTGCAAGGCAAGGTGGCAAGGCTGAGGGGCAGCCATTCATGGCCATGACAAACAGCAAGGCACAGACAGGCAAGAGAGAGAAGCCATGCCTTTTCCCACCCTTACACTGTATGCTGGCTCCACCCCTGGGCAGGTGTAGACTCATACCACCGATCTGAGCACTAGACAACAAACCAGTCACAAATGCTAGATTTAGCCACTTCCATGACTGCATGAGACTTGCGGGGGGCGCATCTGACATAAACCATAACACATATCTCACTAAAATGCATCTGGAACCAGAAAAACCTAGAATAGCAAAGGCAATTCTGAGCAACAAAGGCAAGTCAGAGGGCATCACAAGCCCTGACTTGAAATTGTACTACAAAGCTACTGTGATAAAGACAACATGGTACTGAAGAAAAAAAGGCCGGAGGATTGATGGAACAAATTAGAAGATGCAGAAGCAACTCCAAACAAACTCAACCTCCTTGTCTTTGACTAAGGAATCAACACATTCACTTAGAGAAAGATAGTCTCTTTTTAATAAATAATGCTGAGAAAACTGACTTTCCACTCTTCAAAGATTAAAACTAGACCCATGTCTCTCACCATGCACTGAACTAAAATTGAAATGGATCAAAGAACTAAATGTTAAAACAGGAACATAAAATCTTCTGGAAGATAGAATAGGTAGAATTATTGAAGATATTAGTATGGACAGCCTTTATAAACAGACCCCAGTCACAAGAAATATCACAAAGAGTCAACAACTGGGATCTCATCTTATCAAAAAGTTTTTCACAGAAAGAGAAACTACCAACAGAGTGGACAATGTGGAAAAATAATTTGCAAACTAGTCCTAAATCAAAGGACTAATATCTAGAAAGTTTAAAGAATTGAAACATAAATTAGTGCTCTCAAATTTAAAAACACAGTCCAAAATTGGGCATCTAAAATGAATAGATATTTCCCAGATAAAGAAGTAGAAACAGTAAATCAATATATGAAAAAATGTTCAACACTACTGGTCAGTCAAAATACACAAATTAAAACAATGCTGAGATTTCATCTCACTCCAGAAAAAAATGGTTATTATTAAGAAATCAACCAACTATACAATACATTAGAACTTAGGATGTCTCAACCTAAGCCATGCTACCCCAATTTTCCATACACCTTCAGGCCTTAAAAATGAGTATCAGCTTTTTCAAAACAAATTTAGAGAATTGACTATATTGAAATAAATCTCTTTATACTCACCACATGCATGTATATTTTTGAAGTCTAAGTAGTCTCCCAGCAGTACACAAATGAGATTTTTAGATCACTATTCTAGTTGTACCACAAAGCTGAGGTTTATGGACATGTCCTTTTATTTTTGCATGGTTATGTAAAACTCTAAGCTGTTCTCTCTGGTTTAAAAACTAATCATTTCTTTCTCATCGATCAAACTCCCATTGTCCTTCTATGTATTTAGCACACATATCATCTACTTTGAAATGTTCTCTTATGCTGGGGCAAGTGGTATGGGAGAGTTAGTTACTTTGATCTTCCTTGGGGTTTTCAATACTTCTGCACATAAATCTGTGTGTGGTTACTATCACTCTATTGTGAATATTTGCATGCATGCCTCTTTCTTCCATTAGATTTGGAAAATTTTTGTTCAAGAGACGGATATATGTGTTTCTATCCTCCAACAACTTGCACAACTCGCTTTGAAATGTAATTATGTCCTCCCATCTGGAAAAGCGAAATGTACAGACTGGTATTTTTTTATGACATTACATTTTGCCCTCCTCTTTCTCTTTCTTCTTCTTCTTTTTTAAAGGCTAATTATTCCTTACCTAAATTATGTTCCAAATATAAACAGTATCCAATACTTAAAATTCTGGTCAATTTCTTTTATGTATCCTTCTGTAGCTCTTGAAATATAATATAAGAACTGAAATAGCATTTTAGATACTGAGTAAATAGCCCCAACATGCTAGTTACATGACCTCCATCATTTCAATAATAGATGCAAATGACAAACATTTAACTATTGTTTATTGCTCAAAATACTATCTTATCTGTAATGATGCCTATTAAGTTAAAATGGTATGTTTTCCTACAAAATCCTGCTCTGATATGAAGTCTAGGAAATTAATGATCTGATTTCTCTTCCTACATTTTATCTATTTTAGAATTCATATAAAAGGAGCTACATAGAATTTAGCATTTCAGTCTGTCTTTCTAGCATAATACATTTTAAATTTGTCCATCTTGATTAACATACTAGTAGTTTGCATCATTCTATTATTGGGGAACATTCTATCAAGTGAATACATTCCAGTTAGTTGATTAATTTACTAGCTGAAAGAATTTAAAGTATTTCTTGTTTTTTGAACATCATGAATAAAGCTGTTATAAATATCCATTTGTGAATTTTTTCTTTGTGAACATAAGTCTCATTTCACTTAAATCATTCCCAGAGGAGATGAATAGAATAAACATTTGACTTTACTAAAAACAGCCATGCAATTTTCCCTTTGCCTTATCTACAGTGCTTCAAAATTCTAGTTTGAGCATAGTAGTTTCACTTATCAGCCTCACTTGCACTTGGTACTTACTTTACTAATCTTGCTGTAGTTACTATAATGCATAAATAGTGTTACATTATTGAGTTTGATTTATAATTCTCTCACACTTAAGGTATGAGGTGTCCTTTCTAGTGTTTATTTGCTATTCATTTTTTGTGTCTATCTCTGTTCCAATTTAAATTGTTTGTTTTTATTAACAGATTTTGAGAATTCTGTATACACTTTTTCAAGAATATCCTTTGCAAACAGCTCAAATATTCATTTTCCAAGCAACATCTTTCAAGGAGATGTGGTTTTTATGCAGTTGACTCACAATTTTGATATTTTATTTTATAATTATATTTTTGATACTACTGTGTATTAGAAAAAATTTTCCTTCATTGTATCCCAAAGTTATACACTTCATTTTAAATATAGTCCCATGATCCATAGGAAGATGATTTTTATAAAAGAATATAAAAATGTCTAGTACTATCTGTTAAAAACTATTTCTATCCACTCCATTGACATTCTCTATTGTCAATAATCAATTAAACAAATATTCATGGAGTGCATTTCTCTCTCTACATTTATCTGTGTTTCTATGATTCTAACAGCAGCACACTGTTGTCATTATTACAACCTTAGGGTAGGTACTGACATCTGATGATGTCATTCCTCTGCCTTTATTTTTCCTTCACCTCTTTCTCTCTTTCTCATTTTCTTTCTTCTTTTTCTCCTTCTTCCTTTCTCCTTCCTTTTCCTCCTTTTTTTCATCTTTTTCCTTCCTTACTGTTCTTTTTGTGGTGCTTGGCATCAAACACATATATATCATTTTCAGTGTCATCTTAGCTATTATAGATCATTTGTTTTTTGCATGAATTTTAATATAAAATTTTAAAATTCCACAAAAAATGATTTTTTTATTTGGATGGCTTTGCCCACACAGATTTTAGGCAGCAAGTGACATCTTACCAGTATTAACTCTTTAATATGGGAACACAATGCATTAACTCTTTAGGCCTTTTCTTTTACATTGCATGTGTGGTTTGGTCTTACTAGGAACAAAAACTCAAAATCATAGTATTTTTAAATTTATAGTTAATGTAAAAGAAAAGAAAAAAAACCTAAATGTGTTCTTTTATGGGTTTGTTTTCTATCTACTGGACAAAATAAGCTGAAAAGTTCTGTAATCACTAAACTACCATATTAAATATATAATGTTATGCATGAAAATATTACCTTTGTCTTTTACAGTGGCTTCAAATGATATATAGAGATGTTAAAAGATTTTTATAATTTCAAACTATAAAATTTCATTTACACATTCTAACTGGAGAATTATGAATTAACACTTTGTCTTTAAAAATTATATAAGTGTTTGCTATAAAATTTTCACACTGTATATATAACAAAATACAGATGTAGTTTTTGAGTTAAACACACACTGGAACTTTTGAATGAAAACACTGGATTATGCTAGTGTTTGTAAGCATGACATATCCTTATAAATGTTAATGGTCAATAATTGAGAAAATAGCAAAATATTTAAACTGAAATTGTCCATGATTTGTGCTACAAAGTATACAAATTACATTTGTGTATAGTTGTTAGAAATATGAAAAGTGATAGATAAACATATCATTCTATATCAGATAAATTACCTTTGAAAGCAGAATTTTATGTATCTTTTAAAGAAACACTTTAAAACTGTGTATCTTATCACCTTTCGTAATGGAACCCTTTGAATATCTGAAGATAATCACTAATTAACTGTGATAGGGAAAAATTTTAGTGATTAGACAATCTAACAATATTTACGGCTAAAATTCAATTTTAATTTTCTTTTTGTTTTACACCAGACTCCAAGGAAAGAAAAACACTCACCATTGAATATACTTTCTAAATCTGTTTAAAGTTTGTAGGGAGTTGTTCCAGCAATTCCAGTAATGCTGCTGATTATGGTCATTAATACTGACATTTGAATGTTTTTCTTTAAATTGTGCAATAAGATTCATTTAAGTATATTCTTCATAAGAAGTTCTGTGTTTGCAATGGAAATTGAGAGACAAAAGAATTGTTTTTCAATTTTATTTTGCTGTCAGCCTTTATCTTTTCAAATATCATAAGAAAGATTGAGTTTTATCATACGTATTAAGAGAGTCTATTTTTCCTGAAGGGAAATAATTTTATCATCTCGAAAGTTTGTAAAGCTTAGTAAAATGAGATGAATTGTTTTATGACCACTTCTGATTGTTAATAACTATCATTAATATTAATTCTTATATCATCTTTTGCAAATGATTTATCATGTAAGTGATCAACAAATGTTTGATAAGACAATGGATGAAATGCTGAGACAATACTTTGAAACACTGCTGGTATTATTATCTCAACTTCACAGTTGGATAAACATCCATGAAGATGAGCAGAGGCATTTGGCCCATGTAGCTTCCAGAGTAACTCTTATTACTTTATGGTCAAATTTTGTAAATTTACAGATGTCTACTGAATATTGGTAGATACTCAAGAATTATGACTTGGTCTCCTGATTTTCAGAGTTTGTTTGTTTTATTCTACTTTGTCTTTAATATTAGCATTGATCCCTTCACTTAATGACTAATAGATTGCTTAACATATAAAAATCATTATAATACAAAATTAAGTTGACATACATACTAATTAATATGCATGTTTATATGAAAATATATAAACTAGTAGCTGTCAAGGCACATATATGGTATTTTAAGAACATACTGGAGTGATTACCAGTAGTTAGTAAGGCAAAGAGGGTTAAAGTAAGTGAGTGTGACTGATGATTCTGAATCACAATATGCATCTTGGCACTTTGCATTTTCTGTTCAAAGAAAGATCCAGTTTTTAATATCCTTGGATTGTAGGCTATATTTAGAAAAAAAGTAGCTACTACATTATGTGCCCATCAAAGTTGTTTATTCCTTTTATCAAGTACTTCCTATGATATCTGCCAATCAGAAAGGCTGGACAGAGACCTTGGAAACTGCAGCAAAGTTCCCAAAATAAAAGCAGAGCAATTTCCATGCAAAATTAATAAACATAAGCATTACCAACCCTGCTCAATCATTTCAGTGCAATGCAGGAAGATTTAACTACTTATCTTAACCTTTTGTACAAAGAAGAAACAACTGGAATATCACCCCCAAAATGTCTATATTTGAAATAGCACTGAAATGTCTTCCATGGGGAAAATAGTTTGTCAGAACGCTGGCAAGGGCAAGTCCTTCATAACTGCAAACTGTCAATATTCTGCCCTCAGCATAATTCACTAACTGCAACATTCACAATACAACTTCATGAAAGAAAAATAGTAACAGGTTTTCAAAGAGATGATATAACATGAGTCTAAATGTCTTTCAAGAGCACATAACAATTATAGTTCTATTTATAATTTATGTCATCAAATACATTTGAAATTATTTTAAAATATTATTAGTGCATTGGTTATTGGTCCTATCTTATAAAAGATTGCACAACAAAGTTTTTATAGCTACTTTTTACTGCTATCTGTATAGAAACTGGCAACCGATATTGTTGCAAACATGAACAAATATCCACACATCTATTTTTTTTGAAGTAAAATAAAGTAGTAAAACAATGATGAAATGTAAAATGACAAAATTGAAAAATGGACAGTAGAGTAGTTTCTTATGAGAAAGACCATCTTTATTTAAAATATATATTCCAGGAGCCAGCAGAAGCCATGCTGAGCTTGGAAGGAGGAACCAGAAGAAAAGTCGCCCTTCCTATGAACTGGTGCAAGTCATGCTGGGCCTGGGAGAAGTAACAAGAGGCCAATTCAGGCTTCCCATGAGTCAGCGGAAGCCATGGTGGGCCCAGAAGGACAAACAAGCCAATTCATCCTTCCTGTGAGTCATCAGAAGCCATGCTGGGCCTGCAAGAAGTAGTGAGAAGCCAATTCACTCTTCCTGTGAGATGACACAAGCCATGCAGGACTAGGGAGAAGAAATAAGCCAATTTGCCATTCCCATGAGTCAACAGAAGCCATACTGGGCCTTGAGGGAGTAAGAAGAAGCCAATTTGCCCTTACTATGAGCCAGCCAGCACATGCTCTGGGTGACAAGCACATCTTCTATCCTCCACAAGCAACTGGCTGATTTACAGAACAGGCTGAGCTGATAGCAACTGAGATACCAAGAAAACTTGATGCTTGTATTGTCTGACTGACTTTGCAGGCTGAAGGCCAGTAGTCTGAGCATCTATTAAAAGGATAACAATATGCAATGTAGTAAATTAAGAAATTTTCTTCTGTCCTGTTTTTGAAATCCAAATTTTTCTCACTATTTTGTTTTGTTCTATTTATTGTTTTCTTTTATTTAATGTTCTGTTTTGATTGGTTTCATTTTGTTCTGTTTTTGATTTTATGATATATGATGGTATGGGCAGCAATCTTGAAGATAACAAAGAGGCATTATGGTAGTCACTGTTGATGTCCTGTTATCCTTTTTTTGAAATCCTATATCACTTTCATTGTTTTGCTTTGATTGGCTTTATTGTTTTATTTTGTTTGGTTTATTCTCTTTATGCTTTCTTTTTTTATTTTGAAGATAGTAGAAATACAAAGAATAAGACAGAATAAAACCAATCAAGACAATGCAGTGAAATTGGTACAGAACTTCGAAGCAGGTTACCGGATTAACACTAATAGGTACCATTTTATATCTTGTTATCTTCACAATAGTTGTCCTTTCAATCAGGTATAGAAAAATCAAACCAAATACAGAACATCATAAAATCTATCAAAACAGAAAAGAACAGTAATTTAAACATAGAAAAAATTTTACTATGTTTGGATTTGTTTCTCATTTGGAGTCTTCCAGAAAAGGCTCCATGCACCCACCTGAAAATTTTTGCATTAGGTGCGAAGTTTACCTAGGCACCCTCTAAGTAGACTATGACCATAAATGAAAATGAAATGATTAATCTGTTTGCAACATTCCTGGAGAAAGCTTAATCATATGTTAGAGGAAACATCATGATATTGTAAAACTGAAAGATCTACTTTCCGATCAGACAACAAGTGAGCAAACATTCTTCCCTCCAAGAGCAAACCTTCCACTATAATTGCATAGAAAAAACACATTAATTACAGTAAAGATTATTTATAACCAAATCCTGAATTCAGACACTCAGAACACAAACATGGCATAGTCCTTTTGGGTATGAACAAGTAGACTTCAGTTCTATAAATCTGTCCACAGGCAAATCCAAAAAAATTTTTTTAACACAGGAATAATTGTGGTGATGATGTCTAGAGACAGAACGTGATCATTGTGTAACCACCCACTTCTCCTCATCATGGAATGCAGAGACTTCATTTAGCAACCTCATTGATATCAGCAACCATTTATCATCAATTTAGGATTGTCACCATTGTGTTTATGTAGAGTATTTGGAAACTGATACACAATAGAATCCATAGGAATTTCTTCATAATTTGAGCTCATTTATGTGAATTATAAAGTCTATATAGTTCTTCCTTCATAAATGAGCTTCACATATTTAAATGTCTTCATACAATGCTAAATCAACAAGCCACTGTTAGTATTATTTTAAATACTAGCTATGTTAGAGACTTTACCTGTCTTTTAGATTCAATATGTAGTCACCAGAGGTGGGCTTACTCATATATGTAGCATCTTTGTGGGATCTTTGCTTCTCTGTGGTAAAACTAAAGAAGACCCTTCTAAAATAACCATGTGAAGAAAATTTTGTAAACTAGTTGCTTACAGCAAGAGTTTAATTGCCACAAAAGAAAGCATTTTCAAGACTATTTCACCTGGAGATCCAATTTCTCCCTCAAGGAACTCTTCCACTGAGAACTGGTCCTTGAATGAAGTCTGTTGAAATGGACTCAATGCTTCTGATGTGTTCAGTTCCTTACTAATATTAACCTTGCCTCCTCTGACTTTCTGATAAAACACATCACACATTTATGCAATTCACTAAGTCATGACAGGCTTGAAATCATTTTGTTAAAAAAGTTTTACACACATTCATATTAAAAAAGAAATATTCAGTTTTATAAGGACAAAGTGGTACTGTGAAAGACAATTATTTATGACTTCCAAAATCAAAGACTCAAAAAATCAGGGAACAACAGGCCTTCTCTATTTGAGTATAATGCATAGGGATAAGCAGGTTACATTTAAATAATGCAATAGACCTAATTTGTCTGGCAAGAAGGAACTTAAAGAGGATTAATTCCTCCTAGAGATAATCACTCATTAACTGAAGAATTGTCACTGACCTGGTTTCTAACTTGGAGTTTCCCAACTTTTCAATACTCAAAATTTTTGTGAATTTTAGTCACTCAGTTAATTTTTTCCTTTGTAAACCAAGTTTCACTGCCTTAAGCACTCTGTCATAGCTCTGGATAACAGTTTCACCATTTTTTCTTTCAGCAAATTAAGTGTTTCTGTTTTATAATTAGGTTTTTGATCTTAGATATGATTTTAGCACAAAATGAGAGCTATGGATCTAGATTTATTTTTCTGCACATGGATAACCAGTTTTTCCCCCACCATGTGCTAAGGAGGCTATATATGTATATATATTTTTAATGGACATTATTTACATACATTTATTTACATAAAATAAAACCAGCTTCATGATCTCAATTTACATTATATTTATACTCCTCTCTAAATTTCCACATTCACAACATGTTGGATTACAGGTCAATGTGAGTGGGAGAAACCAAGTCTGAATGTGTGCTAAATAGACTACTAATGAACTTTTAAAAACAGAATATATTTTTCTTTTAATTTCCTCAAAACTTTGTTGAAATTCTAGCATAGATTAGGCATTCATTAAAAATTTTAGCTGCACAGTCCCGACACGCGCAGGCCCAGAGAACACCACTGTGCTCCATCTCGGCTAGGGCCACTGAGCCGCACCTGCACCCCTCGACGCCCTCCCACATTCCCACCGGCCCAGAAGGTGAGCACTGCGCTCCACCCTGGCTCAGACTGCTGAGCCACAGCTGCACTCCTGCCGGGAGGACAACCACTGGGCTCCACCCCGGCTAGGGATGCCGAGCCGTGCCTGCGCTCCTGCACGCCCTGATGCCAAAGGCATGAAGGACGATCACTACGCTCCACCCTGGCTCTGACCACCACTGCACCTGTGACCTGGCACTCTCCTCTCATGTGTTGATCTGCCCTCAGTTATCCTCCCCAGCTCTTAGACCAAGCACTGCTGTGAACGTTTGGCTCCCACTGTCCCTCCCAGAACCTTCAACTGCAATGGACTGCCAGTGCTGATTTGATGGTAGACTTGGTAGCCCCTCACCCATACAGAGGGCCCTGGCAGGTTCAGGTCACTATGTACCCAACAATCAGGTAGACATCAACCATATAGTAGGACCCTAGGAGATACACTGCTGATAGTTGTGACTATTAGGATTGAATAATTAGATATTGCCCAGTAGGTGAAAATGACAAAATGAAAAACCAAAATGCAAAAACACCTAGCCCATCAGGTGACAGAACAGGCAACAGTGAAATAGAGGACTTTAAAAGTCATACACCAGAAATCTCTGAAAAGATAGCAAATGAAATAAAGAAACTAATCCATGAGGCTATAGAGGAAATAAAATTAGAAGTAATGTCTTATATAAAGACAGAAATAACATTAGAAAACAATTTTCTTAACAAAGCTAGGGAAGAAATAGATAAAAAAATATAGGAGCATGGGAAATTGATTGAAACTTTGAATGAGCAATGTAGAAAACAAGCAGAATCCATGAAAAAATTTCAAAGAGATATCCAAGAAACAAAAAATTCTATAGAAAGCTGGCAAAACCATTTAAATGAAGCTGGGGATAGAATTTCAGACCTTGAGGACAGGATCGCAGATAGCGACCAGGAAAGGATAGAACTTATAAAAATAACAAAGCAGCATGAAATGACAAACCAGCAGCTTCAAGACGATGCCAAGAGAAACAATGTAAGACATTAGTGAGGACACAGGAGACAATGCAAAAGACATAACTAAGCTACTCACAGAATTAATAGCAGAAAATTTCCCAAACATAGGGAAAAAATCTGACATACAAATAAGTGAGGCATATAGAATGCCAAACAGTCATAACCAACATAAATTAACACAGAGACATATAATAATTAAGATCTCAGACATATAGCATAAAAACAGAATACTAAACACTGTTAGAGAAAAAACACAACTCACCTATCAAGGAAAGTCTATTAGAATCACAGCAGACTTTTCAGCACAAACCTTCAGATTAATAATAGCTTGGATTGAAGTATTTCAAGTCCTAAAAGAAAACAACTTTCAACCCAGACTGATGTACCCAGAAAAGCTGTCTTTCAAATTTAATGGAGAAACAAGATACTTCCATGATAAAGAACAACTGAAGAAATTCGTATCTACCAAACCAACCTTAGAAAGAGTATTAAAAGACATGCTAGAAAGAGTTAAAAGTGACCATAATCTCTGGAACAACAACAGGAAGAAACCAGCAGGATGGACACAAATTAAACAAGGGAGGAAAGTGGGAAACCAATGATAGGAACACAACATGGCAAACTCAAGCCAGTACATATCGTAAATATTCATAAATGTAAATAGACTCAAGTTACCTGTTAAAAGAAGCAGGTTGACAAAATGGATCAAGAAACAGGATCCCACAATAAGCTGTATACAAGAAACACATCTGACTCAAAAAGAAACTCATAGATTAAAAGTCAAAAGATGGAAAAGAGTATTCCATGCAACAGGAACCCAGAAAAAAGCAGGGGTAGATATTCTGTTTGCAGACAAAGTGAACTTCAAACCTAAAATAATTAAAAGAGATAAAGAAGCCACTTCATACTTGTAAGTGGAAAACTACAAGAGGAAGAACTAACAATTATAAATATATATGCACCAAATACAGGAGTATGCAACTATATAAGATAAATACTGATGGACATGAAAAACCAAATACACAAGAATACAATTGTAATAGGAGACCTTAACACTCCACTGTCACAAAGAGATAGATCAACTAGACAAAAAAGTCAGCAAAGAAGTAATAGGACTGAATAATACCAGTGAACAAATTGACTTAGTGGATGTTTACAGAGTGTTCCACCCAACAACATCAGAATGCACATTCTTCTCAGCTGCACATGGGACATTGTTCAAAACAGACCATATATTAACTTATCAAACATTCTTAAGTAACTGCAAAGGGAGTGAAATTATCCCATGCATAATATCTGATCATAGTGCACTAAAATTGGAAATGAATGGCAAAAAACTGCAAAACTTGCATAAATATATGGAAATTAAATAACATACTGAACAACTAGTGGGTTACAGAGGAAATTAAATAAGAAATAAAACAATACCTACAATACAATGAAAAGCCAGACACAACATATTTTGTAACTATGGGACTCAATGAAAGCAGTCCTAAGAGGGAAATATACAAGAAAATGGAACAAGCCCAAATAAATAACCTAATGATATCTCTCAAGCTTCTAGAAAACAAAGAACAAGTCAAACCCAAAGCTCATAGAAGAGAGGTAATTGGTAAGATTAGAGCAGAAATCAATGCAAGTGAAACAAAAAAAATGCAAAGAATGAATCAAAGAGCTGGGTTTTTTGAGAGAATAAACAAAATAGATAAACCTCTAGCCAAACTTAACAAGAAAAACTCAAATCCATGCAACAAGGACTGAAATGAGGGAAATTACTACAGATCCCATTGAAATTCAAAAGATCATGAACACCTACTTTGAAAATCTCTACTCACATAGGGTGGAAAAAAATAGGAAATGCACAGATTACTCAAAACATATGAACTACCAAAGCTCAGTCATGAAAATATAACAATTTTGAATAACCCAATATCAGCTACTGAAATCAAAAACATGATTAAAAACTTACCAACAAAGAAAAGCCAAGGTCCTGATGGATTCACAGCTGAATTCTATAAGAAATTTAGAGAAGAATTAATGATAATACTCCTTAAACTCTTCAATGAAATTGAAAGAGAAGCAGACCTCCCTAACTCATTCTTAGAGTCAAGTATCACTCTGATACCAAAACCAGAGAAAGACCCAGCCAAAAAGGAGAACTATAGACCAATCTCACTATTGAACATTGATGCAAAGATTCTCAATAAATATTAACAAATAGAATTTAGCAAATCATTAAGAAGATTATACACCACAACCAAGTGGGATTTATTCCAGCAATGCTAGGATGGTTCAACATATGCAAATCAATAAATATAATGCACCATATCAACAGAGCCAAAAATAAAAATCACATGATCATCTCAATAGATGGAGAAAAAGCTTTTGATAAAGTCCAACACCTGTTCATGATAAAAACACTACAGAAACTCAAAATAGACTGTATATACCTCGATCTTATAAATTCCATTTATTTCAAACCAGCAGCCAACATTATACTAAATAGACAAAAACTGAAAGCCTTCAGTCTAAAATCAGGAACAAGACAAGGATGTCTGCTATCACCATTCCTATTCAATATAGTTCTAGAAATATTAGCCAGAGCAATCAGACCAGAGGGAGAAATAAAAGGAATAAAAATAGGAAAAGAAGAAGTTAAATTATCATTATTTGCAGATGACAGGATAGTCTATATAGAAGACCCCAAAAACTCCATTAAAAGACTACTGTAGGTAATAAACAAATTCAGCAGCATAGCTAGGTACAAAGTCAACACTCGAAAATCATTAGTATTCCTGTACACAAACAAAAATCTCACTGGGAGAGGAATTATGGAAATATTGCCTTTCACAACAGCATCTAAAAAAGTCAGATCCCTAGGAATCAACCTACCAAGAATGTAAAAGATCTATATGCTGAAAATTATACTAGTCTAAAAAAGGAGATTGAAGAGGATATTAGAAAATGGAAAGATATTCCTTGCTCTTGGTTAGGAGGAACCAACATTGGGAAAATGGCCATACTCCCAAAACTGTTACACAGATTCAGTGCAATCCCAATCAAAATACCATTAACATATCTCACAGATCTAGAGAAAACACTCCTAAAATTCATTTGGAAATAGAAGACACCTAGAATAGCAAAGGCAATTCTGGGCAACAAAGGCAAGGTAGGAGGCATCTCAATTTCTGACTTGAAGCTATACTACAAAGCTACTATGATAAAATCAGCATGGTAATGGCAAAAAAATAGACCTGAGGATCAATGGACAAGATTAGAAGATGCAAACAGTACTTCAAAGAAACTTGGCCACCTTGTATTTGACAAAGGGACTAAATTTGTTCACTGGAAAAAAGATAGCCTCTTTAATAAATGGTGTTGGAAAAATTGGCTTTCAACATGCCGAAGACTGAAAATAGACCCATGACTATCATCATACACTAAACTAAAGTCAAAGTGGATCAAAGACCTAAATATTAAAACAGAAACACTAAATCTACTGGAGGATAAGCTAGGTAGAAATCTTGGAGACATAGGGGTAGGCAGAGAATTCATTAATAAAATGCAAACCACATGGGAAATACTTCAAAGAATCAACAACTGAGATCTCACATTACTAAAAAGTTTCTGCATTTCAAAAGAAATTACCAACAAAGTGAAAAGAAAACCCACAGAATGGGAAAGAATTTTAGCTATCTATCTCTCAGACAAAGGACTTATATCCAGAGCATATAAAGAACTGAAAAACATTAAACCCCCAAATTCAAAGACCCTCTCCAAAAATGGGCATTGAGATGAGCACACAGTTCTCAGATGAAGATATACAAATGGCAAATAAATACATGAAGAAATGTTCACCATCACTGGTCATTCGAGAAATGCAAATTAAAACAGCATTGAGATTTCATCTCACCCTGGAAAGAATGGCTGCCATCAAGAAAACAACTGATAACAAGTGTTGGCGAGGATGTGGGGAAAAAGGAACACTGCTCCACTGTTGGTGGAAGTGCAGACTGGGGCAACCACTGTGGAAATCGGTGTGGAGATTCTCAAAAAACTAGGATTGGAAGTTACATTCAATCCAGCTATTCCCCTTCTGGATATTTTCCCAGAAAAATTGAAAAAGGTCATGTCACAGTGATATATGTGCACCTATCTTCATAGCAGCACAATTTCTGATAGCTAAATCTTAGGAACAACCAAAATGCCCATCAACTGCATAGTGGATGAAAAAATACAGTATTTTTATACAATGGAGTACTACTCAGCTATAAAAAAGATGATCTTGAGGCCTCTATAGGTAAATGGAGGCAACTTTAGAAAATCCTCATTAATGAAATAAACAAGATGCACATTAGTAAATATCACATTGCCTGTCTAGTGTAAAAAATAATAAAAACTGACAGAATAATAGGATCCAAAAAGTACACTAAATATTGTAAAAGTGAAAGGGAAGGAAAGTGCTCTAAAGCGTATAACAGTATATATAGTGTTTAAGATAGATGACCATATTACCAAATTTCTATTGGATCATTGAACAGAAGGGTTTACACTGTCAATGTTTGAGTGTCTAGCCACTTTTTATGCTTTGATTTTGCGAGTTAGGCAACTATTTTTAAGATGACAATGGGTAATCTATCAACTAGTGATTTTATGATTTTTTTTTGTATTCTGTATTGTTCTACTTTCTTCTGTTTTCCTATTTTTTCTTTTCTTTCTTTCTTTGAGAAAAAAGATAACAATATGCAATATAATAACCATTGTTAATTTTCTTTCATTCTGTTTATTGTTTTGTGTTTGTTGCTGTTGTTTATCTCTTTTGCTTTTTGTTTTTCTTTTCTGACTTCTTTTTTCTCTTTAAAATAAAAAAATAATGAATATGAAATGCATAAATTTATTTCCATTTTACCTTACATATAGGAACTAGAATTGCCCATGATTGTGGAATTTTTAAATTCTCCCTTGGCTGTTGACTGCTAGGACTGCATCTTAAAATTTGTATGTTCTTGTATAGCTATAGCTGAAGACTAACATTAACAGGAACCAAGTTAAGTCTTTAGTTGAGAAAATCACAGAGTTAAGGATTTTCTGGCCAAAGAGCAAATGAAACAAGCATGTCTTGGTGCCAGGACAGTATCTGTGCAGATAGTTGAGTTTTTAATGTGAAAGCAAAAGCAAAAATGGCAAGGTGAAGGCAATGACTGGAGCATCTCTGAAGAGACAGAAGTAAGCCTTCCTTTCCCTTTTATTCCATTCAGGCTACAAACCTAATGGTTGGTGCCACTTGCACCCAAACTGGGTCTTCTGTCTTCAGTAAATCCCTTCAGTCACACCCAGAACTATGCTAATCCAAATTAGTTGGACACTTTTACTCAAATTAATATGATCTTAGCTATCACATTCACCACATATGAAGCATACCCAGTACAAACACATAGCAGTACATTGCGCTGCATGCCTATTAATGAGATCTCAGCAATTAGGGATTTTAATATGAGGCATAAGCAGTGATATAAGAAAAGATAAGAATATATAAAGAGAAGCAAGAAGACTGCCAAAATAATCCCAATTTGATTCTTAATGTAGCTAAAGGTTAGAAAACTGAGAAGCCATTTTTGCAGAATAAGTCCTGTTCAGTGAAGGCAAGAAAGGCGTGAAACATTCTGTGACTGAATAAACACTTCGCAGGAAAAGGAAATCATGGGAGAGTAAAAACAGTGCTGGAGAAAAGCAATCTCCTCTGTCCTTCATATTCTGAGAAATGTTGCATTTCCCAAAAAAATATTATTTTTTTCAGCATGGAGCTATGTGAATATATCTAGCTGACTCAGTTCTGCTAGCGCCAAAATAAATTTTCTCTAAGGAAGAATTTCTTTCTTAATTAAAAAATACTTGGTGGATCTCTGTCAAAATTTTCATGAACATATCCTTAGCATTTAACAAATGGAAAAATAATTTTGCAAGTTTTACAGTGTTGAAGTTTAGATGATATTAAAAACCTTTTAACAAAGCATGACTCTTTTAGGTCTAGCAAAATATACTTTGACATTTTAAATATTTTACTATGCCTTTGTCCTTTTGAAAATGACCACTTATTTTTAACTCTGAAAGTTTTCTGGGCAGATAAATATATATACATTTCATACTTATGTCATACATCCTTCCCTTGTTAGTGCAAGTTTCGAATGTTATCTGTTCTGAACTGCAGAACACTATGGTGATCAAATAAATTACAATACCGGGCAAGTTTACTTCAAATTGAGATCATCCCACAGTAATAGTTGGGAAAATCAGCTTAACACAGATGCCATTTTCTTTCATAGATTTTTCTCTTAAAACAGACTATGGTCTTTGGTAGCATGATAGACCATGTGCCGCAGCTTCCCTTTTGATATGCATGTTGCAAATTAATTCCTAATGTGATGTTAGGGTGGGCTGAAGCATTGGATTTCCAAGACATAGCCCTCATGAGTGAGTGAAACCAGTGCCTTTATAAAAGACACCCCAATAAGCTCATTTGTCCTTTCTGTCATGTCATGTCTATTATTCACCAGGAATCCAGGCCTCCCCGGACAACACGTGTGTCAGTACTTTGCTCTAGGAGCAGTTGTGAGGCTTAGTTCTGAGGAGGACACATCTGCAGATACATTGATGTGGTGTAGAATTTCAGCTTCATTTTTTGGGCAAGTACCTACCTTAATAGCATCTCAATTTAAATTTCCTTCCTTATCAATTTAATTTACATGTCTACTTCCAGTTACCTTCTCTTCAAACCATAGCAGTAGTGCTAACTTCATGGCTCTCTCATGGGGTTGAAAGGGATGATTTAGTAGGACACTGAGCACACCCACTGGGACCTATAGAGAGCTTTTCAAGTACTACCGAGGCATTCACGCGTACGGGCATGTGTGGTTGGTATTCATATAGAAACCATTTAAAAACTTTGGGAATCAAAAAACATTTTGTTTTCTAACAAGTAGATAATATTAAATATATATATATACATATATGTATATACTTAAGTATATATATATATATGAAGTACATAAACAATTTTTGTCTGACTAACATGCATGAATTATATAGATATTAAATTGTTTAATCTATGAAGCAAACATCAAAGTATAATTTTCTTGTTTAATAAATTGGGAAAATGAGGGTAAAGGTTAAGTGTTTTTCTCAAAGTTACATGCTAGTATGTGGCCTGGAGAGAGTTCAGATCTTGATATCAAAAATACTGGAATCTATGTTCTTTATACTGCTCTTCATTAACATATCTTGGTTGTATCAAACAGGACATTTTAAAATGTTATTTCTAAATATCAGATAGGTAAAATGCTGAAGGATTTCTTGTTCAGTTTCTAGTGCACTCAGTGGTTTTATAATACTGGAGATGTGTACAAAGAGGAAGTATTTCATTCCTATTTTCCAGATAATGTTTTTGCAATCTTTCCCTTTCACTTTCCCCCAAACCCATTATATCCAGCCAGGACAGGAACTGAGAGCTAAGAGCGGAAACCTTTTATTTCTGTTTCCCTATCCAATGTCACTTTCCAGGTGAAGCAGAAATGTACAGATTGAAATCATCCGTTGCTTAATTGATGCAAGTAGAGTAAAAGAAGTTCATCTCATGAAGAAGGAGGAGAGAATCTTTCTCCTCCCTGTGAATCTGAGCATAGCCATGTGAATTTGTGTGGGCACAAGACACTGGCAAGCAAGACTCAGCTAGAGGAGTAAGAAGAGCTAACGCTATAAGGCTACCAACTCCAAGGCTTTCAAAGGTTGAGAAACCACAAAGAGTGAAGCCACTCCACCCTCCTCTGATGAGATCATGGACCAAGAGAAAGGCCAAGCACCAGGTACGTGTGTTAGGCAATTCTGGATTAGGTGGGTGATGAAGAAAAGAAATGTCACATCAACACACAGGATTGTAAGAAATGTGTCAGATGGTTTACCCTATGTTTTGTGGTTGCTTGTCATACAGCAAAAAATTTATGATACAACAGACCTATGAAGGAGACAATGGCATGGTAGTGACTTTGAGATGTTCAAAGATGAGTTAGTCCCTGTTACTACTTGGACACCAGCTTTATGTAGTCTCTGGTGGAAAGCAGTTGAGATATAGGTATGTCATAAAAAGTGTTAAAAAAAATGATTGCATCACATTGCTCCTATACTAGAAAAGGCATCAACGGTAAAGCACAGTAAAATTCACCTTGGTGTTCAGGAGCTATGGAAGAATCTTTTCATCACTCTCAAAGCCAACATGATGAATAATGCTTCCAGAAATCTTGAAAGTAAATTTTAGAAGCACAAAAATGTTATTCTAGTTCTCATATTTTCAGATGACCAAAACAGAGTCAGGATAATCATGACAATGTGGGACTCTGACAACAGTTTAGATTTCTCTACACGACAGTGTGCTTCTCCCCACCTCAGTATAGACATGGAAGCCCGTGCATGACTGGAACTGGGTGAAAGAAGAGAACTTTCCCTTTTTTTCTGACCCATGAGCTTTTGAAAAGCTCAGGCACTCATCTTACACAAACTGCTTACCATGGATTACACACGGTTTCACAGGCTGTTGTTCCCTCTGTCCTCCGCACCCCTGTCTACAGCTTTAGGGCTAAGCCAAGTGTTTGGATTTTCTGTATCCTCTGCCTGGAGCACATTGTCCACTCTATCCATTGTTTAATCAGATGCTGATTTTCCATAAAGTCATGTCCCAGAAGATGCATCCTACCCCTGGATTCTTTCAGGGAATTGTGCTTAAGTTTGGATTTAAAATTCTGTCCTCTTTCTCCTAAATAGGTGACTGAAAATCAGTGAGGAAACTAGCACCACTGTTCATGCTGACAACTTGGTTGTCCAGCCCAGGAAATGCAAGAAGCTACGAGGTCAGCCATCCACTGGGCCACGTGCAAACGTGGGAGTGAGAAGCAGAGTGTGAGCCTTGGCAGTCCAGCAGCCCTGCTGCACGCCCTCGCTACACAATCTGGCCATTCGTTCTGTGCTATAAACTGACAACTGTTTATTTTATTGTTTTAGAATGTTTTCAATATTGGGGGGTAAAACATTTTGACAGCAATAGTAAAAAAAAAACAAATACTTCATGAATAAAAGAAATATACAACTTTTATTTCTCAAGAACATTAACACTATTCATTTCAATTTAAAATGTTTGTAAACATTTATCATATGCCAGAGACATAATGCTAATAATATAGGCAAAACAAAAACAAGGGAACACAAATATGCTTAAGAAATTCTACCATTTTAAACTGTATTAGCATGTTAGAATTACGATCAGTGACAATGATTTAGCACATGCAGATACAAAATTTAATTTACCTATCACTACAGAAACATGATTTTACATTTACATTACATAACTCATTTCATCTATGTTAGTTTTACTCATCATGATTTCAGATTTATTTGTGAATGTAGATAAAGAAAAGTGATGCCTACCAAAGCATTATCCAAAGGAGAGCTGTTCACTGATGCTGGTCTTATGTTAACAGCATCAAAAGCTTGAAATTAATTTTATTACTGATTCAATCTTTTCAGCTGATTAATGAAAAAAAGAGAAAATTTCCAGAAGTTAGTTCTGTGAAAAATGACTTTACTGGAAAAGAAAGTAACAGCTTATTCAAAAATTCAATGAAAATAAAATAATCTCCTTTGCTCAAAATAGTAATGCAGATTCTGTTGAATAAGAACCTCATAGAAAAACCAAAGTTTTTAATAAAGCATATATGGAACACAAATTTAGCTAAAACGAGTTGAGGTATACTCAGAATTCAGTCTAAGTAAATTTAAGTATTTGTGCTACAGTGCATGAATAATGTTATGAGTTATATATTACATAATTATATACATAATGTGACATTTTAATATTTTGTACATAATGTTACTTGGACATTTAACTTTGTTGTTTCTATTGGCAGAGCATATATATATATATATATATATGTATATGAGTTTGCATATACATGTACATATGTACATAAATATGTAGAAAGATCTATGTATATATGGAGAGAGAAATATTAAAATTCAAATTTTTTCCTAATAAAATTTGTTGGTTGAAAAGCACATCTTTTCTGTTGGTGAATACTGAAATTGATCCCATATTTTGGCAATCATTAGTGACGTCTCATTGAAAGTGAAAGGGCAGATATTTCTGTAAAGTACTATAGCAGTAGGGTTCAAAATGGTTATAAGATGACAGAGAGACAGATTGAACTCAAGTCTCACTGGAGAAAAAGAAAAGTTTGTAATGACTGAGGTGAGCTAGTGAAAGTGACGTCTCATTGAAAGTGAAAGGGCAGATATTTCTGTAAAGTACTGTAGCAGTAGGGTTCAAAATGGTTATAAGATGACAGAGAGAGAGATTGAACTCAAGTCTCACTGGAGAAAAAGAAAAGTTTGTAATGACTGAGGTGAGCTAGTGAAAGTGACGTCTCATTGAAAGTGAAAGGGCAGATATTTCTGTAAAGTACTGTAGCAGTAGGGTTCAAAATGGTTATAAGATGACAGAGAGAGAGATTGAACTCATGTCTCACTGGAGAAAAAGAAAAGTTTGTAATGACTGAGGTGAGCTAGTGAAAATCACTAGTGGGTTCCGATGGGGAGGCTGGTCAATGTGAGCTGGTCATTGGTGTCAGCCAATCAATGCTTACCCAAGTGAGGCTCTACCCTCTCACAGAGATGGGGGAGATAGGGAGCTGTATTTCTTAATGACTATTTTTTAAGGAATTGGCCCAAAGTCCTTGAGAAAGAGGATTCTGGAATATAAAGCTGGCAGGAAGCTAAAAAAGATGATTTACATCTCAAAGGGGAGTAAAAAGAATTTTCAATTGTGCATTTTCTACAGTAAATAAACTGGCAAAGGGAGTTCAGGGTCTTGTAGTCAGTAAGAAATCCGTCTGAAGTTTAGTAAAGCTGAGGGAACCGGAAGGCCTCTTTAGTCAGTACTTTCATGGGTATTTCTGTGCATATGACTCCAAGGTAGAGGAAAATGGAAAATTCAATTCTTTGGAGTACATACCAGTGCTTCTTTTAGCTGGAACATTTTCTTCTCCTGCAGTAGGATAGAACCTTGCTGGGGTATGTTTGACCATGTAAAGCCTAGCGGGACTTGAAGATTTATTTTGAATATACTTTTAGTATTGACTGAAATTCTGCTTAGAATAAGCTCTTTCTCATGGATAAATGCCTCCATGGGTCTATATGGGAAATAGTTTACATTTTCACACAATAAAGCCCATGAAAAAGCACTTTTCTTTTTCTTTTTTCTTGTTTTTTTTTTAATAATTTGTTTTGTTTTTTTTTCCTATAATTCAGAAAGGATAGAGACTCATACATGTGTAGAACTTCTAAACAGGAGTGGGCAGCTATTTTGAAGAGAATGGCAGCCATCATTGACTTCCCTAGTTTTGAAGACCTAAAATGCCTTCATCATCCTGTTCAGATTGGTTTAATACTATTTTGTGTTGTATGAATTCGCTGTGTGTGAAGATATGAACAAGTATTTGGAAGAAAACAAGAGACACTATGGTAGCCACTGTTGATCTCCTGTTGTCTTGCTTTGAAATCTGTGTCACTTACATTGTTTTCTTCTGATGCTTTGTTCTGTTTTGTTATGTTTAGTTTTACCCTCTTTAAAATAAAAAAAATGAAGATGATGGCAGTGTACAACATCTGCTTTACCAAAGGCAGCTGCACCCGGTAGCTCCACACTAAATGTAATCTAGCTGCTAAATCTCAGCTGTGCTCCCCAAGGAGGATGACTAAAGCCCTTGCCTTAACCTATTCCCAAAGATGGGATGTCCAATAAAGATGCCAAAAATATTTCAGTATTATTTTTATCCTTACTAATTGCCTTCAGTATGTTTAAAATGTAACCCTTCTAGCAATCATCTTCCTTTTCAGTGTTCTGTGTGCTAATGTAACACAGTAAGGTAATGAAAAGGGAATAAAATGTGTAAGAATAAAATGAGCCAGTGTGGTTTCCAACAACAATCTTTTCTAGTTGCAAGAGTTGCTCAACATTTTTTGTTTGTTTGTTTATTTGTTTGTTTGTGTGGTACTGGGGATCTAACTAACAACCTCACGCTTGCCAGGCAGGTGCTTATGCCACTGAGCTAAATCCCCAGCCAAGTTGCTCAATTTCTTTAACCTTTATGAATTTTTTTTTCACTGATAAATTTGAAATAATTCCTATGTGTTGTTACAAAAACTGAAAATTAAGAACCTGTGAAGTTCTTAAAACATGGTAAGTGCTCACTAGTGTGTTGCTATCTATATGAAAGCTTCATGTAGTTTAGTTATAAGAAGGGAATACTGGTTTTTACTTAGTAAAGCAATTTTTAATGTACCCTTGAAAAATTCTTTTTGTTTTTTTCTCTTTGATTAGTGTATATCTGAGATACATAATAACTGCATTCATCTTGGGAAACTGAAACATATGCATAATGAAACATAATCACTCTAATTTTCCTTCCCCACCCTCCATTCTCCCCAGTTCCCTTCCCATCTCCATGAAGTTTACCTTTTTCCTATCTGTCTTTTATTTGCTGTGCTGTCAACCCTGTTCCAATCTCCTGGCTCAGGCAGTCCTTCATCCTCAGCCTCCCAGCAGTGAAAACATGTTTTGTGCCCCTACACCTGGCTGAAAGTAAACATTTGGTATTTTAGCCCAGTGGTAGTTGAATTTTTTTTTCCAGTACTGGGGATCTAACTCATGACCTTGCGCTTGCCAGGCAGGCACTTATGCTACTGAACTAAATCCTTGGCCCTAATCGATTATTTTTCTTTACTTTCTTTTTAAAAAAAATTTTCTTACAAGAAAAGATTTGGAAGATGCCAAGACCAAAACAGTGCTAGAGATGTGAAGCACTGTTGTATAATTTGTGATTTTTATTTATGAATTGTGAGATAAAGTTTTCAGGCTCCACACCTCAAAGCCAGAACTTTCTCAAGAGCGTCCAAAGAAGTGATATCTGAAGTCCTGATTTAGGGCCAATGTAGCACTAATCCCTGGATAACTTTTAGCAGACAATGCCAAAGCTTAAGTAACCAGGATGTAATAAAGCCAGAGAAGATACTAGGATACCTCCATAAATTTTAATTATTCATTAATTCTTTCATTCATGCCTACATGCATTTATTCAAGGAACATTTACTGAGTGCCTCTTATCTGATCAGCACTACTACAGGTGTCAGGAATATATAACAATAATAATAACTAATCTCAATGAAGTCCTGTTACAAACAAGAAATAGTTTAAGTATCGTTCTTTTACTTCAATATCGTTCTTTATGCCTCAATAACTTCCGGAAATAAATATTACTGCTATTCCCATTTTATATGTAAGAAAATGGAGACTGTGGAAATAGGCAGAAAAGTTAAACACACATATGATAGCCTAAAGTCATGAAGCCAAAACCCAGTCTAGATCCAGAACCTGTACTTTGATTATCACGACATTCTTTATTTTCTCAAATAAATAGTGACCCAATAGACATTGTACTTGGTCTAGCCTATAAGACAGAAAGTAATTAATCAAATGATTATAATAAGTATTTCATTATACCCTACTGTAATGGGCACAACCAGAATTAGGAACATTAGATAAACACATCTTGCTATATCAAGGCACACAAAAAGAGAAAGTAAGCAGAACCCAGGATGGCTGGGATACAGAGAACCAGGGAGGAATCGTGGCCTCTCTCACATGTCCAGAAAGCTGAGGCATGTAGATCCTGGGCACCTTAACTACAGAGTCACTTAAGTCAGTTTCAAACCCATTCCTGCCATGTTTTTTTACTATGAACTCTAGGCAAGGGACTTAATTGCTCTGAATTTGTTACTTTATTTTAAAAGCAGAGATAATAAAGGTTCTGAAATTCACAAATGTAATATTTGATGTATGATATTTGGTATATTACCCGGCATATATAAAAATAAAATGAAGTTAAGTTGTTACCATTATAATTATCTTAAATACTAAAAACACAATTTCAACTCCCATTATTCTTATTTTATTTATGTTGAATTAACATTCCAGAATTTATAGCATTAATATTCATAAAGCATGATGTGAGTTGAAATCTTCTGCTTTCTTCAGAAGATTTTGGACTACAAAGTGTTTTCAAAGGAACTCTAAAATTTAAAAAAAAATTGTGCCATTTATCATAGAATCCATTAAAACCCAACTCTGCTACCTATGTATGTATACACAAAGGCAGCCTAGAGCAGGTGTGTGTGTGTGTGTGTGTGTGTGTGTGCATATACTTTTGCACAGACAACATGTCTGGACTTCAATTAGACCAACCCAGTAAATCTGACATAGTTCTGGTCACCTAGGTTATTCCCCAGAGCACAGTTATGCTGAAACCCCAAATCACTTGTTTCCCTGCCCCACAGTTCCTAACCAACCAAGGAAAACTGACAAATGAATGAATTTCCAAATTTAGTCTCAGTATTGCTAGAGCAGTGACTAGACTTCTAAGGAATGCAGCGACTTACTGAAGTAGATCGCCAACGTAGGTGGCAAATTTCCTCCTTTCACCAGACCAAGGGAGTTAGCGGGTTTGCAAGAATTCAGTGGGAATACAGTACTTCATTTGTTCTGTTCTTCATAAGCAGAGAACTGGAGAATTTCTCTTTTCCTCTTTATGATCAGGACAAAATAGCACTTAGGCTAGCATTGCTTTTCAGAAAGATGAACAGATTTAGCTTGTTCAGTGACAGAAGCAGCAGAGGCCTACTCAGCAAACTCTGAGGAACAGACTTTTGTTCCTGGATACAAAAGTCAGAAAAGGGGACTTTTTGTGTAAGTTATAACCTTGTTGGGCTCAAAACCTTAGGAAGAATTTGTGAGGTCTCAGCACAAAGCAAGGATGGGTGGAAGTTGCTGATTGGATAGGTGAAGAGACAGGATATATACAAGAAGCAAGGAGCAAGCCAATATGGATGCTGGGAAGATGCCATAGCAAGATTGTTCTGGGTTGTTTCATTAAGTACCTTTTTTGGAAAAAAATTCTTTCATTTCTTGATCTTGGCTAGGCTAAGTCTTTAGTGAGAGTCGTGCCATATGGACAGTAATTTGGTCTGAGGAGCAGGAAAGAACACTGAAAAGAAGTAAAACTATGTAGTAATTATCTCTAACTGAGTGTGTGGTCTGATGACTGGTGCCTGTGCCTTCACACTGTCAATCAAGCCATGTGAGGAACAGGAGGTATAACTGAGCACATGGCTCCTCACTCTAGAAGTATCTCCAGGTCCTAGCAAGGTAAGTTCATGTTCAGAGCAACCAACCAGAAATTCAGGAAAGCAACAGCAAATAAAAGACATAATAAGAAAGCTTGACCTGGTTCCAATGAAAAGTATATTGGCTTTTGTTTCATTAGAAGGCAAAACATTTTTTTCCTTAGTGTATGTCAAAAACTTCTGGCCTCTGTATTGAGCTCTCCATATAGTCTATTAAGTCAAACAAATCAACTTTTGATACAGTTGTTATTAATAGAGTATTAGCAAGAAAATAGATGTGGATTTTAATGACTAATTCCTTTCTATAAGAGAAGTATTGTGTTTTTAACTAAACTTTTCTACCATTGAGGATATTTGATGCTCTGTTAAATCATAGATAGTAGAATTCTTATTTGTAAGAGAGGTTCTAAGTCTTGAAGATTTGAACGACTTTCTTTCTGAAATGTGTGCTGACTGATTCAACTTCTAATCAAAGTAACCTACCACTGTCACAAACTAAGTAACATCTCCCTTCCTCTCACATAGGGAAACTGTAATACAATGATATCACAATATGATCCTTCCTGGAAGGTCATTCAGGAAGGTTTTTTTTTTTTCTGATATAGTACCAAAGGTTAAGAAATTTGATTATCTCACAATATTCATATGAGTGATATGTAAGATTATGAGGTAAAAAAACATTCTAAATTGCTAATGTGATTAACTTTTCTTTATTCTACCCAAAAGGACTCTTATCTTAATAATATTATACAATGCAGTATCTTTATAGACTTTTATCATGACTCTGTTCCTGATCACTATGTCCTTTATTATTATTTTTAAAAATCTTAAAATTCTTATTGAGCCATAAGAGAAAGTGAATATTCAAAGAAATGTTGAACAAAAAGAACATTGCCCAATCTCAAAATAAATTACAAGCCATATAATCACAACATGATATTGGCATGAGAATAGACACACAGAAGATTAGAACAGAATAGAAAGTTCAGAAATAAAGCCATTCATGGCAAAGTTGCTATGGAAACAAATTGGAGGAAAAAAAGATGCTTCAATAAAAGGTGATGGGTTAGTGGATTTACACGTGAAAAAGAAAAACATGAGGGTCCTTGTTTCCTACCATATTCAAAATTCTACTCAAAACAGATTAAAGACTTAAACACAAAACCTGAAATTAAGCCCAGAAGTTACGGCTAACCTAGACAATACAGTGAGACTTCATCTCAAGAAAAAAAAAAAAAACCTAAAACAAAATGTAAATTTCCATAGGTATAGGTAATGATTTTTTAGAAATGATTCCTAAAACATAGAAAACACAGTTGAATACAATTACATCTAACTAAAAATATTTTACTCAGCAAATAGTCAATAGAATTAAAAGAGAACTGACTGAATTGGAGGAAACATTTACAAATTATACCTCATTAACCCTCATAGAGGATTAATAACTAACGTATATAAAGAATTCAACCAATAAAATAGCAAGAAAACAAATCACACAATTTTAAATGGGCAAAGGACCGAGTATCCATTTTTTACAGGAAGACATTCAAGTGGGTTAAAGGTATGTGAATAAATATTCAATATCACTAATCACAAGAACATTGAAAACTAAAAATTAAAACATCAGTTAGATATCACCTCATCCTTATTAAGGTGACCCTTATCAAAAAGACAAATGAAAGTTCCCATTGCTAAAGATGTGGAGAAAAATGAACTCTTGTCTGCTGTTCTTGGTAAACTAAACTGATATAACCATTATACAAAAAGTACTGAGAGTCCTCAAAAAATTTTATCTAGAACTATCAATGATCTGGCATATATATGCATATATATATACTAAATATTTACATTTTCTTGCTCATGGCAGTCTTTTTTGGAATAACACAGATTTAACATCAACCCAATTGTCTATCATCCAGTACATGCATAAAGAAAATGTCACACATACACACACACACACTCACACACACACACTCTCACACGTGTGTGCGCACACACACACACTGCACTGGAATACTAGTTCACCTTTGAAAAAAAGTAAATGCTGTATTTTGTGAATAAGCCTAGAATAACTGTACCTTGTGTTATATGAAATAATGTAGGCACAGAAAGACAATAATCTTGCTTATATGTGAGATCTAAAAATGTTGAACTCACACAAGCAGAAGAAAAGGAGTTGCCAAGGCTAGGGTATGGAAGAGGTAGGTAAATGAGTAGTTGTTAGTTGTAAGATGCAAAGTCTCAGACAGGATGAATTCTGGAGGCCTAATATGTAGCATGGTGAGTATACTCTAATAGTTCTATTTTATACTTGAAAATTTCCAAGACAGTAGGAGTTGCTTTCCCCACAAAAGATGATGCCTTATGTAAAACGCTATGTTAATTAGCTCAATTTAATGTTTTCCCTTATGTGTGCACCATATTGTGCACAATGAATATATCTGTCAATAATATTTGTTGATGGATGTCGTTTACTCCCAAGGGAGTATATGATAGGAACTTTGCCTTCACTGTGGTGATAGTGGAAAGAGGAATTTCTCAGAGATAGGGCTTAGTGCAAGGTCCTGAGGTCAATTTGAAATGTGCCCTAATCATTCTCTCAAGAGCGTCATAAAAACCTGATCTGGCCCCACATAGGGTTTCTATGCTTCCTCTTTTGAAATGTGATGTTTCCTCCTGCCATTCCAACCAACCATGAGGCAATGTAAGCCCTTGCCAGTTCAAGTGCTGTTTCAACTTTCAACCTCCAAAACTATGAGCTTAATACACCTCTTAATTTATATGTCAACCCTTCTCTGGGTAGCAAAAAGCTTTGCAATACATACCTTAGTAAAACTAGGGAGGATATTATTAATGGCAATAATAGTGGGCATTTGAGGCTATTACCTTATGCTTGATTTTATACTTGGTAATTGACATAGAGTAGTTTTAAATGTGGTGGCTTTGAATTCACACCAACTCTTTTATTACACTTTCATTGAGTAGAGTTTTATAAGTACAAATAATCACCAGAATGTGGTTTATTCATGACTGTTAGAGAAAACCTTTGTAACCCCTTAAAAAATCAGTTTCTCTCTGGAAACACTGAGCTAACTATGCCATTGGATGATTTATGTCCCATGTTAAGTATAGACATTTTAAGAAAGGAAATCAGTCAAAAACAGGCTGACTCTATAGCTTAAAATTTTTGAACTTCATTTTAAAAGTCATTGTTTGTGAATAGAGATAAGAGAAAAATGTTTTGCTTAAGTCATTCAAACCAGGATGCTAACATTCCATTTCAGTTTTCACATATGTATGAAATTGGCAAGTAAGCAATTTTAAAAGTAATAATTTCCTTTTGAAATTAATTTGTACCTAATAAAATGATGAAAACTCATCTAGCTCAGTAGGGTATAAATTGGTGGTCTATATCTTGCTACCTGGAGTACCATACACTTCAGTTAGTAATATATAAAGTCATTCAATCAACAAGGAACATTAAAATAATTGGGATATTATTTATAGAAGTTATATTGATAAAGTAGTATATGCTTATTGTATACATGATGTTTCAAAGTAGCTAATTCACAAATGCATTACATTACATAGTGATCATTTCTGTGGTAAAAACCTTTAACATTACTTTCTTTGCATTTTGCAAGAAATAATTATTAGTAAGCCTATTTATGCTGACTGGAACACAGAAGTCATAATAAAACAGCTGATAACTCAATATTACTACACTGTTTTCAGTGCTATTGTACTCATAAAATTTCATGGAGTCTCAAAACTGTTGAGAAGTAGGTAGGTAATATTATCCCTACATTTGGATAAGATAAGAATTTATCTATTTTGACTTTAACTTGCAATCTCATTTTTATTTATCAGTAGTTTAAAACAATGTGTAATATTTATTGAGCTTCCAATTATGCCTCCAGAGCCTGTGAATGCCGTTATATTCTGCTTAATCATCAAGTAGTATTTCTACTGGTTTGAATTTATTCACTTGATTTTTTTGTTTTCTTTCACACAAAGAGAAGAAATAGAAACCATGAATTTGATCTTCATATTATTTTATGTGCAGTTTCATTCTCAACCGTTTTCAGAAAGCAGTCACCTACAATTACTAGTAGAAAACTTATTCACACTTAAAACTTTAACTCTTCATTGCTATCTTTGAAAACTATATTTTGGCCGCTTTAGATGTGTATAGTCACTTGTACACATCTTTAAGAGAGAAGAAATGTCCCTTTGTTTTTGGAGTCTTTGAAATACATTTGTTTTTCTAAGAATAAATTTACAGTGACTTTGAAATAAACAGTCTGTTAAAGTTCAACAAATAGCTTTGAACAGACAAATTTCAACAAATAAAGCAGAAATGAAAGACTAATTGCGCTAAATTCAGATTGTAGCAGTATCACCCGTGACAGTTCTTTGGCCTGCTCTGAAGGGCAATAGGTGTCTGTAGCACAGATTGCTGGTCTCCATTTGTTCAAGTGTGTTTTATTGCCAATGGGTACAGAGGTGGCAAAGGGAAAGAGTCTCTGGAGGCAAGACAAATGCAGAAGTGCCTTCTGAGCCCTTTCCAGTGGCAGCCAGTTCAATATCCCCTAGGAAATATTTCTTGATAATAATTATTATAAAAATATCAACATTTGATTTCTAAATGTTTGACAAAATGGAAACTTTTTATTTGCCAGGAAAACAGAAACCAGTGGACTTTCAACTACAGTATTTAACATTGAATCTTAAGAAAAGACTACACAGGAGCAAAAAAGTCAGTTGTGCCCCACCAAGGCTATAAAGTCGATCTAACTAACAGACACTCTGGATTTATAGAGACTTGTATTTCTCTTTGTATTTTCTAAAGCTTCAATTTTTTAAATCTTTTACAAACTCCTTGAGAATTCATTGTTCTGCTCCCTTTGTTCTAGTCTCAAATATCAATATTTAGAATGTTTTAATAATTACTAGACAATTTAAATGTATTAATTTTGTTATTAAGCTGGCTTAGAATTTTAAAATTTCCAAAGAGTGCAATAAAAATAAATTTAACACGTGGAACTAATAGCAGCATTGCCAGTTCTTACTTGGAGTCTTATTCTTTTTCCACGTAAATATTAATGAGAAGAGTAGCAGGAAGAAAAGTGAAAGCAACAATTGGCAGATGACTTATTTGCTGGCCTTTGAAGTTTATTTTAAACATGAAAGACAGAAATCCAGGACCAAAACAAGCACCACCCAGCCAATAAAGCACATTTAAAAACACTTCAGTTAAGTTTCCCTCTATTTTGTAAAATAACTTTTGTCCCATAGTTGTTTTTTTCCTTCTTTATCCATAGTTAATACTAATAAATAAAAGAGATATGCAAAAATAGACTCAAGTAAGGTTTTCTCCATAAATCACAAGTCCAATAGCATCATGCTGCCTTTGATTTATTTAAATAATATGTTTCTGAGACATTTCATTGTTACAAATCTGAGAAATTGTACAGATCATTTAAAAAAGTTTTGTTCTAATTTTAATTTCATCATGATGAACAATATACTTTCCTTTATCCAGGTAATCTATACATAGTTAGTTCAGTTCACACCAGAAATTGTGTCAGAAATGATAAATCTTGATCTTCTATCCCCAGGTTTCTTAACAAGCCTTTAAATTTTTCTAATGTTGGTCACCAAGGTGAGCTCATAGCTCTGCCTTTTCTCCTGTCAATGTGATAATAAAACCCAAACATGGCCCGTTGCTTTTAAATTATAAATTAATTATAAATTAAATTAAATTTAAATTTAAATTATAAATTAGTTATAATTTAAATTTTAAATTAGTGATAAATTATCACTATGTTAGGTGATAATTCTGTGTGGTAAGGAGGGCTGTTAGAGATCCAAGATGGCCGACTGAGTGGTAGCATGATGAGAGAGCCTCTCTGAAAAGAAAACAACTCAGGTGCTAGAATCTAACAACATGGAGAAAGCCAAACAAAAGGAGAGGAATTCTCACAACCCAGGAGGAAACTGAGGGAAAAGAAAAAGAAAAAAGAAAGAAAGAAAAAAAGAAAGAGAAGAAGAAGAAGAAGAAGAAGAAGAAGAAGTAGAAGAAGAAGAGAAGAAGAGGAAGAGGAAGAGGAAGAGGAAGAGGAAGAAGAAGAAGAGGAAGAAGAAGAGTGGATGGAGGGCTGGAGCTGGGCAAGCTCTGGTCGCTGTACAGGGTGCTTCTTAGAGCCAGGTGACTCATGATCAAGCTTAGGTCACGGCCCTCCCAAAAGCAGGGTTTGGTGAGCTTAAGACCCTCGGCTGGAGGAGGTGCTGTGGCAGGGAGTAGAAACAGTGAGTTGAGCTGCATGAACTTTGGTGAGTGACAGGAACTGGATTCCACAGAGTGGGATGACTGGCTAGATGACATTTTGGAGATGGGCAGGGCCGGCTTGAATCAAAACCCGGGGTGGCATCGGTCGATGGCTCATGGTCCAAAGCAGATTGGTGGGATCTGATCTGGTTGGGCCAAGCCCCTGGTTGTAACCCAATAGCTGGGACGAGGCTGTCCTGAGCCAGTGGCATCACCAGGAACACACAAACATGCTGAAGCACCCACTGGGTGACTGATGTAAGAGGAGGGGCCAGCTCACAGTGTGCACCTTGCAGATAAGTGGCCAGTGTGCTGGAGAAAACCTGTGGAAACTGCAAGGGGCCCAGAGACCTCCACCACGCAGCTGTCTGAAGGGGGCCAGAACCATGACAAGACAGAGAAACAGCAAAAGGCCTCCAACCACCGAACCAGGGAAAGTGAGCCCAGTAGGGGTAAATGCAGAGGAGGTTGAGGGCAGCAAACATGTAATATTAGAAATTGCCTCATCAGAAATAAAGAAATACTTCCATGATCTCATCGATGAATTTAAATCTGAAATTGTAACTGAGGTGAAGCAAGATATAAGAAGATTAATAAAAGAAATCCTGGGTAATCCTCAAGTAGACACAAATGAAAGAATAGAGGAACCCAGAGAAAGGAGAGAAGCCTTTGATGAAGAATATAAACAAAATCTAGAATACATGAAGCTGACCCAAAGAGAATATCAGGAAATTAAAAACTCCATTGAAAGCTGGCAAAACCTTTTAACAGAAACTAAAGACAAACTTTCAAAACTTGAAGATATATTTGCAATGTATGATCATGAAAGGAAGGATATCTTAAAAATAACAATGAACTAGGAAGCAATAATACAAAGGCTAGAAGACAAGAGGATTTATAACCTAAGAATAAAAAATGTGAATGAAGATGCAGTGACAAATACAAATGAAATAAAAAGTCTTTTCACAGAAATAATTCAGGAAAACTTTCCAAACATAGGTAATGGAAATGAAGTTCAGATAAATGAGGCATATAGAACTCCAGCCAGTTACAACCAAAACAGATCTACACCCAGACATATAATAATCAGGATCCCAGAAATCTATCACAAGAACAGAATATTAAAAGCAGTCAGAGAAAAGAAACAGATTACCTATAAAGGAAAACTCATCAAAATCACAGCAGACTTCTCAATGCAAACCATCACATCAAGAAGAGCTTGGAGTGAAATATTCCAAGCCTTGAAAGAAAATAACCTTGAACTCAGAATGATGTACCCTGCAAAACTGTCTCTCAAAATTAATGGAGAGACAAGATATTTCCATTGACAAAGAGGAACTAGGGGAGTTTGTGACCACCAATCCAACCCTGCAAAGAATACTGAAGGACATTCTAGAGAGAGAGAGAAGAAAATCACCAGGATTCCAGGAACAATGGCAGAAAGGCCTCAAAGAAAGGAGCAGACAGTGGAATGAAGGAGAAAAGTAAACAAACAACAATGACAGAAAAATAGCATAGCAGAGCTTAGACAGAGAACTGGTTATACTGCTGTTTTATCTTTACTGATTTTATATGAATCTGGTATGCTTGAAAGTATCAAGTCTGAGAGTAGAGGTAACTACTCTGAAGATAATAAGATTCAATAGGATACCCATTCTGGTTTGACTATTAACTGCCTTTGAAGTCCTATAATGTCTCCAATGTTTAGTTTTTATTAATAGTGTAATGCAATGCTAAGTTTAATTATGTTATGTTTGATGACACAGACAATTTTATTGAAAATAACAAGAGATATCATAGTAACCACCATAGGTCACCTAGTATTGTGGTTTTATATGTCTTTTTCATTTTGTGTTTCTCTAGGAATTTGTATTGTTGACTTGTTTTGATTTGTTTCTCCCTCTAATACAGAAAGGCTAGGTATATATGTAAAGACTTATACATGTGTAGAACTTCTAAGTAGTTTACAAGAATGGATTATAGTTATTGTAAAGAAAAAAAGAGAGGAAAAGAAAGTATTCTAAAGGATATAACTGCATGTACATTTAAGTGTGTAGGATTGATAACCATATTACTAAGTTTTTGTTGGATAGATGAACAGAACTGGTTGCAGTCTTACTGTTTGGATGTCCACTTTGTAGGCTTTACTTTTGTAACTTGAACAACTACTTCTAAGAGGAAAATATGTAATTATCAACTAGTGAATTCTTACTGGTTACTATTTTTTTGTTTTTTTTGTTTTTGAAATTTTATATTATTTCTACCCTTTTTCTGTTTCAACTTTTTTCTTTAAATAAAAACAAAAACAATAACAACAACAAAAAGACAAATAGAACTTGGCAAGATGTCAGTATTAATTTCATGTGATGCATATTTACTGCAATTGCTACTTAGATGTCTCAGGGGGTATCCAAAAGTCGTTTGCTGTAACATGGGCTGACTAGCAAACAACATCATTAAGCCTGGAAAAAGTACTGGTTAAAATAGCTGAAAACAGCCACAAGCCAAAAAGGGACAAAAAGGTTAACACTTTCTCACAAACTTGTTTTGGGAATGTCCATCAGAAAATATTCTGACCATTAATCAGTATTTTTGTGTTTCTCACATTTTTTGGATTCTTCTATATTCACCCAAAAAACCCATGCCTTGATTTGTTTTTAGAAATTGGTTCATGATGACAGATTTGAGCTTCTAGCAGATACAGTGTTTTCCTGGTATTTAATTTCCTTCGCTTCTTGTCGCAAATTAGCAAGGAAGTACCAGGTAAACAAATGTAACTTAGACAATTATGAGTTTTATAGAGTAATAATTGGACATTGTTAAAATATACATTAATTGGTCAGGTCATACTTTAGTTTATTTTCTGTTATACAGACTGAGATTTGATAATTTGTAAATAAGAAGTTTATTTAGTTCAGAATTCTGGAGGTTGAAAGTTCAAGGTGGATTTTGGTAGGGGGTCTTGTGCTGCTGCGTGCTTGGCAGAAAACAAAAGGGTAAGTTGTGGAGAGATCACGTGGAAGAGAAAGGAAACAGAAAGCCAAAGAAGTTGAACTTGATTTGATTCAAGGAAGTTGCACTGATCTGGTGGCAGTTCAGCCCTGTGAGGGAAGGAACTTACTCCTGCAATGTAGCAGTAGCCTATGACTTCACACCTCCCAGGAAGCTTCACCTCTCAACACTGCAATGAGGAATTTAAGCCTCACCAAGAGTTCTGTTGGAGACAAACCATATCCAGATTACAGCAAGCAATAAACACAGGAGGCAGCTGTCTCTTCCACACACTGATTTCATTTCCTCTGGACATGTACCGAGCAGTGGGATTGCTAGATTATATGGTTGTTACGTTTTTAAGTATTCTAGGAACCTCTGTACTGTTTTCCAAAATGGTTGTAATAATTCACATTCTCACTCACAGTGTGTATCACCTTTTCTCCACATGCTTGCCAGCACTTGTTATCTCTTATCTTTTTGACAGTAGCCACTTTAACTAGACTGATATTTTTATCTCATGGTTTTAATTTGCATTTCTCTGATGGCTAGTGAGGTTGAACAGTTTTCAAATATTTGTCATTTGTATGTCATCTTTAGAGAGAAGTTAACTGACCATTTTAATTGGATTTTGTTATAATTATTATTGTTGTCATTTTGTTATAATTATTATTGAATTGAGTTTCCCACTGAGTTTCAAAAAACATATTCTGGGTGTTCATTGTGGCACTATTCATAACAGTCAAGAAATGGAATAACAAAGTGTCCATCAACTGATAGAGAAAGAAATTATAGTATATATACAATGGCATATAACTCAACCACACACAGAATGAAATCCGGTCAATTGCAGTAACCCAGATGAAACTGGACATACTTTTTAAAGTACTGTCACCAGACAACCAGCAAAGTGTCAATACTCAGTACACATGAGGAAAAATATAACATGTTCACACAAAATGCTCATATTTTTGACTGTCTTTTTTTTCCACACTGAAGGTGTTAATGTGACAAATGATTGATGTCATATCTTAAGCAGGGTAAACATTAAAAATAAATGTTTCAAATCTTATTATTCAAATGCTCTGAAAATGTCTGGAGTAGTATTTAATGAAGCCAAATTGAAAGCATTTCCATTAGCCAATTTTACTCAAAGTGAGACACAAAAGGAAAGTAATAGCTATGGTTAATTTGGAACAAATCGAGTCTGTGGAAGTCTACTATATTAATGATCCAATGGAGCAATTTAATAATGAGTATATAAAACTAAGTTATAATACAAAATGTTTCACTTTCTAAATATTCTTAAAAGATGAGCTAAATGCATAGGTTCAATTTGCTTTCCTCTGGATAGCAAAACCTCTAATGAAACTAATGTGTTATTAATATATTTATTAATATCATTATTATTATCGCCTCTCTCCTTGACTCCACAGTCCTGTTTATTATACCTTATCCCAAGTGCGTATTTTTGTTAACATGTATTTGCAGTATATAATGTTTATATCCCTTGCATGGAGTTGGTATATGTACAGAACACTTCTTAATTTTTATTTTCATCCTCTTTCCTTTCCCTTTACCCCCCAACCCACAAAGCTCCTTACATTGAGTAGCTTCTCAGTCTCTTAACCTACTCTTCTGGAATTGTCAGTCGTCAGCAGGAAAAAGCAGCAATGAATGCTGATTCATCTTATGAGGATGCCATCTTTGATTGGACGTTGACCTCATAATTCATTGCTTGCAAGGAATGAAACCCACCTTGAAAAAAGACCCTCAGTTCTTGGGAAAGAATTACATGGTTTTTGATTACTTCTTCTCCTAGCCACCTATTAAAAACAGTAAATCATTATCTTATGTCAATAAATCATTCATGAGTTTCCAGCCCTACTGACTGATGAGAAATACACATTACTACAGAACAATGAGTTATGTTAGGCAGACAGGGGAAACTTGAAGAATTGGCCAGTTGGAAAGAAAATACAATTTTAAAAATTTATGCAAAAGTGATGAAGCTTAAAGTTTAATTTGACATATACAGATATATTTATATAGTATACATAATTTCTAAAAATGCTTAACACAGTATATGTTAACTTTCGTCTGAATCATTAGATCTTAGTTCAGAATCAAAATCAGAGTTAGTATTCCAGATCCTATAATATCGGCTATGGCATGATACTCTTATTGTATTGCCTTTATTCTGGGAAAATCCTAAAACAGATGTCGCTTCCCTGGTAAATATTAAATAATTAACATTGCTGTAATTTAGCAAAAGTGGAAGAATCTAAGCAGAATAAAGTTTATGGGATTGAAACTTAAAAGAAATTTAATTGCAATGCTTCTTGAGTTTTCTGATTGTTAAGCTTCTGTATATTTTATCTATTTTTATCTTTAAATGTTCAAAGTGTTTAGATAATATGTTAGCAATTTTTATTTTAACATTTGAAGATCATTAAGTTGATTAATAATAAATTACCACCTAAAACATACTGTGTGTTATTTATTCAAAACATGGGGTGACTAAAGTGAGTCACAATCACATCAAAAGCCATAAAAAATGGTCTTCTCTTTGCATAAATGTCTCTGAGATATTAAGGACTCCTAGGAACCCTAGAATTTCAATGTGTCTGAGTATGCCTAGCCAACTGCTAACAAAAACCAACATAGCACTATTCATAAAAGTTTACCAAGGGAAGAAGGAGACAGAACAAAGTATCTCTCTGAATTACAAAGCCTGCTTCATTATAAAGTGGGTAGAACTCCATATTCTGAATATAGCATGTGTGCCTCACCTTCCTGGCTAATAGCCACATGTCTGGATTCTTGTGAAAGACAACGATATCAATAAAAACAATTAGACCACAATCAAGAGTGCATATGGAGAATTCCTTTAAATTCCTTATACAGAATATATTAGAAAGGTCTCTTTTTCATCTTGCAACAGGCTGGTGGGTAATTTTCAGTCCAAAACACTGGTGGTGCTGTGGTGCTACCCAGCGGAAATCCTAGGGCCTGACAGTGTTGGTGGGGCAGCCAGAAACCGAGGTGGGTGGAAGAGCGCCTGGGAAATCTGCAGACATACCTACAAGGTGTAGTTTGGAAATATGGTGCTGGCAGCAATGGATGTTACTTAATATTAATAAAATCTCACTTGAGCATAAAAGCTCTTGATATCTCCAGTAATTTGTATTTCACACACTTACCATTACAATAAATTCTGAGGCTATAGAATTATAGCACCATTGCTCTAGGGAAAAAGTTCTGATTAAAAATAAAGTGGCTCATAGCATTACAATTTTACACATTATTTATTACATAAAACTTAGAAGTATTTCTTTTATGGTAAATATATAAGACAAAGAGTTTTACAATGTAACAACATTTCATGTAACTAACTCATTCTACTACCATGTTTGAATGCAGATAAAATTATTTTAGTCATAATTTCATGTACACGATTAGAGTAACAATGAAAATTCCCATTAGTTATGATGGAAATATACCTGTCCTACTAACAAAGTACCTGTTTTGAGAAACTATTAGTCACCATCTACTACAGTCACTATGACAATAGTCACTATGACAGTGTCTGTCCTTCTAAAGTGACCTACCACATGAAGGCGAGAGAACTATCTGAACAATCACCTAAGGAGGAATCTCACTGCACCGGATTGCACCTTTATTTCTCAAACAATGTCGTGTGAAGTCTGAAGGACATGACCCTTTATAATGATGACTACAGAATTTATTGTTGGAACCCCAACACTTACTAATAAATGCTAAAACAATTTAAATTATTCCATTTTAAAGTATTTATTGACTGAATGAATAGTTTGATTCTACTTGTGGGACTGTAAAGCTCTTTTATCCAATTATTGCATACAAAATGAATTTTCTTAAAAATGAAAATATCTCTGTTAATTAAAAGAATTTTTAAAAGTCACATTAATTATCTAGCATTTAATTAGAATAAATGTATTCTTGATACATACTCACCTACTTTAATCAGTTTTCACATTGATTATGCATAATTTTTACCACTTGTTATTTTTCTAGAGGATATATTCTTTTCAGCTTTTTTGTTTAAAACATTCCCAATGCCAACATTTTTAGAGTTTTACTGTAGGGGGACCAACCAAGAAATCAAGCAGCCAGCCTTCCTAGTAAGCTGCACAAGCCGAGATCCAGGGAGAGAAAAGTCAGTCCCGAGAATCAGCCATGCTGGGACTTGGGGGTCCAACCAAGAAATCAAGTAGCCAATCCTTCTTGGTAAGCTGCACAAGCCACGTGGTTTCTAGGGAGACAAAAGTCTGCAACTTCCTTGAGTTTACTGGCATTGGGCTGAGAATCAAATGCCATCCATGTGTTGTCCCCACTCCAAGCAAGCCGATGGTTCAGAGGACAGACTGAGTTGATAGCAACTAAGGTACATAAAGTATCTAAAGGCTTGTGTTGTTTGGTTGATTATACTGACCTGGGGCCAGAGGTCTGAGCATCTCTTGGGAGGATGTCAGGATGCAATATAGGAAAATGGGGATTTCCTTCTGTCTTGTCTTCGAAGTCAGATATTATTTTCACTGTTTTGCTTTCTTCTGGTTGTTTTGCTTTATTCAATATTCTGCTTTGATTGGTTTTATTGTGTTTTGGTTTTGGTTTGATTTTGCTATACCTGATGGAATGGACAACTACTGTGAAGATCACAAGGCATACTGTGGTAGCTATTGTTGTTTTCTTGCTATTCTGCTTGGAAGTTCAGTACCAATTTTGCTGCATGGATTTAATTGACTTTGTTTTATCTTTGTTATGTAGACTTTTACAATCTTTAAAATAAAGAAAAAAAAAATAAAAAAATTACTTTATAGTTGATAATTTTAAATAGTTGGTATTTCTTTATCCTGCCTATTTTTATGGAGAAAAATATACTCTCTGGGTAACCAGGTATTTGATAATCTCCAAAAAAATTTTAAAATAAGAGATATTCTTGACTTTTGTTTTTCCCATATAGAAATGTGTAAATTTTTAACTGACATTTTTCTAGTTGTTTTGTTTTGCTTTATTTAGACTTTCCTTTGATAAATAATTTTTTTTCAAATAACTCATAAAATAAATTCTATTTGTAAACTTTTTTAATGGATGTAAATTGTAGTGCTTCTCAATTTAATAACATATACAATACAAATTAAGCATGACCATTTAATAACTGATTATATACAATACAAATTTATCCTATTAAAAATAGGAGCTTCCTGAAAATATTCTTCCAAGTCAAAGCACCACAAAGTTCAATTATGGAATTTAAAAATTAAATCTTATGAGCAGTTTGATTTTTTATGATTCCGTTTGTTCAGTGACACATTTCATTTTATAAGACTAGTTTGCAGTATCTTCTGGCTCGCAAGCTTTGCTTTCTAAGCTAAACAGAAATGACTCATAAGCTTAAATAGGACATGGTTTGTCTTTTATGGGGAAACCAAATTATAAATTATGTACTGCTGGGCCCAGGATTTAGCTCAATGGTGTAAGTACCTGCCTGGCAAAATCAAGGTCATGAGTTTAAACCCTGGTACCAATAAATAAATAAATAAAATACTGCAAACATATATTAATAAAAGTGTCAAAATAGTAACTGAAGAGTGGCAAAACAGATAAAAAATAAGTGTTCAAAGATGAAATTTTTCTTCCTTTGGAATGTAGTTCATAGAGACAATGCTTTTTCAAAGCTTATCAAAATGTACACTTAAGATTGGTGCATTTCACTGTATGTAAATATTAATATGATAAAAATCCAACTAAAATAAAAAGCTAAATTCTTACATGGGAAAAGCTAAGAAACAGAATGGAATAAGCTACATAACTGACTATCATTTATGTGATTTAAAAATGCATATATATGAAACAACAATACCTTTTTTGACTAACAACCAGTATAGAATCGCACTACCCATGACACTCAGCATTGCAGAGTTGTGGCTGTGGTTGGGTGGAAACAGTAGAGAAGCTTTGTGCAGGGAAAAGTGGGGTGGATGCGTAAAGTAACATTTTGCTTTCATGAACCCTGAATATATCCCTTCAAGGTACAATCTTTTCTATTAAAGTTTGTAATTTAAGAATAACTTGTCAATAGACTTGTATGAACAGTTTTATTAAAGGAGGTTTTGCATACTTCTATTGTGAGTTACTCAGTTATTTCAGTCTACTTTAAAGTAAAATTTTGATGAACTATGGAATTTCTCAATCTAGTCAAAAGTAACAATAGATTAATAAAATAATATTTTGAAAGTTCTTAAAAACATAGGACTGATTTTCTAGTAAGAAAATAGAATGGGAGAAAATAGGCCTACAGCAAAGCACTTGAACTCTAATTCTGTTTTTCACACATACTGAATAGACGATTCACACTTGCTATTTATAGAAGTTCAATTTTCACAGTCTTGAAGGTGAACATCCAACTTCGTTATGGAAAGTGAGGGAATACAGTTACACAAATAGAATGAATATTAAGAATTCAGATTATTGACTTAAGGTGAAAATCTATACAAGCATCATCATTCATATAAAACAAATGTGTAATTCTTTTGGGCAAAGGTCATTTGCAAAATGACCTCTGTCTTCTACAGTATTTCCAAAATTCCCTGATCAGAGGATCTGTTGTTTCCAAAGTAGATTAAGAATTTATATTTTAATTCACAGTCAATATCAAAAGGTTATAAATATGAAATCCCCAAATCTCAGAATATATTAGAATATATTATACAGTTAGGAATAACTGTATATTTTTAGACATTTAGCTTTGTTCCTTTTTAACATACACTTTACAGGAATCATAAATATTGTTCCAGAGATAGGGAAGCCAGCAAAGAAGGGGATTGAGGCAGATAAGGTACAGCTCCTGAATAGCTAACCTAAACTAAAGGGTTTAAGTGAGATAGAGGGCCAGAGTAATTAACTTGAGCAAAGTGATAAGGGAATGAGAACAGATCCCTAACCAAATGGGAGAGAGGAAGGAAGTAAAATGGAAATGAAGTAGTTTGCACTGCAGACATTAAGACTTGCCACATCCAGGGGCATCCCTGCTTTCTCTTAGGATCACCCTATATAAAAGGCCCATGAACTTGAACAGCTGTGGTTACTCTACTGATGGAAACCCCCTCCCCAACAATGAGGAAGCTCTGTTCTTTTATTCTTTCTAATAAACACACATTTGGTCATTCTCCACTGCTTATTGGAGTTGTTTTGTAGGTTCAATCTTCGTTACTCCAAAATAAGAACCCAAGAGCTAGAGGGAGCTCATTACAATCCTATTACACTTTTGTTTTCACTATTATGTTTTAAAATGTGTCCTCAAAATGGCATATATTATTGTGACATCTTTCTAGCTAGTGAAACTTCTACAGAATTGTTAAGTGGTAGAATCAATGGTTATCCTACAGGTCAAAGTTTTAATATATATATATATATATAGTTACTTTTAGAAACAAGTGTTGATAATATGCAGGTGATTCAAAGGCTCATTCATTTATCTTCTGTTATGCTCAGTAACACTTTCTGCAAATCATATACATATATTTTCACTTACCTACTAATAAATATTCAAGTGAATTTATTTATATATTCTGTATGCATAATTTTATTTTAGCTTATAATGTACGTGCTAATACTGAATTATTTTGAGACTTTGACTACACAAATAAATTTTATTTCTCTGATTTGGAAAATAATTATAAAGAAAAATATTTTTAAAATATTTTAGATCTAGGATATTCAACATCATATAATGGAACCCAGAGTTATAAATTTTAGGTATGGCTCATCAGGATAGCTTGTTTAGGGTATTACATATTTTAGGACTATATTAGAATAAGTCACTATAAAGAAAAGTAGAACAATGTTATTGATTGCTTTAATTTTCTTACTTTACTCTCCAAAAAAAATGATTTCCTAAGGTTAAAATGGAAAAATTCGCTGACTTCCAACCAACTTTTTTGCCTAGCTTTCCTGTCTATAAACCTACTTCAATTTTTCACATTTAATTGTTTGACATAATACATCCTCACCCAAGTGCAAATAAAAGGATATAATCAAGTTTCTTTGAGTTTTCCTTTAATACTGCTTCAAGATGAAAACATGAACACCATGGTAATATCCACCCCCCTGCCCTGATTCATTTAAAATTGCAAACATTATAGATAGCTCTGCAAAACTTGTGGCTCAACTTTTTTTATACTTGTAATGTATGGACAGTTGTCTCACTGATTTCGTTAATCTTTTTAAGTAACAGAAATTTCTGTTGGTCTTGCCTTATACATTAAATGAACCAAATGTTCTAGCGACCCTTGAAAACTGTCAAATTGTTATAATAATCAGATGTATGTGAAAGTGCAGAGGGTTCCTACCACGATTTTATACAAGCTTTCAGAGCACAATTGAAATACATTTCAGCCTTAAATGGCAATCCAGGCAGAGGCCTTTGAAGTAAATTGTTTACATTGATTTGCGATCCCATAAGCCTTTATAGTAAGCTGTCCTCTTTGAATTTACAACCTTACTTAATTCAGCAGAAAATTGCTTGCTGACTATGTCAGAGAAACTCTTGAGTGCCTTGAGCAGAATTAAGAGAATTTGACACGTGATAAGTGAGATTAAAAGAGGCCTGAGACTCCCCTTGATGACTAGAGAAGAAGAATCCACTATACCTAAGGCAGCCTCTGCTTATGGAGAACTTGATGCTGCTCCTCTGATTGAGGTGAAAAATATTTACACAGCACCTGGCACAGAATCCACACCTAGTGATTGTTCTTATGGTGTAACAGCAAATAGCTCTCACCTCCTCAATAACTCCTCTCCAGAAGATGAGAATAGAATTTAGGTTCTTCCTGTACATAAGTAAGTCTTAAGTAGCTCTGAATTTCAAAGCATCAGCTACACCCAAACAACTGTGGTTTAAAAGTGCAAAAGATAAGTCAGTAATATCTTAACATTCTTGGCAGATAAGAAATGGTCCTGAGGAAGCCAAACATGCTAATAGAGAGTCTGTTAAAAGGAATTAACTTCCTTCTTTAAAATTTAACCCCAAAGGATATCAAAGTGTTTCATGATTAAAGAAATAGACAAGCCTATTTAAAAATCATGCCTGTATTTCTTGGTGTAGCTCACAGTTCTTGAAAGTTATCATTGAAAATCAATGATATATGGAAAGAAAGGCAACAGATAGACAAATGAAAATCACAGGGGCAAAAATGGATACCTGACTGAATCCTGACTCTATCACTCACTAACAATCTGACCTAATCTAATAATTTTCTAATCTCTTTCTGCCTTATTTTTCACATCACCTAAATGAGAAAACTAACAATAGTTACATCCCAGAGTTGTTGAGTAATTAATTTAATTAATATACAAGCATGTTAAGTACTCAGAACAATTTGGCAATAACAAATGAATGCCATGTAAATGTTACATTAGCAATATTTTCTTATTCCCACATCAGAATTCATTTTCTGTAATCAAAGAAGGGAAGAAAAAGAAAGAAGCTCTGGTATTCCAAGTAAATACATAGTCAGATTTAACTGATGGTTTGCTATGATATGTGAGAGGACAGGAAATAGGTTTTACTCAACAAAAAGGAAACAATGGACCTATCAGGTGATAGGCACCAAGTCACTTGGGGCTTCGGAGCTTTTCTCTTCTTTTCAGCATGAGCATTTAATGTTTGGTCTACTAAACATCATTGCCCTTGTCTTCTGGTAAATGCACACAACTTCCTTTTGAAATTATCCTTCCTTGACAAGGTTGCCAATCATGTTCCACCATACCTGACTAGGATCTTTGACCTGGACCCAGCTGAGCATCTAAAGTGTTGGCCAAACTTCACAAAAGCAAAACTGCTAATCTCTTATGGGACTTTAACATTTAAATATTGTATGACACAAGCAGAAGGTACCCTGAGATCTTTAAACTGGGGTCATGCAAGCCTAGGTTATCTGTAAATATGTTGTCACTATAGTTTGTCTTCTATACAGAGGCCGTGCAGAGCTGAGGAGGGAGTGAAATCAATGACAGAAAAAGGAAGAGTTCTAATGATAGCAACATAGAAGAAGGAAATCCTCAACCTACTAATGTCCAATACAAGTTCATGTTCTCTAAAATTGAAGAATGAATTTTAAGAACAGTGGAGGTTAAGAGTAGAATACACTTACTGAGAGAAAGAAAGCTTCTGTCTAAAGAGAGACAGAAGGAGTCCCGAGTGGGTTGCCAAAGACCCTGTCTCTTCTAGGGACTTTTATAGAGTAAAACCATGAGGTGAGATGGGTCCAAGATGGGAAAAACCTATAAACTTGTAAGGCAGATGGGCATGAGATAGGACAGAACTATGGTCAGCCAATAAGATTAATTGTTCAGGTAAAACTGATTAAATCAGGGACAAATAGGGAAACAAGTCACATAGCAATTGGGCATGCTTAGGGAGCAGTGACTTTTTCTGGAGGAGTTTGGGATGGTGACTCCTGGCTACCTCAAAGTGATCCATACTTATTTAGAATATCAACCGCTGATGTTTATACTTAGGATGTGGTTGCATTTGTTTTGTCTTTTGTCTTAAGATCTGGCCTCTAGCTGGAGGTGTCTGTCTCCTCCAGTATTACAAGATAGCTGGCCTTCTGCACTGGCTGCTTCAAAGCCCTATTAGACTGCCTGTAGTATTTCTATCTAATGCAGGTTCCTGTAACAGTAGCTGTATGAGTCTGGATTCTTGGAGTCTCCTCTACCCCTTATACATACATTATGAACTGCCTGTCAATTTTTGTTCATCTAATTTTACCTGCATTTTGCTCATAGTGGTAGATATAACTCTAATGTAAAAATATTGCAAATGGAAGCTCCTAAAGTGTACATTTACCTTAATGGAAAAGGGTGTAAGTAAAAGTACAAATCTGGCATTTGCAATAGCAAAGCAGCTGGTGGATAAATCACTTATTGTATACTGGGTCTTGGACTGTGTGTCAACCAAGATGGGAGCTTCGCAGATTTGGTAGAGAAACATCAAATTGTTGATATGTTCATTATGCTTTATAGCTTGTAGAAATTTCATGTGATAATGGTTAAGGTTCAGTCTAAACTGGACTAGGTGAACACAGAGAAAAATATACAGTGTTAAGATAGATCCCTGGACTATAATGAGTGACTGCCAAGGTTTAGTAATGGTAATATTTGCTGGATTGGATTACCTGTTCTAGACTAAGATGAGTTCTCTGCTCTAGATTAATACACATGAACAAAGTGAAAAACAAAGCTAGAAATAATATTGAAAGTTACAAGACTTATCCTGGTGATTGGGGTAAGCTATAAGGACATATAGTCCTCTAGGCCTCACTCAGTGCTTTGCAATCCTTATAAAACTCAAGTATAATTTTTTTCTACAATAAAATGTGCATTTTACTAGGCTGAAGCTTAGAAAGACTGACAGTAGGTTTTCTGTCAACATTCTTGTGTACACTTTCATATCGTTATTAAACATAAAGCAGCACTGTCTATTCAGGTTAAAATCAAGGACAGGGATAGAAACCGCTTGACAATTGCTAAGACAGAGAATGCTCAGACACTGTCTCCATTCAAAAGCCTCCCTATTCTGCTAGTCTGCGTAACTAACATACACTAATGAAAATTTTTGACAAACAAAAATTCTGATTTTGATTGCTAGTTCACGAAATCTTTAAGAGTGAGCCACTTAAAAAGTTTTATGAGACCTGTCTTGTCAGATAAATCTAGTTTGCTATCCAATAGTCTCTCACTGCTCAACACCTCTGATAGTTTTAAGTCCTATAATTGCCATGAAGAGCAGCTTAACTGCTGGATTAGTCTAATCTCTAGTAGTGAATGTCTTCTTAGACCACATTTTGAGTATCACACTCTAGACAGCAAAGAGGAGAAAGATTACACTCTGAGTCAAGGCCCTGGTAGCCAGAGGAGCAAAGCTAAAAGCTTTCATTAAACCCAGGCTGAGAAACCTTTGTTGCTTCTGTCCATGCAGGTTAGGACATAAATTCTGGGCCAATAACCACTATTAACGGTACTGTGTCCTCTGTTTCAAAAAGGAAATTTTCAGTTTCCTATCCCCGCTTTGGGTAAACTAATTATGTTTTTTTAGACATTGAGAAGCCATTTCAGAAGCTGATCAGTCAGAGATCTGAATTTGGTGTTAGACGGCAAAACTAAGTATAATTGAAGAAACTAGAAGCTATTCTTTGATGAAAGAATAACTCCACTTTCATTTAGACATTGAACAGTTATTTGGGGCATTTTTGAAACTATGAGTATGGCTATAATATTCAAAGACTAATGACAAAGTGAAAAATGGAAAAGACAAACTTTTAACACAGTGTTTCAGATCCAACCAGGACACACACAAAAAAGAACATAAAATCAAACTCACAAACTGGTTAGTTCTTTCTTTTGTTATGTTATTCATCAGTGATATTAACATTTAAATTTCAGTAGGAATTACAGTGAATTTTATAAGCTGATTCTAAATGTATAAGGGAACAGTTAATATGCAAGAATTCCTAAAACAATTTTTAAGAAATTAACAGATTTGTTTAGTTATAAACAGCAATGAACTGCACACATTGAGGTATAAATTTTGCTAAATTCGATATAAGTTTATGCTTACAAAAGCACCAGTAGAATAGACAGTGAACGTACTCCTTAGCCTTGTTGTTACTGTGTGTCTGTAATTCTTTCCTTCTGAGCCTATTCGCCCTTTGCTGAGTGTTGATTTCTAAATTAATGTTGTTTTTCCTTATTCTCATTGCAGATGTTGCTTTATGGTCTCTATGGTCACATTATTTCCATTCAGCTATCTGTTATTCTTTTCTATTATATAATGTCAGTTTTCTTTGGATTTTATGTTTATGACTGACTGTTCTACTGTATGATTTGCTAAATTCTTTAAATTCTGTGCTCTTGATAAACTTCATGCTATAGGTTTTATAGAATTATAAAATTTTAGGGATGATTTCTTCAAATACATTTTTCTGTATTCTACCTCTCCATTCTTTCTTGGATACTAATCACATTATACTTGCTTGTTTGAAGTTGTCACAGAGTACACAAAGTTCTTAAAATGTTTTATTCCATGTTATGCAGTTTTTATTTCTATGTGTGCCTTCAAGTTCATCAGTACTTATGCTACAATATTAATCTGCAGTCAATGTCATCTAGAGTATTTTTCATTTCTGAGACTAATTTCCAGTTCTGCAATTTTGATTTTGATTGTCTTTTTTATTTTCTATGTCTCTACTTAATGTTTTCAATCTTTCTGTACCTTTCCAACCATGCACAATACAGCTACAGTAACTTTTTAATGGCTTTGTATGATGATAATAATACTTTAATTAATAAGAAAAATTTAGTTCTGATTTTCTGCAGGTTGATTTTTCTTCTACCCTAGTGCTATATTTTTTTCTTTTCTGTATATGTGTCTTACAGAATACTAAAAGGTACAAATTTTATCTTCTTTGATGTTAGACATGTATTGACATAAATGTTATTAAACTTTGTTCTGAGACAGTTAAGCTGCCTGGAAAGAGTTCCTTCTTCTGAAATGTATTAGGCAGCAAGAGGGCAACATTTATTCTAGGGCTTCTTATCGCCATCTTGGATTCTTTTGATTTTCAGCTCCCTCATCTTGCTAGGTCTGTCAGGCTGTGTTTCTCCTCTCTGTTCTATTGCTTAGAACAGTCAAGGGAGCAAACAATAGTAATTGTAGAATTCACCTGGTTTGCTTTTTGTAGTTTGATCATCACTGTCTTCATCTGATACACAATTCTTTACTTGAAAGCTCCGTGTCATCTGTCTTGCTTAGTTTTAAACTTGGTTCTGTTGGGAGGGTAAATCTGGTTACTGCTGTTCCATGTCTTTGAATATAGAATTCTAAAAAGATACTTTAGAACCAAATTGTGAGATTATTTTCTCTATGAAATGAAGACATAAGCTACAGGATGGGAATTCTAAAAATTGATCTGTTGACAAGAAAATGACTTGTACGTATTTGAATAGTAGAGAATTTATAGAATACTCAAAATGGTATTGGAGATATTGACAAGTACCTGGCCCAACTACAGCTGCATACATTTCTACTTTGTTGACACACTCAGGAAAATTCTAGTTGGACAGAAGATTAAAAAGTCTAATAAGCATAAAATGCTAAAAAATGCAAATAATTTTATAACTGTAGATTACATAATCTCTTTAAACAAAAATTATATGGCATAAAGTTAGATTCATATATGTCACTATGCCAAATTTAAAAACATTTCTTTCACTAAAAAATGTCTTCTGTAAACAGTATTAAAAATGAGTGACATCAAGTGACAAATGTATAAATATCAGATTTTAGATGAATATTGAAATATGTAAAGGATTCACCAAACTATGAAAGCAGACCAACAAAAATATAAACAACAATCTGAACAGCAGGAGATGCATAAGACAAGCACACAACAAGCATAGTTAAATCTCTTTTCAATATCACAAGACAAAATGAGATCATTAGTATCAAACGTAAAGTTATGGGAAGCAATCCTCCAAATTTTAAAAATTAAATGTCTTTTAATTGAGTTCCATTTCTTATCATATAGTCAGATTTAACATCCACACTTAAAAACATGTAGAATCAACAGAGATTTTTCAGTGAGATGTTGTTTATTTCAAAAATGGGGAAATGTATTATTTCCATTATTGAGGAAATAAACTACAAGCAAATTGCACTACCTACATAATAACGATATAAAATGTCATACTAAAATGATACAAAAAGGTCTCTGAGGGGATTAAAGTGGGAAAGGGAAGAAGTAGGAAGCAACTTTATATGTAATCTGAAATGTTCTCTATCAAAAGCACACACCTACACAAAGCAACACTATATATTTCTTTAAATACTTGAGCATATGTGTGCATGTTTATTTAAAACTTTAAATCCCTGAAAACACACACATTAACTGATAAGTTGAAATAAAAGTGGGCATTATCTAGCAGTCAAAAGAGGGCTTAATTTGACTTATAATATTTCAACTTTTAACAATTCCACATTGATTGTGTAATTGTGTAAATAAGGAAATCATACTAAACACAATGGAAAAATGAATTTACACATAGGAAAGTGTATGTGTGTTCATGCCAGGAGACCAATTAGTGGAGTACTTGGGGCACTTGAAATTTTTATACACTGCATTTCTCCTCCTTTCCCAATTAATAGAGCCATTAAATTTCTTTTTTTGTGTTTTTATTTTGCTTAAATGAGTTCAACTTGAATTTCTATCACTTATAACTGAACAAGTCTCTATATCCCTATTATTGTCCATTGTGTTTTAAAATTTAAAAAAGCACATTTTTATAAAACCTACTGTATCTTTTCAAGAAATGAGTCATTAACCAAGTATGGAGGATAAGTTCAATCTCATGGCAGTGGAAAGACAGAGGAGAAAGGAACGTTGCTTCAGGAATTTGTTTTGAGAAATTTCTGTGTGATTAATTTAAAGATTTTCAATGCTGTCTTCCTTCTGTGAGGCTATCTTGACAGCCTCACGGTGTGAGATTAAACTTGTAGACAAATCCGTTAAAAGTAATAGGCGTAGGACGATTGCAACAATAAAAATTCTGATAATTTTATCCCTCTCATTTCCGTCTATCAGCAGCCAAAACTCAGAATCCAGCCATGGGTCCCTGGGATTTTGGGGAGCTCCCTTGACAGACTGCTGTGCCCTTGTGGATGCTGCTGTGGATGAAGACAGACAATGACAACATACAGCAAGTGTACTGGCCTGCTTGCTCAGATACGAGTGTGTTTCAGGAAATTATGATCAATTGCTACCCCTCAGTAATCAGCCAGTGTTCTCCAGAAAAATAAAACCAGTAGGATGTGTGTGCCTGCGAGAGGTGATAGATACATGTAGTTAGACATAGACCAGACACAGACATAGACAACTAGTGTTTTCTTACTGTTACTTTTTTTGAAGTCCTGTTTTATTTCTACCCTTTTTTTCCCATTTTGCTTTTTTTCTCTAAATAGAAAAAGAAAATAAGTATAGATATAGTAAATATGCAGAAGATTTAGATACAGATACACATACAGATATACTTCTCTACATCACTGTAGAAGTGTGACAAGTCCAGAATCTGGTGGGGGAGGCCAGCAGGCTGGAGACTCAAAAAAGAGCAATAACTTCAGTCCAAATGCAGTTTGTTAGTGAACCAAAAAGAGCTGAGGTTACAGTTGAAATGGGAAGACTGTCAGCTCACAACATAACTCACAACATTTCTTCTTCTGCAGTGTCACTAGCCTTTAAATCCATTCAGGCCTTCAACTGATTGAGAACCACCAACACACATTGTGGAAGGTAATCTGCTGTACTGGCAAACCACTGATTAAAATGTATATCTCATCCAAAATTGTCCTCACAGAAACATGCAAAATATTGATGGACTCCATCTAGACACCTTGACTTGCCCATGTTAATATATAAAAATAAGCATCACACTTTATTACATTTGTGAATGAGTATACACCAGTTAATTTTAATATACTGGTAGACCTATCAATTATTTCTATTCTACTGTTTAAGAAATAATTTTGAAAAGTAAAGATGACCTGTATTTATGCACATTAAAACAAAAGAAAAACTATTTGACTTAAAGAGTTATACTAAATGACTATTTCTAACACATGTTTGCTATTTTAATCTTTCTCAGCTATATTTCTTATACCAGGTCTGTGGACTTTTTCTGAAGTGATCTGTTTTACAATTGCATATTCTTTTTTTCTATACCATCCTCTCTGTTTTTTTTTTTCAAAGTTGATCTTCTATAGCTGAAATGTCTCTAATTAGTTTAGAGCAAATTCTACCAAATGAACAATATAGTAAATCATGATACTTTTCAGAATGAAATATGTAAGTATTTTGACAGAGATGCCACAGGTACAATATTTTCATTTCCATGTAAATTACTGTTTTGACAAATATTTTAGGAGATATCACTTAATTTTCTAATATTTTGATTATTTTTAATATTTTCTTAGCTATAAATACTGTAAGAATACAGGGTTTATCAATCCTATTCCTTTCAGAGGAAAATGTAAATTTATCTAGTGAAAATGAGTTTCATTTTTTTCATAAGTCAAAATATTCCAAGATGCATTTGCAATTCAAATTTAAACTTCATATGTTACTTGAGATTTCATTGTTTATTTTGCATGGTTCATGTATGGCATTTTAGAGTAAGCTTCTTTGTTGTATGTGATCCATACTGAGGACAGATCATATTTAATTATAATTTGCAAAACTTGGTGAAATTTTACTAGCAATCAACACCAATACGATCAACTCCCTCCCCAGAAAAAGATTATCAGTTTTCAAGAAGTTCCCTGAAATCTTTTCATCAGTAACTACACATTAAGAGTCAATAATTGTGGTGGTACTCTTGTTGTTACAGCTGAAGAAATAATCTTTGACCATTAACACTTAAATATTTCAATATATGTACTTGTGTGCATGTATGTGTTTTGAGAAAGAGAAACAGAGACAGAGCCAGAGCCAGAGGAACAGAGACAGAAAAAGATTCTACTTGATTATATTTTGCTATGTTAGTCACAGAAAGAAATACAGAAATGGATAACCTAAAAAAAAAACATCAAAATATAAAATACACAAAATATCTTAATTTTTACAGACCTTCCACACTTTGTAAGGATTTGAAACCAAAACAAGCAAATATAAAATAAAAACCAAGAAAAATGGATTCATAAGAGAAATGGATGTCAGTGTCCTGGTACTTTTCTATGAGGACTGGTCAGAAAGCAGAAATCCTAACAAAAGCATTACGTAGAAGTAAGGCATTTTTTCTCAAGTTTCAGATTCATCCCACAAGAACTTTCAAAACATGTTCTTTCATGCCTATCTTTTGTTGTTTTGTTCTCTACAGGCTGTATCTTGAATCAATTGTTCTTTATCTTTGGGACAAGTTCAGAGACTATCACTGTGCATCTCTGAGCTAACTTGGCCTTAATTTCTTTACATCTGTGAATATCACAGCTCCTCTCAGAATACTCTAATCAAGGATACATCCTTTGTATAATAGATGTACAATAAAAAGAGAAACTTCACATTTCAGGCAGAAATGAATTTTAAAAAAAGCCATAAGTAAAAATCGCCTGTTAGCATGGAACACTTACTTGGTCTGCTTCTATTTTGTTTTGAAGATGATAAATTAGGTGAATATATCATGATATGCTCATTTGTAAGCATTTTTAAGGATGGGCAGTGTAAGAATTGAATGCTTGCATATGTGTAGATCATTCAGGCAAATCCTCTTTCACACAAACCCTATAATAACCACTTGGCAAATTTGGTGCCAGTTATTCTCACAGAGCTGTGATGACTGGGTTTCCAGGGCTGCAAGATGGCGGTGCCTGGAAATATCAAGAGCATGAGAAAAGGCAGAAAATGCTGCTGCTCTGGGAAAACAAACCATGCTCTCTTTTTCTCTTATCTTGAATTCAGAATAAATTGAGAAACAAAGCATAGAAAATAGACTAAGGAGGATCAGGTAGTGATTTTAATGTTGATAAAGCTTATTGGAGAGTAAGGCCAAAAGTCTTATTAAAACACACCCAAGGAAAACTTTGGATTTGCTAAGCAAATATGCTGACCTGGGTAACTGCCTTGAATGGATAGAAAGGAAATAAAAGGAAATTGTTTTACTGTGCTTGCAGATGTTTAATAGATGAGCTTTGTTAATTAAAAAACATGGATCAGTTGGTGTCAAACACTTGCCAAACAACAGATAGTTCATTCCTTCTATATAAAGCAAAAGAAAGAAAGAATAAGGATATTCCAGGGTCATGGTCCTTTTGCACAAGAAAATAAGATCAAAGAAATGGAGATTCCACCTAAGATTAGTTATCACTTATAACCTCTTGATAGGGACTGAGTGTATGTGTGAGTTACCATCTAAGTATGTGGTGAATGTTTAAATTTTTAAAACATTATTACAGTAAAAGGTACGTTGCCATTAATCCTCATCAAAATATTCTCCTTCCCTTCAAGTTCACTTATCCTATCATTCTTGCTACTTTCTGAAGCAATTTTAAATGTTCTGCTTCCTGGATGCCTATATAAGGTATGATTAAAAAAAAAATGTGACTACTGCTGCTGAGTGCCACTGGCAGGCTCTTAAAAATAGTATGTCGTGTTCCCAGTAGACTTAATCACTGGATCTGGCACTGTGGGACTTCAGACTCCTTCACAAAGTCACAATAATCATGAAAGGTAAAATGTTTTTAAAAATCCAAGACCTCATGGCAGCTAAGACAATGCAACTAAAGACACTCACAAAAGACGACTTTCAGAACTGCTTCAGAAAGTGCCAAGAATTATAGCATAAGTGTTGTGATAGCAGGGAGAGTATTTTGAGGCCACGTTTATTTTGTTGCAATTTTTAAAACTTAAGCGCTCATATTTTTATATCACAACTTACATAAATGTTGATTATACTATGATAAAGATAATTTTAATTTAATGATTAAAAATTCTATGGTCATCATATAAGCTTAGATATTGACATAGTCACTATTTATATATATATATACACACACATATACATACATATATCTATATATATGTATGTATATGTATATATATTTATGTTTATATATGTGTGTATATATGCATATATATATATATATATATATATATATATATATGAATCAACTATTTGGATAAAATATTTGGATAAATTAACAAGTAAATTTCTGGTGGGCATCAAATTATTATTCCTGACTCTAAAATCAATACATAAAATTTGATTAATAATTTGACTACAGGGCTGGGGATTTAGCTCAGCGGCGTAAGCGTCTGCCTTGCAAACACGCGGTCATGAGTTCGATCCCTGGTACTGATAAAAAAATATATAATAATTTGACTACGTAATTCCAGGAATTGTACATTATTGCCATTAATAGTGCTAAATAATTCTGAGGGACTAAAAATGCAAAAACAAAAAGACAAGAAAAAGTGATTCTAATATAAACACTCTGTAAACAAGAAAATTTGGTCTTTATTCTAGGCTATAGTTTAAAATATGCTGTACTACAGAAAGGTTGATATGTGAGCAGTTGGAACAAGGAGTGATTATTAAGGTCACAACCTCATTAAAACAAGTTATGTCAGAATACATTATTTTTCTCAGAAGTCTACAAGATTGGAAAGCTGTGAAAATTCTAAGAATGACAATAATTTAAAATGAAAATTGCAAGAATAACAATGGCAACAATGTTTCCATTTATTGAGCTTGTCCAAAAAAATTACTAGATTTAAAATAGTTAAATGCTTCTTGATTTACTATTGCAAGAACTCAAAATACATAAACTATTTTATGGTTAGTTTTGTATTATTATTTTATAAAGGAAACAAGTAGATTAACATTTACTAGGTATTCAGAGAAGTATTTGAATGTTTAAATTGGCAATTGGACTTGTGCAGTAAGTATAAAATCTTTCACTCTTTGTCTCATACTGAAAGGGTTCTGCTTACTACCTGATTAACACCTTATTACACAAGGGAGCTGTGAATCATACAAATGTCTAAAGAGGTTATCTGAGATAGATAGAAAACCATGTGCAAAGCCTCTGTGGTGGGCAAAAGCAGAACAGGTTGAGTAAGAGAACGCTGGCAAACCAGAAATCCAAGAATTTATTTATTTATTTTGTTCTAGAAGAGTATGGACAGAATAAATCTAAATGACAAAGAAGATTGAAGGAAAATGTACTTAAGTAAAACAGACCAAGAAAATTATTCATGTGTGGTTAAGGTGAAGTATCAGTCAGGGTTTGCTAGAGAAACAGATAAAACACAAGATGCACAAATGTGTAAGAAGTTACAAGATAGGCTTGCAATTGTCAGTCATGAGTTGGATGAGGAAACATGCAGAGAGTGTCTACACACTGAGGCTGAAGGTTTCAGCTCAAGGTCTGTAGCTCACAGCAGTGTTCCATGAAAGTCTGCATCGGGAGGCTTATGGGTCTGAGATGGAAGGCTGAGGAGTCTATGCTGGAAGAATGAAGGATTCTAGGCAAAAGCCAGAGCCTGAGCTACAAGCCAGGAGACCATGTACAAGCTGAAGCTGAAGATGAGCTCTCCAAAGAACAGAGAATGGAAGCTTCTCCATGCTGAGCTGCTCTAGGCTGGGTCCTCTATGCCCTTTGGTGTCAAATTGCTGAGCTGATTTACTTAAACTTCTAAACTTCTCAATCAACCACTTTTACAGGTAGGAACACTGCTTAGCAACATGATTAGTGGATAGAAAATGCTTAAGTCATAATTAAAAACAAACTTACTGAGTCAAAAGTGAGAAGCAAGTTTTCAATGAAATAAGACTTACTTTTATAAAACTTTTTGTTGGATTTAAATTTGTTTGCTGCAACAGAACAGTATATTATACAACAAGTACCAGTTAAAAGAGGTTGGGAAAATCAATTTCTTTTTAATTTTTTTTTATTTTTAAAGTACTAAAATACCATAGAACAAGACAGAACAAAGCCAATTGAGACAGTGTAGTGAAATTGGCACAGAACTTCACAGCAGGTTACCAGGATAACAGTAATAGGTACCATAGTACCTCTAGTTATCTTCACAGTAGTTGTTCTTTCCATCAGGTACAGCAAAATCAAAGGAAATACAGAACATTATAGAACTTATCAAAACAGAATATTGAATAGAGCTACACTGTTAATCAGAACAAAGCAAAACAATGATGAAATTATTTGCCTTCAAAGAGATGGTAGAAGAAAATCCCCCTTATTTGCTCTATTGCATATATTCAACCTTATAAGAGATGATCAGATCTCTGGCTCCCACTTGCTAATGGGGGTAGGGAGGAAAATATGGATCTTTGAATCTCAGCCCACATGCTTGTAAGCTCACAGACACTTACCAGGGTGATGAGCTGTTTGCTTGGTTTCCCAGCGCCCTAAATTCCAACATGCATGGATTTCAGGAGACGCCGATGGTTCTTGTCCTGGGGTGGCCACATCTTACCGGGCCACAGCCACTTACCAGGTCAGTGAGCTGGTTGCTTGGTTTCCTGGTGCCCTAAATTCCAACATGGAGCAGATATCAGGAGACGCTGGTGGTTCTCACCCTGGGGCAGCCACAGAGGAAAATCAATTTCTGCTCAATCACTGAAGTTAAAACTCTTAATTAACAATTGAAGTCAACTAACGTGGTCCTTCTGGCTTTGGGACCCAGTCTATGCTCTATCCTTGAATTATTTTAGCAGTATGTGAGTCCTATAGAACCTGAGTTTCATTTAATCTAAGGTCCCAGATAAAAAGGAAGGGTGCTTAGAAAATGTGGCTGACTGAAGTGGTCTCCTTGATATTCTGGTCCAATAACCCTGGGGTGGATTATTCTGTTTGGTTCATGTTTTGTTTATCTTTTCTACATTTTTCTCCATTTTTAAAAAACAGAGATCTTGCTGATGCCCCAGCCTTGACTGTAAGCAGTACATGGTTTTGCTAAAGCACTTGCCCCAGGATTAAGATCTGAAACACAAGATTAGAAGTTGTTCCATGCAAATGTAGAGGCAAGTGGAAAGCCTCTGTGGAAGGCAAAAAGCTACACATGATTATTTTCAAAGAGAACTAGAGTGCACAGAACATAGAATATGAAAGAGAAAACAGCAAGATGAGACAGAGGAAATATGCAGGAATGGGCATATTTGTATGGTTTGTAACCCACGCTCACATTTTTTAACTTTATCTAAGAGTGATGGGAGACAAGTGGACAATGTAAATTAGGAGGAAGACGTGCTCAGATTACAGTTTTAAAAGAACTATTCTGTCTGCAAGGTGGCTAATAGATTGCAGAGGGACAAAATATGATGCAAGAAATTCAGTTCATAGTTTATTTCAGTCCTCTAATTAAGTAATGAATGATGATTTAGTCTAGAAAGTCGACATGGGAGACACAGGAAAGATGATGCATTCAAAAGATATTTATAAATTAACAGCAACATGATTTAGTGAAACTTTGAATATGCTGTTGGAGTAGAAGAAAAAAGTCAAGAATCTGTTCATTCAGTGAGTTTGGGGAACCAGGACTATGAGTTGGGAACTGTTACAAAATTTAAGTGTACACCAGGGAACAAGATAGTCAAGGCCCTTCATATATATCATATAATATATATATATATATATCATATATATATTTTGTATATACACATATATATGAATATAAAGTGCAGTGATGTGATAGAGTGACAGAAAGCAGTTCTTTAAGATTTTTTTTGCTTATAATAATTCAAGGAACATGTGAAAGAGTAGGTAGCAGTTAAGTTGAAACCTCAATGATAAGGAGCAGCTACAAGTACCAGATTTGGAATCTTCATGAACAAACAAAAGGAAACAGAGATATCTGCATGTAAGTATAAGTGTAATATTGTCTAAGGAAAAAAGAGCTTTTCAAATAGAAAATAGAGAACAAAAGCCAGGTATAGTGGTGCACACCTGAAATCCCAGCACTCAGGCGCAGGAGGATCACAAGTTTGAGACCAGTATGGGTTACAATGTAAGACCCTGTCTTGAAAAAAAAGGTAGTAAACAGAGGAGTAGTAAGAAACATGAAACTAGAGGGTTAAATAAGGGTAGACTGTATAGGGCCTGATAGATCGTGTTCTCAATTTATCTGTTTTAAGATTATTTGTAGTTTGGATGTCACATCTAAGAATTTTTGTCTTATCCAACGTGATGAGTGTTTATTTCATGTTCCTTCTGAAAGTTCTACTTACCTCAGGTTTTTTGATCCATTTTAAAGTAACTTTTGTAAAGACATGGTGCTTTACCTAAATTTGTATTTAATTAACTTTGTGACCTTGAGAAAGCCACTCAAAGCTCTGCAACTCAGTTTGGTTCAACTAGGATGTGAGAGGCTGGGTTGAAATGATCCTGAGAGCTCTAATATTGCATGAAGTGTGATGCTAGGTTATCTGAAAGGATATGGGAAAGTAGAACAAAGGCTGCTGTTCATAAATTTTGTAAAGCAAAATAAGATAAAAAATATTTAAATGTACCGTAAGTTTCTGACTTACGAATGAGTTCCATTCTTAGATAATGTTCCAAAGTCAGATTCATTACTAATCAACAAGGTGAGTGTTATGCAGTACGCCTGTGAATCTTATACAGTATACTTGTGAAAATTCATGACTCAAAATGTTTGCAAGTCAGAGACTTACTGTACAGGGGATTTTGGCAAATGCAAAATGAGCAGTATAGAATACAGTTCTCTCATGAATAAAGATATTTCTTGGATATAAGTTACCTACAAATTCCAGTTCTCTCTTTAGCTTTTATTAGTTCATAGTAGCTAATCTACAAAAAAAAAAAAAAGAGGAAAGGAAAGGAAAAGAAATCACTTCCTCAAATACAAAATGTGTTACCAGAACAGAGAAACACATTCATAACATATATTTCATATATCAGAATGTACAAAAGGACTAAGATACATAAATATAAAGCTTCCAGAAGTAGGATTAATTCAAGAGTTTACTGAATGCAGTGAAAAATATAGCTGGAGTATAATTCAATACTGGAATCTTATCTAATAATCTATTTAAATTGAAACAGCAGAAAAATTGATTCCTAGTTCCAAATGCCTTGGATTTCTCTTATATTGCTGCAATAATGCAGATGTAACAGAATCAAATAATTGAGGACAGCTCCTATCAGCTCCTAGCTCTATCTATAAGCTGTCAGAGTGGGAATAGCTGCTCTTAGAGCACTGCCACATATGAGATAATTTGCCTACTTCTAAAAGCTTTACATATCATTTTTTAGTGATTTACCTTAATATACTACAATATCAACCACTATAGGGCTCTTCTGCTTCTCCTCTTTAATGGGCACCTCTATGCTCCATAGTCTTACAAATAATTGTTCAAAGTAAGTTACTCTTTGTAATTACTTGGGCCAAGGGGATAGGTTTTATTTTGGTAAACTTTCTTAGTAAGTATGCCCTGAATAATAGGACAAAGAGACTTGAATGTGAGACAAATTTTTATAAACTAAAACTCAATTTAGTTGACTCATGCAGTTAGATAAATTTTAAGGTAGGATTTGATATGTTTATACTGCACCTGCACTATGATTCTCTTAACAACTTTTTGTTAATTTATTATCGGCATTATAATATCCAGTGAACTTAAAGACAATTAGACTAAGCTGAGAAAACAGAACTAGAAACAATGAACAAAGCCTCTCTTTTAGTGAGAACTTGCCTAGAGCTAGATTTTATAACTATTTGGCAATATATTATCCCTGGAAACAACACAACTAAATTTGGAAGTGAAAACACTCAAATTAGTTACTTAGTATTCAGTAGATTTAAAAACGTGTAAAGAGAATTCAGTGGGTTGCATTCAACTGAATGTCTTGAATATGAAGGCATAAATTTTTGTGTTTGCATAAAATGGGAATGCAAAAACTTATGTAACTACATGTTTATAATGGTCGCCGAGATAAAACATCTAAAAATTGAATTTTATATACCTTACAATTAAGCCCTATCTTGCCTTTTTGGCAGGCAACTCAACATACAAGCTTTAATATCTGTATGGTTTCATTATCTGTCCAAATTAAAATTGCATTTTAAATTTTGTATTTATTAAGTGCATTCCTTTTTATTGTACTCTTTTCTAATGCTACTATAAATGATGTTTAAATTTTTTATTATTTAGTAGATGCATATAGAAATGCAATATGTTTTTGCATATTGATTTATTTAGCAAATTTCCTGACTTGTTGCTTCTAACTGCATATGGTTTAGGATTTTTTTAACATACCAGATTGTGTTTTCTGCAAATAGATTGTATTATTTCTTCCTTCCAAACAAGAATATCTTTAATTTTATTTTCTTGCCTAATTTCCAGGTTAGAATCTTTTGACTCTAGTGGGCAGCCTGGTCTTTCTACTGATCTTAAGATGAAAACACACCATTAGTCACCATCAGATATGATGTTAGCTCTGGATGTTTTCTGTTCAGGTCACCTATCAAATGAGGACCTTCTCTTTCAGTTCAGGTTATCTTAGTTTAATCAGTGTCTAGATCATGCAGAGATGCTATGCTTTGGGGTTTTATTCATCTATTCAGAAGGATATGTGAATTTTTTCATTCTTTATTTCAACTGATAAGAGTATATTATATAAATTTTGTGTATTAAACATATCTTAGTACTATTATAAAACCTTTACAAATATCACTGACTTCATGCTACAACAAGAAGATATTGTGTTGTTTTGTTTTAGTGTATTGTTACAGGAGATCTTGGTCTTTAGTGTGTGTGTGTGTGTGTGTGTGTGTTTTGAGTAGTTGTGGGGTTCTTTGGATTAATATTTGTTGCATAAAATTAATTGGCAAAATTTCTCTTCTGTGTTTATAAAGGTTTGTGGAAAAATAAGATAAATTTGTTTCAAATTTTTCTCATATAATTCACCAATTTTTCGTATAATTTTTTCACATAATTCACCAATTAAGTAATCTAGGATGAGAGTCTCTTTGAAGGAAATTTCAAATGATTGATTTATTTGCCTATTTTATGCTTATTCACATTTTCTATTTTCTATTCTTTTCTAAATTGTTAGTAGTTTGCATTTCTCTAGAAGTTTTTCTATTTACTTAACTTTATCAAACTTGTAAGCACTTAATTCTACATAGTATTGTACAATAATCTTCATAATTTCCACAAAGCAGATTGTAATGCCCTCTCTTTCATTCCTAATTTAATAATTTAAATGTCTTTGTTTTTCTTGGGGGCCAATCTAACTGAATGTTTGTCAATTTTTAAAATTTATTCAAAGTACCATTTTTTTGTTGTATTGATTTTTTTCTATTGTTTTTATATAGTTTGTTTCAATACTCCCCTACATTTTTGGCATCACAGACTGGTTTTCTGGAAGACAATTTTTCCACCACTGGGGAGATGTGAAGAGGTTTGAGGATGATTCAAGCACATTATATTTATTGTACACTTTATTCCAATTATTCTTACATTGTAATATATAAAGAAATAATTATACAACACACTAGGAAGCAGAATCAGTGGAATCTCTAACCTTATTTCCTGAAACTGAAGAATTCCATCTGGATGTGATATGAGAGAATGTGGTTCTTATGTCCAGACTTCTTTGTAATCTTATTTTGATTGCCATCAATGCAGAAGAAAGCCCTGCTTCACAAATACGGAATGTTGGGAGAAAAAGAAGGTTTCTCACTGCTTTTGTGGCAATCTCAGGATGTTCTACCTTGACATTATCCCTAATGTATGGAGATTTAAAGCAGTCTCAGACCAACCTTAAGGCCAATGTCATTTTTCATATTCTACCATAGAGACAATCAATTAACGTGGCTTATTCATAAATGGGCCACAGATCCATTCTTGGTCAATTAAGGGATATTTTTGTTTGGGGAGTTGTTTTAGTGACTCTGTGCTGCTGAGTCAAAATGCCCAACACTCAGAGTTAAAGGAGGAAATATTTATTTTAGCTCACAGCTTGTAATTGTTTCAGTCCCTGGTTTAGTCCAAGGCCAGGCAGCGTGACAAAAGGCAGCCAAGAGCAAGTAACAGCTGCAGCAAACCTGTCTTCTCCTGCCCCTTTATATTTCATGCTGGCTATCAGCTTATTGATGGATGCCACCCACCCCCAGTGTGGGCCTTCCATTATGCACACCATCATCCCAGGGTCACACTCAACCCACATTCACACACCATAATCCAGTCACCTTTAAAACTCTCTACCCTTGACTGCAAGAGGCTTTGGGGTGATACTTAGATGCAACCATAATGGGAGTAATTGTCAAATTCTTTTGAAAGTGGGCATAAATGATCATGTGCCATCTGAGAGAAAGAGGGCCCTGGTTTACTCTCTTCAAAACTCTACTAATGTTCGAAACGTGTCAAAAATCTCCATGTTTCCATGTTTACTGATCACTCCCATAGTTCCAGTTTGGCTTTGAATTCTTTCACTTTATTTGCTGACTCAACATGGTTGTTGTTTTCTCTTGAAGGGGCAGACTGAGTTCAGTGAGTTAGCTGAATGTGACACAAGAGTAAGCAAATGTTGTGAATATTCTGTATCACTGAAATATGTGGCCAGTGGTGATAGCTTTTGTAGTTTTGGTGACTCAAAAACTCTGGTCATTGCACTATCCTTAAGAGCCCATTTCATTTCTGTGTGTAAGAGAAGGTGTGCTTGCTATGTGTCCACCACTCACAGATCTGTGTGAGTGGATATATGTTACAGTTATGCACTCCAACATGGTTGACAGTTTTAATCCCATCATCCAAATGTTGTTAAGTTCCCGTGACAGTTTTTGGTTAGGCAGTATTTATTGTGGGTGACAGTATATAGACTTACATTCAAAAATTTTCCCCAAATAGTGAAACTAGAAAATTTTCCAGTAATGGCAGCTGCTCTGTCCATTCAAACACAACCGCAAAATAACCAGTTCAGTTTTTAAGATATGTAATCAAAGAATTGAATAGTTCTGCAGCTGAAGTGTTAATGGGCAATAAAAGTGAATATAATACATCCTCATGCACTTCTTCCTAAAAATATATCACATACAAAAAAGCATTGTTGTCTTGTAGTCAATACCAGTAGACTCCTCAATCTGGGTTTTGTATAATGATGACTCTAAAATACACTCTAATGATTGTGTATATTCTCTGCTATTTCATCAATTTGTCTAATTATTGTACTAGTTGAGAGAGAAACACATGTGACTTCTTGAACTGCAAGCTCTCCTAAATGTCCTTAGCAGCAGCAGGCAAGTTCAGCTCTTTCAATTGTAAAGTCCTCTTAGCTTTAGCCATGGGATTGTCCACTGAGAATAATGCCCTCAGTGTATACATTAAGCAGAAAGTTGTGACTTTCCATAATTCTGTTTTTCATGCTCATATGCTTTTCATTTGAAAAGCTCTGCAGGCTTGTTTTTAAAAGTAGGATGCTTAGACTCCATGTGGTAAAATAGTTTTGAAGGGTTCCTCACTTCACTGGACAGTTGTTTACCACACATTAGAAAAACAAGTTTTGGAGAGGGTACAACACCTGTTGCAATCAAACCATATTTAGAATTCTTGTTATTTTCTATTTAGTGAATTTTTGTTTTTGTTGGCAACCTTAGAGTCTTCAACTGTTTCATGGAGTCTCTCTGCCTTCACAAAGATCTGTCTAGTAACAAAATACATCTTTTTTTAAGGTTAGATTATGGACTTACTACAACTGTGACTGAGAGAAGTGTGCAATGTGGGAAAGAGGCACAGATGGAGGTGGTAAATAAATTGGATAAACCATGTTCAGACTAAAATAAATGCCAGATGATGACTTCAAGCTGCCAACCAGATGCAACTGTAAGTTCAAGTACATCAATCCACTTACCACTGTAAAGCCTGCTACCAGACTTAGCTTAAATCTTATAGAGTGTTTGTGAGTCAGCAGGCAGTTCATTTATTATGTCCTGTCAAATAAGGTATGTCAACTGTATTTGCAGCCACTCCCCAGTGCTAGCATCACCACCTCCACACCACCTCAGATGATCAGTCTGTAGATTCTCATAAATGTAGAAACTAGATTCCTTGGATGCACTATTCACAGTATGAGCTATGCTTATATAGAAATCCAGTGCTACCACTGAAATGACATGAGATTAATCTCAGGCAGTAAAGGGAATGATAAGGAGAGGATACAAACACAGACAAAATTTTGCTTGGTCATTGGGCATTCAACACCTTCAGTGTCCCTATACCCCTGTGGTATATCTACAGTTGAACCCTGTTTTATGTCATCAGTTTCTATCATCAGCTGAGCTGTTGCTTTATACCATCAATCTCAGCTGTAATTCTTAATATTTCTTTTCCTTCTTACTTTAGCTTTAGTTTTTCTTGTTCATCCAGTGTTTTAAGATATATGGTTAGGTTCATAATATATTCTTTTGATAATATTGATGTCTTATGATATCCTTTTATATACTCTTGTAGTTTCACCATATAAGTTTTGAGATGTATCTTCATTTCTCTTTCTGAATTACACTTTGAAAATATTTTTAAATATTCTCTAATTGTCTTTGTGATTTTTTTCCTCTTTTTTTAGTACATGTCTCCAGTATATAATGATCACGTTCATCATGGGGGAGTTGGTAGATTATGTGCAGCATATTAATTTTTTTATCCCCCTCTCCTGCCTTCCCAGTGCTCCTTTCCACTCCTTTTTCCACTTCCTCTCAAAGAACTACCTCTCCATTTTCCTGTCACTTATCTTTTATTTTGCTCTTCATTATATTTTGGGTTGCTCATAAAAAACAAATCATGTGACTTTAAGTTCGTGTACCTGATTTATTTCATTTAACATTATGGTCCCAAGGTGCATCCGTTTCATATTTAACTAATGAGTTTGTTAGCAGTTACACAAGTTTGCAATTTTCCCATATTTCTTTTCATTAGTCGTTTCTAATTTAAATCCATTGTGGTCAATAAAACACACTTTGAATGATTCTAATTCTTTACATTTTATAAGTTCATTTTATAAGGTCTCTCCTGTGGAGTATTCTATGTGTATTTGTGCAGAATGTATATTTTACTGTTTTGGAATAGTATAGTTATAGTTGTCTGTTAGGTCTTGGAGGCTTTCAATGTTTTCAATTCTTCAGTTTCCTGATGACTTTTCCCTAGCTGCTGTGTCCATGATGAACATAGGGTAACTATTATCTCTACATTGTCTATTTCTCTGCCCAACTCTTAGAAAACTTTTTCACCCATTTTGGAGCTCTGATGCTACAGATCCATACTTTTGAAAGCAACACCCTATTTGTTTACATTAAAATTACATTATCTTTCCATAGACACATGGAAATAGTTAATTTTATAGACATAGTTAATTTTATGCTAGATTTTTTTCTGACAACATATATTAGATACTATAAATGGGCTTATTTTACCTTCACTTCACAATCTTCTGTAGTTTTGTTTGTTTGTTTTTTACTTTAAAATGCAGAATGGAAAATCTGCACCGCTGATTTCCTTTCCACGTATGATTCTGTGGAAATTAAATTTTACACATATATGTAATTTGGTAAATATAAGTATTCAGAAGAAGAACCATTTTTATGTTTCCTATTGTCTTATTTTGTTGATAAAGTCAGAAACATAATGCATTTCCATTCTATATTCTTCCTCTTCTGTTCTGTTCAGGAATATTTGAGTAGGTGAGACTAGAAGAGTTGGATCTCTGATTCTAACCTCTATAATGTTTAGATCACAGGGGAGATGTGTTGAGCTTGATAGATTTAGATATGACCTAAGTCATGCTGTATTTCTCAGTGGTCACTTATGCATTGCTCTGAAAGTCATATTTGCATACATTTAACCTTTCTAATAATTTTTGAGCACCCAAATATATTTGTTTCCTTTTACAATATTTAGAATAATTTCCATTTCATGTACAAAGCCTTACACTAGAACTACTGAGTACCAAGGGAAGTTTCATACAACAGATATAAAAGGCTAGAAATCTGAGATTCTTAATCTACCTTAGATTACAGAGCAGGCATGTTCCCATTAATTTGAGAAAAAGAACACTACTAGTGTATGTCATGTGCCTTAAAATTTTACTCGTATTCATCTGTAACAAAGTGACAACTGACAGCAAGGATCTTGCAGATTGATTTATTGCTATAACAGAAAATGTTAGTAAGAATGAGAAAGATTAGGACTTTTGCAGAGACTACTTGTTTCTTGCTGTGTGGGGATCCTGAAGACGGAAATGTCAACTTAGATGTGAATTCTTAGAACAATCCAAGTTAGAGGGAGAATTTAATAGTTTTCTTAAAAAACATAATTTTTCTTTTTGTTATGGATTAATATAACACAAAATATAATGCAAACTCTAACATTTCTAGCTATTAAATTACAAACTGAGTTTGTATTCTTACTAGTGAAGACCAAAAACTACTAACATATTTGGAAAGTCCAAAACCAATGCTAGGGATTGGGATGTTTGGATAAATCAGAATCTTAAAATCCCCATGTTTCCAAATCTCCCTGAAGCTCCACTTCCAGTAGATGCTTTCTCTTCCATTTGATAGTCATGATACTGTCTTTTCCTAAAAGTTTTTCAGCAAAAGATCTCACTATGATCCAGGAAAAAATAAACCTGAAAAGGAGAGAAGACTTAACCAAAGAAATATAAAAATACACCAAATTTAATTTGCAGAAAACAGAGAAATATGTGTGTACTATTTTTAATGCCATTTGGCCATAGAACAGAAAAGTAAGCCCCTGACAGAGCCAGGTGAATCATTTGGGTGCACAGATGTAAGATTTGTGTGGTCTGAGAGACTGGGACATAGTTCTCTTTGCTGTGTTGACTGAAACCTGGATTTAACAATGATTAATATGCCATAATTTTATGGTGTAAAATAAAAGATTAAGACATCTAACAAATGGGAATATTTTAGATTAAATTTTATCATAGATAATCTACTCATTTTACTGGTTCATATGGATAACCGATTAGGGTTCTATTTGTTTAGCATTACCAGTGTGAGTAGGATTAATTGAGTCTTAATTTACATCACCACAGTAGAGAATCATAACTCCCTAATCAAACGCCAAATCTAAGTAAATTTATATCCAAAAATGCTTGAATTCGTTTCACTTCGGTGAAAGTCAAATATGCTTGAGGAAGTTCCATCCTGTCATCAATTATGTACTTTAAATCTTCCTCCTATTCTTTTCCAAAGTAATCTGTAGCTACTCTTCCATGGTGATCATACATTGTAAAAAGTAAAATAACGACACATTCTGGATATGACTGCTCTCAGTTCTTCATATAAGACACACTTATCCCTGTGTTAAAAGTACATTGCTCCACTGTGATCCTCAGGCATGAGTGGAAACTTGTGAAATTTGGGTGATAAACAAAATATTTGGCAAAATAATCTCATGATAGGTTTGTGGGTTTAGGAACTTGTCTTCTTGCTATTTCCCTTGCTTTTAAATGTGGACAGGGAAGTGTACTTTGTAATTTCAATACTCATTAAAGGAGGAACACTATGGCTATATGCTGTGAATCTTTACGACCAAATACTCTATGAATCTTTATGACCATGTGAATAGATAAGCCATGATTGGGATATTGTTCAATGGATCTAGAAATCTTACGATAGGAATAATCCTCTAATTTTGGAAGCAAGTCATGCTATCTTTAGCACAGTTTCTGACTTGCTAGTTGACCTCACAAGTAGAAGCAGCTTTTATGATTCAGTGGGTCATTCTTAGAGGTCTAGCTTACAATAAGCTCTTGCAGTCCTTTTGATGGTATTATGATTCCTTATGTTAGAAAACCATTGTCAGAGCAAGTATTCATTTCTGAATTGATTGGCCAGAAAACTGCCAAAGCATTTTAATAAATTTAAATTATCTATGAGGAAAGAACACACATTTGTTTTAAATCAAGCTGCAAAACTTCCAGTATAATTTTATCTTTCTATACGCTGTTTTACCCTACATTCGTTAGTATAGATAGAAAAGCAGAATTTATTCTAGTCTTTTTTTCAGATCCATATCCTTCTTCCCAGACCAGCAAAGTAGATTTCCAAGATATAGTTCCATTTATCCTTTTAATTTTGTCATTTTTATTTTTCACTTCAGGCTTTCGGATGTTCAGATGAGACTTTTGCATGGACCTCTAGAGAATCTCATTAGAGTGTATTCTCAGATGTCACTGTTGGATTCCTGACTCATTCCTTCTTTTCAAGACTTATTTTCTAATCATTACCTGTGTACTGTGCTTTAAGTCTTGAACTCCATTTAATCTGATAGAATATTATAATTATAAATTTATCATATTTGTTGATGACTAACACATTTTTGTATCTATTGGTTGAACACATTTACATCATTTTATTTGGAGTTATTTTTAAAAATAGGGCTTAAAGCACAATTGCATAAATTTTAACCTACTTAGTAATGATTTCAAAAATGTTCTCACTGAGAGGCATACATTGAAGATATTACAGCTTTGGTTCCAGACTACAATAATAAAGTAAATGTAGCAATAAACTGAGTCACATAAATTTTTTTGTTTCCCATTGGATATAAAGTATATGTTCATATTATACTATATTTCATTAAGTGTGCAATAAAATTAGGTCTAAAAATGTAGTTTGTAATAAAAATACTTTATGGCTAAAAATGCTAAGGATAATTTAAGCTTTCAATGAGTCATAGTCTTATTTGCTACTAAAAGGTTGCACTTTGATGTTGCTGGCTGCAGACTTCCAAGGGTCGGGCCCCCTTCTGACACTGTGAAAGCAATAGTTTGGTGTTATCAGCGGACTTTTGCTCTCCTAGAGGAGCTCTCTGTGGAATTGGTAATGTTTGCTGGCAGTTTGCCCTCAGAATGATTTTTTCAAAATTGAAGTCAAAACTTCTCCATCTTTGTTACTGTCTTATCAATAAATCTTTTATTGGCATTTCAACAATGGTCAGAGCATCATCATGAAGAGTAACTTCCATCTCAAAAATCTTTCTTTGCTGTTCCATAAGAAACTACTAGTCATCCTTAAAGTTTTATCATGAGGTTGCAAAAATCCAAGCACACTGTCAGGCTCTATTTTAATTCTAATTTTTTTTTTTTTACAATTTCTACCAAATCTGCAGTTACCTCCTCTTCTGTAGTTTTGAATCCCTCCGTGTCATCTACAAGGGTTTGAATCAATTTCTTCCATAATCTGGTTAATTTTGATATTTGTTTTTCCTCCCATAAATCACAAGTGTTGTTAATGGCATTTGGAAAGCTAAAAATTTTCAGAATGTTTTCCATTTATTTTGCCCAGATACATCAAAGGCATCACTATCAATGGCAGCTCTAGTTTCATGAAATGTATTTCTTAAATAATAAGATCTAAAATGGAAAATTACTCCTTCATTTTGGACTGTAGAATGGATGTCAGGTTAGCAGGAATTGAATCAACACTCATCTCTGTAAAGGTCCATCACAGTCCTTGGGTGACCAGATGCGTTGATAATGAGCAATAACATTTGGAAAATAATTTTTTTTTATTGAACTGTACGGTTTCAATAAGGAACTTAAAGTACTCAGTCAATCATGTTGTAAACAGATGTGCTGCCATCTGGGTTTTGTGGTTTGATTTATACAGTACAAGCAGGGTACATTAAAACCTGGGATTTTCAGAATGTTAAATGAGTGTTGGCGTCAACAGGAAGTTACTAGTTGCGTTAGCCACTAACAAGAGAGTCTGTCTGTATTTTGAAGTTTTGAAGGTAGGCGTTGATTTCTCTTCTCTTGCTATAAAACTCCTAAATGGCATTTTCTTGCAATATGAAGTTGTGTTGCCTGTGTTGAAAATATATTATTTAACGTAATCACCTTCATCAATTATTTTGGGTAGATATTGTAGAAAACTTGCTGCGGAGTTTAGATTGAACTTTTATGTTATGGAATTAGTTTCTTTTCTGAAATCTCATGAATAAACTTCAGCCAACTTCAAACTTTTTTTCTGTAGCTTCTTCATTTCTCTCAACCTTCATTGAATTGATATATGTTCAGTCCTTGTTCTAGATTAGGCTTTAGTTTGAGGGAATGTTGTGACTGGTTTGATCTTCCAGCAAGGCTACTAAAAGTTTCTCCACATCAACAGGAAAGCTGTTGCATTTGTCATTTGCATATTTATTGAAGTGGCACTTTTCTTTTAGAACATCTTTTTGCATTTATAATTTCAATTTATCTCAGCTTTCAGTATGCCTTCTATGTTGAGCTTAATTATTTCTAATTTTTGGTTTAATGGAAAGAACATGTGAATCTTCCTTTCGCTTGAACACTTAGATACAATGGTAGAGGTACTTCATTAGCTTAATTTCAATATTCTGGCATCTGAGGCAGTTGAGATCACTAAGGGGAAAAAAGAAGGCACAGAACACATACAACATTTTTTAAGTTCACTATCTTATACAGGTGAGCTGCATGGTACCCCAAAACAATTAGTGTAGTAACATCGAAGATCAACAAACACAAATCAGTATAGTATAAATGAATATAATAAAAAAGATTGAAATATGATAAGAATTATAAACACATGAAAGACAGGATGTGAGGACATCCTATTGGAAAAACAGTGTTCATAGACCTACTCAGTGCAACACTGCAGACCTTCAATGTACAAAAGGTGGTATCTGCAAGGCACAACACAGTGAAATTCAAAAAGTAAGATATGTATTTGCTTATTGCTGTTTGGTTTATTTCTCTTGTAGTCTACATCTTTATTTACCATGAATAGTTGTTCCTTCTTTTCACTATCACCTGATTTGTATTGGTATAGCAGCATTTATTCATGCCACCAATTCTCCATATCACATTTTAGGCAGTTCAGGTTAGAAGCTGGTTGAAAACTGTTCATTGACATAGTGAGATCCTGTGATGGTAGCTCTGTAAATTGTAATGTAAGAAGGATGAAAAATGGAACAGAAGTGATACACAATTACTTCAATAACTTGTGGTAAATGTACCCCATTCATGCCAGAGTATAGTTATTTTTCAGATTTACTGCCCAGCTGCATTCTTCACATTTCTTCCATTCACTTTTGTAGTTGAATCAATCTCTTCTGCCACCGTTTTATTTCTTTGTTCCTTTTTTGTTTTCATATAATGTGTAGAATAGCTTTCTAATTTCTTCTATTCCTGTAAATTATTTCACATTTTTCTTGTGCTTGATTAAAAATTTGAGATGATGGATTGTCTAAAGAGCTTTAGTTGATTTTTACACAATGCATACATGTACGGAAATATCACACTGCATCCTTAATGACATACACTTACTATATCTGTCAGTGAAAATCTATGACTTTAAAGTTTAGTAATGCATATATTCTAGATTCAAAGTTATTTTCTCAGAATTGTGAATAAGTTGAGTTATTTTCTTTTTGCAATTAATTGGTAAATTATCAATAACATGTCGATAATGATAATTCCAAAATTGTCATGAGTAACTTGTTTTTCTAACTAGAAATAACAGTATTGGCTATGATATTTTAACTATAGAAATAGAATTTTACTAAGTGTAGATAAATTTAAACAATACTATTATTGTGCTAGCAAGTACATTTAGTTTTCTCAATATGAGAAAGATAAAAAGCATGAAAAAAGGCAGATGTTGTATAATGATCTCATATACATTTTATAATGTAAATCTCACAGTCTTTTACCTTTTATTTTTCCAGATATAAGTATCCCTCTTCTTGATCACAAAAAATCAGTGCCTTCCACATAGAGTCACACAGAATCAGTTCTATTCTCTCCAGACAAGGCCAGTGCTTGATTAAAAATTCTGTGTCATGCACAATGCAATGAGAGAAGAAACATCACTAAGATATTTTTTATATGCACATACATCCATGCACATGTCTGTATATAGTTGTTATTAGTGATTAACAAATGTGGGATTGTAAGCAGTTATTTTTGTTTGTTTGTTTGCTTTGTTTTGTTTTTGTTTGTACCTGGAATTGAACTCATGACCTCACACTTGCCAGGCAGGTATGTGCTGCTGAGCTACATCCCCAGTCCTAAGCAGTCCTTTATTCCACCACTGACCCTGAAATGTGAAGACTACAAGTAAGCAGTTAGGAAGCAAAGATTATAAGCCAGACATGGAACCCCATAGGTATCCCTGAAATCCAAGAAGGATGAACTCAAACCCACGTCTCTTTTTATTACCTTCTCCTCAGTGCAAAAAATATCCCGCAATACCCTTTATCTCAGATCTAAGCAGACACACACCTGGTCTTTGGGTCAGAAAAATTGGAGATAAAGTCAGAAAAGGTAGAGCAATTCCAGATTCAGATCCTGCTTCACATCACTGAAATAAGTCAGCCGATCAGCAACAACATGGGTCAGCTGCTCAGCATCCACTTCCTTCCCATCTTTTAAATGCTAACTCTCACCCTACTTGGAAACAGACAAAAATGAATTATGGGTAATGTAGCTCAACCTGGCCAAATAAAAAATTACAAAACCATTGCAGTTCTTCCAACATGGTAAAATAATAGTTTTATCCAGAAATTTTATTCATTCAAACTAGAAAAATTTATCTTCAGAAATTTTCCCAGGGAATTCTGGTGGCCATCAATATGATTATCCCATAGGTGGAATGGTATGAGTAAAGGTAAAAATGAACTTTTTGATATGGATGTGTTTAACATTGGCTGCTTAAATATCTGCCAAAGAGAATCCATTTTGGTTCACCCTGGTTTACTCCCTTAACTTTTGAATCATGCAACTCTTAACATTCTCATAGTTGAAAGTAAAGCCATGATGTCAACATACACAAAATTTTTCCTTTGACAGTTATTTTTTGACTGATTTAAAAGTAGCACCATACTATTATTGGATTTTTAAGTCACTTTAAATTATAGTGCTAGTTAAGATACAAGTTCTGATTTCTCTTGCTCTAATGGTGTCACAAGCAGCAAGACTACAGAAGTGTTAATAATCAAACTCACAGCTGGGTCTCTTCAACACAATCAAAGTGAATTAACACTGAAAGCAGTGGCTGGAGCAGTTATGGATTCATTCTGCTGTTGCTCGTATAGCCAAGCCATTACATAGTGCTTCAAATGCACAATCCAAAATGGAAGGGAAATGAGATTCAGCTGTCTCCAAGAGACACAGGGGACCTGCTGACAGCATAGCAAACAATTCAGTGGGCTCTGTCTATCACAGATTGGAAGCCAATTTTTATAAAACAAAGGACCTGGCAAAGACATTGCCAAAATGCTGTACTTTAATAATGAGATGGGACTGATAGCTTATTCAATTTACACGTTCGTTTGTCCTGAAGCTTTTGTTGAGAAGCAAGTATGTCTGAATGCTAATCACTTTATAGTTGAAACTTCCAGCCAGAGTGTATTCTGTAGATACCAAATGTGCTTATTTGGTAGAGGCTGAATTTGAAGGAATGAGTTTGGAACACTAAAAGATAATCCCGCTTAAATATGGCTGTCATTGCATTAGAAATGTCCTAGGTACCAAGATGATCATTTTAAAATTTTGCCTTGTCATATCTGAAATGATTTTGATGCCATAAAAATAAGAAAGAGAGAGAGAGACAGACAGACAGAGAGAGACAGAGAGACAGAGACAGAGAGACAAGAAGCAGAGGGAACAGGATTTTTTTTCCAATTCTGTGAGTTGTTTCCCAAAACCTCTGCTTTACACAAATTTCATTGTACCAAAAAAACTATTTATTCTTTATAGTTCTAAAGAGCTCAATGCTCAAGTTCTTAAGAGATAACTATGTGGTTACTATTATCAGTCTGTAGCACTGTATCAGTCTTGTAATATCTCTTTGAATTTTCTAATGTATTTAATTAAAAGACTATGGTAGAGCAAATCAGTAATTGAGACTCATTTAAATGATCTGCCAGAGAATGGGAATTAGTATATTTATATTCATCAGACTAATTACAAATTATATGTATTGTGTTTATTTCAACATTTTATGAGTAACTCATTAATGGTTCAGATGAATCACAAAATATAATTTAAATTTAAGAACTTTGGTACTGTCAAAATGTATTCTATAGTACAACTGTGTTAATGCAACATAGTTCAGCAGCAGAACAGCAAAGCTAAATGACAGAACTGCAGACTCTTACAGCATCACCATAGTCCAGTAATCTCTAGTGGAAAACAAGACAATGCCCTCTCTTTGTCACATTCAGGAATTGCTCAAAGTCAAAGGGAGAATAGAAACAATGAGAAATGCACTCATGCATCTAAGGGCACATCCTATGTAGATGTCTTAGCCACTTTCTTGTTTTTGGGATAAATACACAGCTTCCACAGTTTAAAGGACAAAGAGTTTATTTTTACTCCCTTTTAGCTCATGATAGGCTGGGTCCAAAGGAAAATCAGTATGGCAGAGAGTCATGGTAGAGGAGAAACTACTCAACTCACGATAACCCAGGAGCAGAGAGAGCAAGGAGGGCTGTCGAGGGAGATATGCCTTTCGAGATTATTCCACCCAGCAATCTGTCAGCTCATCAGGTCCTGTCTCCTAACAGCAAGTCAGCTGCGGTGTGTCTATGGGTCAATCTTCTTCCAAAACTCCCCACCTATATGCACACAAGGCTTTGCTGGATATCAAGATTTAAACCACACTTCACCTCTGTGCACCAAAAGAATTAAATACATCTCTTTATGCAAAATGCGTTTAATCCATCTCTAAAAGTCACCAAAGTCTTATCAGTTCCAGGACTGCTATTACAAGTCTGAGCCCAAAGTCACATCTGAGACTTAAGGCAAACTCTTAGTTGTGAGCCCCTGTAAAAATAAAAAAGAAAATTAAGCAATTTCACCATACTACAGCACAGGATAAATGTTCCTGTTTCAAAAGGGAGGTTCAGAGATCAGAAAGGAAGAAGATCAAAGGAAGACTAAACCCAGCAGAGCAAACAATAAATCTTGTCCAGCACCTGTGGTAAATTGTGGTGAGATGTATTTAGTCCACTTAATCAATGTTTTGTCTCCAGAAAAATACATCTATAGTTCTGGCCTGCAGGTCAGAAAACAGAACTTTTAGAATCACTACTCTGCCTTTAGGTTTCCCACTACTGCAAAGCAATTACTTGTGTTGCTCTCCTAGAAATCTGTGTTATTTATGAGCTGATTAGCAGGTTTTAAAGAAGATCGGGAGCCACTTCCTTATTTGCCAGTAAAAAATACAGAACAAACAAACTTGTCTTCCTTCTCTGTTCTCTCTCTCTCTCTCTCTCTCTCTCTCTCTCTCTCTGATGCTTAAGTTTAATTGTCAGTTTGTCTGGATTAATAGACTCCTGGAAACACTGTACTGGAATCACTGGGTTTAATCCACTGATGTTCATAGTCGAATGTGTAGTAGGAGGTGAGGACCAGTTTAAAATGTGTCACTTGGGGCAGGATTTTGGTGAGCAAGTCTTTGCTGGTGCTCTTCTTCTGTGTTTTGCTTCCCAGCTGCCATTAAGTAAGCAGCTTTCACTCCACCATAGCTTTCCATCAAGAGATTCCTGCCTTGCAGACAACTAATCATGGATTAAACCCCTGTAACAATGAACAAAATAACCATCTCCTTTAAATTATGGGTGTTGGGCACTTTTTCCAACAATAGAAAGCTCACCAATTCATTCCCCTTCCTGCAACTCTCTGTCTCTCATTTTCTCTCCCTTTAATCCAGTGCATATTCTTTAAACGATCAGGATAAAGGCTCCACCAGGCAAAAGAAAATTTCCCCAGTTTTGTATATCCAAAACAATTCATCAAGGTATGTTTCCATCATTGACTCACTTCTGTTTCCTGTGGCAGTGGAAGCATTAAAACAAATTATGCGATTTTCATGTAACAGGAATCTGAATATCTTTTCCTTTTGCTCTCTGTCAAAAATATCACATCTTTCATAAATACTGGGGTAATTTTCTTTGACAAGTATAAGCAATTGCATGCACTTAATCCACTTAGGCACACATTCTCACAGAACTATTCCTCTGTTTTAAGAGATCATCAACCCTCAGACAGGCTCTGTGATCAGGACTCTGTTTTTCTACTGCTAGCTTTTCTGGGGCATGTTTTCAACAGCTTTGTTTCAGAATCGTTATCTGTCACACATTCTGCCAAGAAATTCAGAAATTGTTTTTGAAAATGCATTTAAACCTTGGACAATTTAGAAAGTATTTAATATTTCATCATCAATTTACAATTGAAATTGAGGCTTGGATGGGTTAAACAACTTGCCTAACACACATTTAATAATGATTAGGTGAGGAGGGAACATATTTTGTGACCATGAATCAATGTATATCTCACTTCAAATAATGACCCTCAGTTTATATGTTGTATGTTTTTAAACTTTGTTTATAAGTCCCTGGTTTTCCTACCTGAAACAAATCTGAGGAATTATGAAGCTAGAAGAATTTTCCACCAAAGAAACAAAGTCATGGCAAAGAATAAAGAAGATAATGCCAAAAACTTGGAGAGAAATTCAGGCCTAATTTTATTAGTTAATCATTGAATTCAGTTCTTCTTGAATCTAGGTTTCCTTAACACTTAAAAAAATTAATCCCATGTATTTGTTCAAAAATTTACATTTGTAATTTTTGTTACTTATAATGATACAGTGGTGAATCCAGGGTTTAAAGATACCGCTGAAATTACAGTTGATGCTATAATCAGTGCACTGTAGTTCTTCTCAATGAAGGTGTTCAAAGAGAATCTTCACCAATATCTTACAAGTAAAATGATAAACCACATGTTCTTTTCCTGTATTAATAATTTAGAGATGATAATATACAAATGCAAATGCATCCAGTGGAGCAATTTATCAAGGATGTGAAAATGAAGTACTTCACAAAATGACAACTTATATTATGAATGAGCTTTTCATTATAAATCTCATTATTCATTTCAGTAGACTTGAGGTGCATTTTTTTTCAAGACTTCAGTAAAGAGATATTAATATCATCCTTTTATGTCTTTCAAAAGCAATACTTTGGTACATGATTCTTCCTTCCTCTAAGTAGAATTATATAAATATTTTAATAGATGTCACATATATGGTGTATTTATTTTTCTCCTTTCTGGTGCCAAATCAATACATTCCAGTGAAGGCACAGATAACTCTTTTCTTTCCCTCCCTACTCCCAGTATAAAGAAAATCATTTCACCTGATTCAGACTTTGGAACCAACCACACATTTTAACCATCAGGATGAATTACAGACAAAGAAAAAAGTGACTGTTTTTAAATATGCATCACTCAGCGCCAATGAAAAATTTCTTTTCATTTGGCACATACAGAATTTGCTACTGCTTGTGCTGGGTGAAAAAATATTATGTGTTGGTTTTTTGAGTGATCCTCACACTCACTGGCTCTGAAATAAAGGCCCTGTGATGGCTTGTCAAGACAGTCATTCAGTGATGTCCTTGGCACAGAAATACTCAGTAGCAGATTTTGTGTCTTCTGTACTGTACCTACCCTGACCTCACTGATGGATAGGTCCTATATATAGCTACTCTGAAATTAGTGCCAGCCACTTATCGAGCAATGAATAATTGTTAGAATAATTCTTTCCAAAAACAAGACAGCAACATAAAGCAGTTGTACAGAGATCACAGCAAAATTTCCAAGACACAGAGGAGCTTGATAAAACATATTTAGCAACTGGCTCTGATCGCATATAATTCTTCACTTTTTAGGCCCTCAAATACTGCTCGTGGCTCTGTACACCAATGCTACCTCTAGTGAGGTTGAAGAGGTACCAAACAGTCTTTTGGTAAATAAAAGAGTATCTTTTAAACATGATGTAAGTTCTTCACTTAAGCCAATACATCATATGGAAGTAAGAGAAGAACCGAGCCAAGCAACAGGAATTTTGCATGGTTGAGTGGAAGCCAAGATGCCAAAGCTTGTTTATGCAAAAGACCAATGAACATTTATTTGCTGGAAGTTTGTTCTCTATTTTAACTTTGTCCTTTTCCTAAAGGAAAAGAAACATAGTATTTCTTCACTGGTCTCCTGATTAAATGTCTGTAAATATTACATATTGTGAGTGGTGACTAAAGGGAAGAGGTTTAAGAAGGTTGTTCAGTAGAAAAAAAATAAAATGATGCTTCCATCTTCATAGAAATCATAGTAAAGACTGAGAATAGGAGTTTTTTTCTCTAAGAATCATAAGGACTAAATGCTATGAACAATAGATTTATGCTTCAAAAGACTTTAGCAGTTACCTTGTATAAACTTCAGTGAAAGCATAAAAATCTCTTTGAGAGCATTCATCACCAGCTTGAAAATTCTAATGAGAGCAACCGCAGTCTCTGAGACATGCTGCTAATACTAGAATTGTTCCTCAAAATTTGCTGAAAAGTCAGTGAAGTTTCACAGATCTACTGTTTTTCCCCATTCTAGAACTATAAATGTTTGCTATGTGTCTGCTGTGTAGGTCTAGCCAAGATCGGGGCTTCCGTAAGATTAGTTTCAAATTCCATCATGGGTAAGAGTCTCCCAAAGACAGATCTAAACATAAAATATCACCGCGTAATTCAGTTCTAACGGCACTATTTAGGAGATGGAAGTCATAGGGTCAAAGAGAGGAATGGTTTTTTAATGACCTTCTCTGGGTGAAGTTTCTCTGGCTACTACATGTTAAAGCCATACAGTATTAGAAAGAAATATGGAATTTCTAATTTAACAGGAAATTTAAATAATGTTAGCCTCTAGTATGCAGGGAAGGTCATTTTCATTAATTCTAAACAAATAAATACATAAACCATAGTCATTTAGCACCTGTAAGTTTAATTTCAGAAAAAATTACTACATGGCTTAAATGTGTAAGCAACTTCCAATGACAAGAATGGATCAAATAATATTTATAAAGTAAGCCAATCAGATTCATAAAAGAAATATAGTAATTGAATTATTCTAATGTTCTGCAGTTCATGTAAATCTCATTCCTTTTCTCAAGATCACTAGTTTTTTTATATAGAAAGAAAAAGTAAAACAGAACTTCATAACAAAATAATAGAAAACCAGAAGAATTAAAGACATCAACTGTGATACATGTGCACCCATGTTTATAGCAGCATAATTTGTAATGTCTACATCTTGGAAACAACTCAAACACCCATCAACCAAAGAACGAATGCAAAAGATGTGGTATTTTTATACTAGGTGTTTTTGTCAATCAATCCCATTTGGTGAATTAAATCTAGTTTCTTAAATTTAGTCTTTTGGTAAAATATCTTTGCTTTTAAAGATTCTATAGCTATAAATCACCTGAATCATTGGGAGTGCTGAAATATGTCTGCTCCTCAAAAGTTTATCTTCTCTCCATCTCTATGTACTATGTATGAAATAAATTAGAAACATATACAGTTGTGATAATTTAAATTTGTCAGCTTACATACAATTTTACATGTATGAAGTAAGTGATAAATTCTTTCTGCAATTAGTAGAGATCTAGTTGATATTTGGCCCAGTCTTTAATTGTATAATTTGATGTTTCTATGGGAGATTAAAGAAGAAAATATAACCCCTTATTTTGCCCTATTATTCTCTTATTAAAGGAGAATACATTTTAAAATCACAAACTTTCCACTTGAGTGGGGGGGGTACACTCATGTAATCCTAGCACTCAGGAGGCTGAGGCAGGAGGATTATTTTAAGTTTGAGACCAACCTGGGCTACAAAGTCTCAAGGCCAATCTGAACTGCATAGCAAGATGCTGTCTCAAAAAGACAATGCATAAATAAATTTACAAACTTTCATCTAAGAAAACATTCTCATTTTTCTCCTTCAAAATATGTGCATATATTCATGGAGAAAGTTCAAATATTATGTATATATTTCAGGATTTAAATTTTTAAATTTAAGAATTCCATAACTATCTAAATTCATTTGGGTAAAGGTTTATTATTCTGGTTAAGATTTTTCAGGAAACAATAGAGTGGATAAATTTTATGAGCTGTATCTCCCCTTTTGCACTTAGAGACCACAGACAAATTTTAAAAATAGTCAATCACTTTATATTCAATTGTTCAGGCAGATGGAGGCTCTGATCTACCCCATCTCAATTTATCTACCTCTAATTTATCAAAACTGCAGCAGCCTGAGCCCCGACCTGCACAGCCCATTAACTTTGACATTTGCAGGTGGAGACGGTACAGAGTGCCATAAAAAATAGCTGACTGTAGTTTGCACAATCTTTTAACAGAAATAACAGGGATGATAAAGATCGTTTACCTGTTTCATGTCTGTTTGCCTTCTGAAATTTTGATGTATAGGAAATAAAAAAATAGCAAGAAAGTTTGTCCCAGAATAAAGAGCTGTATCAAAACATAAATATCAACATTCAAGATGCATGTCTTTCAATAATGTAATTTGATTACTATAAATTCATCTTTGTCTCACAGGAATACAGTCATTCACTAATGTTCTACAGAAGAAAGGAAAAATCATGATTGCTAAGATATTTCCCATTTCATACCTCATCTAGGATGTTTTATTTTTAAGTTACTAATAACTGTGGCTTTTTTCTGGTACTTTTTCCAAGAGATTAAATTTAAGAGATAACACTAATTGAAATGAATTTTTGCTTTATGCTTAATGATAGATTCTTGGGTATTACAAACACAGTCATAAGTAGTATATGTATACACCGAAACAAATAAAGAAATGCAGTCTTGGGGATACTTGAGTTAAAAAATTTTTTCTATTTCAATTACCAGAACATTTCAGACAAAAAGAGAATTTTATTAAGATCTGTGTTAATTCTTACTTCATCTGACCGTGTGTATAAATCATCATTTCAAATATCCATTTGAGTATTCAAGTGCAAATTTGTTATAAGTACATGAGAAAATATAACATATGTTTAAAATAGTGAACTGATTGCCTCTACACAACATAATTGATTTGATCTAGTGTTTTTTTTTATATACTGGTAATAGAATTCAGGGCATTTGCATTGAGCCAAATCCTCAGATCACTTTTAATTATTTATTTTGAAATAAGATTTTTAAAATGTTGTTGTTGGTTTTTTGGTACTGGGGATTGAACTCAAGATCTCGTGCTTGCCAGGTAGGTGCTTGTGCTGCTGAGCTAAACCTCTGGCTGAAATAGGTTCTTGCTAAATATGTTCGTTGCCCAGCTTGGGCTCAAGTTTGGGCCTCCCAGAGTGATGGGATTACATGCCCACACCACCAAGCCCAGTTTATTGTGTTATTTAATCAAGATCAAATTTTAAAAGGCAAAACATTTTCTCAGAAAACAGCTTGACTATTATTTTCTTAAAATTGCAAAAATATGCAATATTCTGTCACAACTCTTTATTCATTTCAAAATGAGCACAGGATATAGAAATATTTTTGACAGACAACTGTCATAGGATTGCAAGGAAAACAATTTAATGCAGGACACATAATTTATAGAATTATTTATAATAGTCACCCAAAGAATCAAACATGAAAAGTACAAGAAATCTGTCCACATACTAAAGACCCCAGAGAATTCAGCTAAGGACCTGGATCCCTCAGTAATGTCCAGTATGAGTAATGATAGTGTCTCATGCATGTTGTTTCATGAATCTGCACTGAGAAGGCCCAAAGTTCACTGGTGGAAGCTAGAAAGTCTGCACCAGTGGGATGAAGGAGCTGTGCCAATAGGCTGAGGGTTCTGCACTGGAGCCATAAGCAACACCCAAAGTAAGGACCAGAGCTCCCCCAAAAAACACCACTGAAGGGGCCAGGGATTTAGCTCAGTGGAATAAGCAACTGCCTGACAAGTGCAAGGTCATGAGTTAGATCCCCTGTACAAGAAAAAAAAAAAAAAAAAGACCACCTCCATCCTCAGTAACAATGAGGTCCCAAGCTCTTCTGAGGATGAGAACATCCAAGTTCATATCAAGAAAGAAACTCATCAAGCTCCTCTGAGAGAACCAATGGCAACAGAAGAACCAGCAACAGCATTTCTTCCTCTCCAGTTCTACCTCTCGTGTTGGCAATAATACCTAGGTGGGCCTCCACACTCAGCACCCTAATTATTCAGTTCAGCTGGGTGCCACAAGTTAATTGCCAGTCGTCAATCCACCACAATACTTGACTGACAAATGGAAATCACTTTTAAATTATGAGGTTAAACGTGAAATTTTGTGAATTGGATGAAAGTTGACACCTTAAAAAATTGATTTTCCTCGAATACAATGGTAAGATTCAACTACTTTGAAAATGGTAAATACTTTTGATTATCCTACTGATAATTTGGAAATCCTTGTCATGTTCTTGTTTAGTTCATCAAAGAGTACTGAGGACTATAGAATGTTATATGTGAAATTGCATACTAACATCACCAGTTGAAATTAAAACTGTTGCTTGATTATTTCTTTTATATGTTTACATTCCATCATGTTTCCATAAACATTTTAAGAAAAAAAACCATCAGTATGATTTGATTACAGTATTTAATGAAGCTTCAGAAGAGTGCATATTGGCAAATCTACCAAAAGGCATCTCTTTTTCAACAAATATTGAGTATCTATTAGTGCATCTAGAATTATGGGAAGTAATGGAAATACAGTAGTGAGTTGAATATACTTGTTTCCTACTCTCACAGAATAAGACAGACATACATAAAGTCTATCAGAGGAATGAATCTTTGTAAATTGTGATGCACGATATGAAAAAATAAAAAGGGATAGAGAAGAATGTGTGTGAGTTGGAGATATAGAGCCTTATTAAATAATTGAATGGTGCCAGTCATGTGAAAACTATAATGACGAACAGAACTCATAGAAGAAAAATGTACGGGCATATTGAGTCATAAAGTTACTGATATATCAAAGTTTGAGCAACAGAGCAGGATGAGACATAGAAGGATCAGACGTGGGAAAGCATATGAGTTTTTACGCAAGTACAACAGAAAGCCTCAAAGAAGGAACAAGATCTGCTTAATGCTTCCCACTGTAAGACGATGTATAGAGGAATGTCTACGTTTCTTACTCAAGGATTTGGGTATATGGTGACACATTTACTGACATGTGAAAAGTTGATATTCAAATGAAAAATAAATAATCTTTTTTGGTATGTTTTTGCATTAAATTAGATGTTAGATAGTATACGGAAATGGGTATTTAGAAACCAGAGGCAACATGTAGAAAATAGATACACAGATAGGCAGATGGCTATAGATATAAATAGCATATAAATTTTATTTACATAAATTCCCTTTTCTACTCATAGTATCATCAGGAATAAGTGTTGTCGTAGTAAAGCTAATGCTAATGAGGTATAAACTACATACTTTCAACTAATAGTATTGGTTTTCTTCTTATTAATCATATAGAGTCACTCATCAGTCTGTTTATATTACTGATTAATACACTGTTCAACCCACTACTTATGTAAGAAACCTAGAAGCCATCAGCCTTCCATATTCGTGTACTTTATAAAAGTCATATTTATATATCTTGGATCATTATTTGGGTAGCATTTTTCAGGCTCTATTGTATATACTGCAGTGTTGATTCTACTACTTTAAGCTAAATATCTGATATAGTAATGAATAAGTTGATTTTTTGCAATTACTTTTTCTTTATTTATAATCAAAACTATTGTCTCTTGCATCCCATTGTGTAATTGGATGTTTGCTTCTGATGAGCTATGATATCAACTCGAACCAGGTAATTGTTTGTTTTGATCTTGGCTCCACTAGTGTTTCCCTTATGAAGACCATGATCTACCTTTAGTGCAAAATCCCTAAAGCTTTCCTGTCTCTTTCAACTCTATTACTTAGCTGTCCAAAAGCCAGACAAGCTTTCATCTCCATGAAAACAATTTGCAAACTTCAACTTGCATGCAGGTCTTTCTTACTATATTTTCCAGAATTCTTGATCAGTAGTTATTTTATTTACTCATTATTATCAAAATGTGTTTAATCTCATTTCCTACAAAACTTCATGATTTGAAATATGACTAGTAATACATTATTATTTCTTTTGGAATTTCTATAGCACAATGCTGAGTTATAAAAGCTAGTCAACAAAAGGTAACTGAATAGAATTTCAACAGGTGCTTCCTTGAGATTTTTAGTGGAGTAGTGTTCATGGAAAAATTTCAAATCATTATAATTAGTGGAAATATATATTTAGAGAATGATAAGCTTCTTGATGAATTTTCAATGAATCTCTGTTTTTGGCTACTAACAGCATTTTCACAATAGATTTTTTTTTATTTTGAAGGTAGTAAAATATAACAGAACAAGGTGAAACAAAGCCAATTGAAACAGTGTAGTGAAACTGGTATAGAACTTCACAGCAGGTTACCGGGATAACAGTAATAGGTACCATATAGTATATTTTGTTTTCTTCACAATAGTTGTTCTTTCAATCAGGTATAGCAAGATCAAAGGAAATACAGAACATTATAGAACTTATCAAAACAGAATACTGAATAGAGCAATACCATTAATCAGAACAAAGCAAAACAGTGATAAATATTTGCCTTCAGAGAGATGGTAGAAGGAAATCCCCCTTATTTGCTATATTGCATATAGTCAGCCTCGCAAGAGATGCTCAGATCTCTGGCTCCCACTTGCTAATGGGGAAGGGGATGGATGTTTGATTCTCAGCCCGCAGTCTGGTAGGCTCACAGCTGCTTACCAGGGAAGCAAGCTGGTTGCTTGGTTTCTCAGCGCCCTAAGTTCCAACATGGCGTGGATCTCAGGAGACACTGGTGGTTCTTGCTCTGGGGCTGCTGTGGCTTGCCAGGCCACAGCCACCAGGGCTGCCAGCTGGTTGATTGGTTTCTCAGTGCCCTAAGTTCCCTCACAATAGTTTTACACAGAAATGTGCAAAACAATTGAAGATACAGTTTTCCACAAAATAGTACAACATAAACACATTAGTTGGAGTTTTTCCTCCTATTATGATAAGCTTAAACTAATGAGTATGAAGTCTTTCTGGAATGGCCTAAAAGATAAATTTCCATCAAACTATTGCCTTTATTTCTACAAACAATAATACCTTTTGTTCCTGATGATTTATTGAGCTTAACAATTGATCAAAATTTTTGTAGTTGAAAGTTTTAATTTTAGATACTTTTTCTTTTCCCTTGTACCAAAATGATAATTTAATGGGTAGAATTCGTATCAATAGAAACCTCATTCTCTCAGGACATGTCTCTGGAATAGCAATTACATTATGACAGGATACTGAACAATAAGTTTATTTGAATCACACTGAACAACTAAAAAGAATCTCAGATTTTTAAAAAATAAATTATATGTGATCATTATTTAGGTCAAAAGAGCACTAATATTCATTATATGTTAATTTGGTTTTCTCACCGGGGAAGGCATTAGGAATACAAAAAAAAAAAAAAAAGAAAAAAAGGAATAAAATGATTTATCACCACTCATGAACTCAAAGAGAAAAAAGTAATCAAAAGCTGTAATCTCACTGAATAAGGGAAACAATAGTAGCATGTGAAAATTGCTTGAGAAATTGATGCTCTGCTTAAGAAAGCTAGCTTCCCAGAGTGAAATGGTCATTCACAAAGGGAACTAGGAGGACTTTTCAGTCAGCGTGAACAGAAGTGCAGAAGTGACCACAGGGAGAAGGCTGGTCCCTGTCCTAGCAGTTGCTTTCTCCCTCCCCAACCCATGTATGAGACCTGTTCTCTCACACAAGTTCTTTTCCTTGGCCATTTCTGTAGTATAGGAATGACCACACTGGAAATGCAGTCTAAATTGAGAAGGTAAGTCTGGGAAAGCAGCCAGTGCTGTCCTTGGATATGGGCTTGGCACCATTGGGCAGGGGATTTGCAGGGTCTCTGGTGCCAAGAGCACGGCTGAGAACAGGAGTTACAACCGTGGCGAGTTTGTCCCTTGGCTTCCTGATTTTTCAGTTCTTAGGGCAAAGTTAGGGGTGGAGCAAAGGTCCGGCATAGTGCTGCCAAGGGGCCCAGTGCCCATCAGAGTCCTGTGAAGGGCCACTAAGGACAATGTGACTGACATGCTCACATTTTCTGTGCCCAGGGAGCACCACTGGGTCAATTCACACCCTTGCTCTTCAAGACAGTTTTTAAATCCTAACCTTGATGACAGTATTCTGCATAATAGAATGTTCAGTGATGTTTGCCTCGCTAAATCATAAACAATGAACAAAATTATTAAAAATAAATGAAGCACATAGAGCCAGACCCAGTGTTTATTTTCATTTTTAAAAGTATGCTTAGTTCCCTCCTATAACTTAATAAAAATAAATATAATAAGGTGCTTTTCTTACTTTATTGTAATATTACATTTTCTCCATAAATTTGGATGGTCGACATTTTCTGTGACCTTCTCTGAAAAATCAGCTTAATTATCTATTATATTAAAGTCACTTGCCGGAGAAGAGTACACTCGTCTTGATTCCATCTCATTTTCATAATCCTTTGCAACACCTTATGCATAATGGAAAACAAATAACTATGCAAGACAATTTGTTGAGTCATATAGCACTTAGTTCTCTTTTCACTTTTGTATATATTTTCCCTTTCTGATTGCATATTTTATCTTCTTGATAAATAAAGAAGTATTTTTAAATTGTTTTGAAGAAAGCTTAACAGAGATAGGAATAATCCAATTGAAACAGTCTTATTCCACAGCTTTGTTATCTACTATAGAAATTTAATTCTTGCCATAACTTTGCTTTTTAAACAGGTAAATAATAGATCAAACAGGGAAAAATTAAAGCTTAAGAAAGAGGTAGTCCATAGTCACAACAGTGTCCTTTACAGATGATAATTTCTCTCAGATTTTTTCAGGAAAAACTTCAATGTGTGCCAACTGATTAAATCCTGTAGTCTCCTAATAAAATAACTTATCTTCACTTTGATATGAATAATCAGAAAGCCCTACCAATGTACTATGAGTAATTTTTTTAAATGATAATTTAATATTTACTTTTCAGATAACAGCATTTGTGCATACCATTTTTAAGTATCTAAACATTATTAACATTTATTTATTTATTTATTGTTTTTAAATATCTAAGTATCATTGAATATTATCATATAAATAACTACTTAAAATGCTTGATTCTCTATGGAATAGAATTTTTAGATAAAATTACCAGTTTTTTGTTTTTGGCAAATTTTATAAATCAACAACAAATACAAAACTTTGACAATATGCTGACATATTTGGAGTATAAGCAGCAAACACAGGAAGCAGAACTGTGCTGTCACACACATATGTGTAGGAAGCAGGTTGGCAATGGCACAAACGTGCCTGGATTTGTTGGTTTTTTTGTTGTTGTTTGTTTGTTTGTTTTACTATACTTTTGCTTTCCTTTTACTTTAACTACTAATAGAAGAGATCCAGAATTCCTGACAGTAGTATGCTGATCCTACTTGCCTTTCTTTAACACGAGTGTGTGGACCATCTATGAGATATGTCCAGTTAAAAGGAATTATGAGATGTTTATTTTTCTCTGAGTTTATGCTTGGAATCTCAGTAGAGATTTTTCCTCATTTCAGATTTCATCTTTGGAAATGGGTTTATTTCCAGTTTACAATGTGATGGGGCAATAAACCAATGTAGAAAAACATAAATGGACACTATTTTATTTTATAAGAATGTAACAAGGAAATGGCAGTGAATCCTCAGCTCCTGGGTTGCCCTTGCCAAGATCAAGGAAGCTAAAGCTGGAGGAATCATTAAAGATTCTGAGAGCCAAGGTGAGCAGGAGGCAGAAAAACTGAGGATCAATCTCACATAAAAAAAAAAAAGTCAAGGAAGAGGAAACTCCCAAAAAAGGAGCAAAAACCCAAGGGAAGAGTGATGCATGAGAAACAGTGAGTATTGCATGTTGTGAAACACTGTCAGGGAATCCAGGAGAAGGGGAAGACACCTCTTCTTCTGTATTAGTAGATTTGGGAACTTGAGTGTGGCCATATGGGGATATTTGAATAGAATGATAAATAGCAAGCATAGACCTTCCTCAAGAGGCTAAAGTGAGAATTGTTAGGATGAAGATAACACAGGTCAGAAGAAGACAAGGTGGCCAATCAGTGAGCAACAAAATAAAAAGCCTCCTGGGAAAAACAACTCATTTGCCAGAATAAAACACCCTGGAGAGACCTAGACAGAGGGAGATGGATCCTCTTGACACAGGAAGAAATTAAAATGTAAAAAAGCTCATCAAATTCTTTGGGACTACAACTGAAACAGCCAAAAATAATGGGACACAGCGTTTTCACAGTGACCTGCCAAGTTTGCACCAGCTTGAATCCGCCACAGCAGGCAGAGCTGCCCAACTTCATTCCTGTCGCCACTAACAGGAAGCACAGCAGCACTGAAGTCAGGGGTTGGTGAGCCCAATGGAGAGCAGAGCTGGTGAAGAGACCTTCATTAATCCATGGTCAGTGCTGGGAATGAGACCCCCACCATGGGGAGGGCACGATCAAATGGGCGACATGTTGGAATTGGGCAGGAGGAGCTTGAACTGGGAGCAACAGTGACTTCAGTTGGTTGCTTCCTCCCCAGAGAAGACTCATGGAATTTGCTTGGATGGGGCCGCACCCCTGGCCAGGACCCAACAAGCTGTGCCAAATCGATTCCCTGTGCCTAGCATGCACTAACCAGGTGAAGGCACCTGAAGTTTGGCTGTCCCAGTGGAAAGAGGCAGGAATATGCAGCCCCTGCTTACACCTCAGTGACAAAAGCAGGCAGGAGAGGGTGGAGTTCACTCACCAGCATGCTTCGGAGGAAACGTGGCCAACAGGGAAGGGGGCTGGGACCTGCGCTGTAACCTATGTGGAGGAAGCCAGGGCTATAACAGGAGAGAGAGGCAGGAGGAGGCCCTCAGCCCAGAACCCTGAGAGCACTGATCCAGGAGAAGAAAAAACAAGGGAGACTGAGGGCAGCAAACACAAAACATCAGACATGTCTTCAATGGACATTAAGAGATATCTTCGGGACCTTGTAGACGAGCTCAAAACTGAAATATTAAGTCAGGTAAAGCAGGATATGAGTAGAGTAATAAAAGAAATGCTCTCAGGAAGGATCTCTCAGGATGATACACATGGAAGAAGGGAGGAACACAAAAAAAGGAAAGAAACATTCAATAAAGAATATAATGAAAATATAGAATACATGAAGCAGATTCAAAGAGACTACCAGGAAATTAAAAACTCCATTGAAAGCTGGCAAAACTCCTTAAAAGAAACTAAGGATAGACTATCAAAACTTGAAGACAAGTTTGCAGTGTGTGATCATGAAAGGAAAGATCTCTTAAAAATAACAAGGAAACAGGCAGCAACAACACAAAGGCTAGAAGGTGACAAGATAATCTACAATTTAACAATGAGAAATGTGAATGAAGAAACAGGAATACATACAGGCAAATTACAAAGGCTATTCACAGAAATAATTAAGGAAAACTTCCCAAGCATGGGAAAAAAAAAATGACCTTCAGTTATGTGAGGCATACAGAACTCCAGCCACCTACAACCAAAATAGAGCTACACCCAGACATATAATAATCAAGATACCAGAAATTCAATATAAAAACAGAATATTAAAAGCCATCAGAGAAAAGAAACAGATTACCTATAAAGGTAAACCCATCAGAATCATAGCTGACTTCTCAACAAAGACCATCAGATCAAGAAGAGCTTGGAGCAAAGTATTCCAAGCCCTGAAACAGAATAACCTCCAGCCCTGATTGACATACCTGCAAAACTGTCACTAGAAATTAATGGAGAAACAAGATGCTTCCATGACAAAGAGGAACTGGGGGGGGGGTTGTGACTACCAATCCAACTCTACAGAGAATACTGAAGGACATTCTAGAGAGAGAGAAAAAAAATACTGGAATTTTAGGAACAGTAGCAGAAAGGCCTCAATGAGTGGGCAGGCAGTAGAATGAAGGAGAAAACTAGACAAACAAAGGCAGAAAAATAGCATAGCAGAAATGAGGCACAGAAGGATAACTAGAAACCCTAATATAGATGGCCTTGATGTGCTATATTGTTAATAGTGCACCAGGATTTAAAACCCACATTACTCACACTACTCTGCTTAGATGGATTATATTCTGTTCCAGTCATTCTACCTATACTAGATTTGAGGGCACAGACAGCAATCCTGAAAATAACAGGATATAGTATGGTAATCATCCTTAATTTCCTATTAACTTAATCTAAAGCTCTGTAAAACCTACACTATTTTACCATGACTGATTGTAATGGAATCTGGTTTGTTGGTGGATCACTGTTTTGTATTGATAGATTTTATTCAAAGCTGTTATGATTGATAGTATCAAGTCTGAGAGTATAGGCAACTGCACTTAAGATGACAAGATCCACTAGAATATCCACTCTGGTTTGATTATTACCTGCCTTTGAAGTTTTTTACTGTCTACAATGTTTTATTTTTACTAATATTGTTGTGTACTGCTCTACTCAATTATACTGCTATATTCAATTGTGCCTGATGATACAGACATCCTATTGAAGATAATAAGAAACAACACAGTAATCATTGTAGATCACCTTGTACTGTGGTTTTATACGACTTTTTGGTTTCATGTTTTTATAGGTATTTGTTGTGTTTTGTCTTGCTAAGTTTTGTTTTTCCCTCTAACACAGAAAGTATAGAAATATATGCAGAGATTCATGCATGCATAGCTGTTTACCCTCTCACTGTTTGACTATCTACTTTGTATGCTTTAATTTTGTAACTTGAACAACTATTTCTAAGAGGACAATATGTAATTTATTAACTAGTGATTTCTTATTGTTTATCTTTTCTTTTTGGAATACTGTATTACATCTACCCTTTACATGCTTTTGTTTCTCTCTAAATAAATTTTTAAAAAAGATAACACAGGTCAAGAGAGGCATTTGCTCTGCAAATTTGAAAGAGTTAATTCTTTGAAGAAATGATAGCATTATGTCTTATTAAATACATAATGCAGTATATGATTTTACTGTTTTTTCTGAACTTTAATGGAAAATTTAATAAACATTTCACAGAAGTTTCATCCTATATAACATATTTCTAAGGTTTCACTCTCAACAAAGCATTATATTTTCTTATTCAGTGAGTGTGTAAGTCATTAGTTAGCAAAACCTTCACAGGTGCCTTTTCCAAATAAATGGAATATTTGGCAAATTCTTGGTTTAAATTAAGATAAAATTCTGAGTCGATGCCCCTTAGCATGTGTCATGTGTTTGTTTTCTTAGATTTCATTATAGTATGCAGCCTGAATAATAACAGAAGTGTGTTTCTGTCTAGCTAAATTTGTCACGCTGAGTGTACTAAGCGATACAAACATTGCCAGTGATCAAAAACTCACTCTAATGTACCTAATTTTTCTTAACAAAAATAAGTATTATAACTTTTGCCTTGCCCACAACACCAAAAGCTTACTACAATTTGACTTCTATAATCCATTATAATCCACAGTTGTTCACTACAGTTTTGTTACATTTTCCTTAATTCTTAGAAGTGATAAAAAAAATTCTAAAGCATAATCTAGATTTTACATTTGGGAACCTCTTTTGGTTCCAACTATCTGCCTTTCTTTTATTTTCAAATATTAACCTATATGATAAATTTAAGGTCCATGCATCTCAAATGAGCATTATTGTTTAAAATAGTTTATCCTACCTCAGTGGTACAGGTTGATTGTCCCATTGTGGTCCGAAAAGGTGGATAAGGTCTAGACCAATCAACAATCTTTGTGCTTGAGCCCACTGAGCCTTTTGTGTGGAAAAAGTCATGCCACATATTGTCTAAAGGCCACCTCAGGTTCTGAGCTCAATTCCAGGTACCAAAAAATAAAAATGAAATAAATTAAAAAAAAAAAAAAGGCCACCTCCTGAGCCAAGAGCCTCAGGTGGTACCAAAACTTCCAGTATATCCAGCGGGAGAGGAAGTCATGGAATCAGGATACAGGAATTTGCATCGGAGAGTGTGGGTAAGGAAGTAATGAAAAGGAATAATTTTGAGGGAAATAAACTTTTAAGAGTATGAATTTTCAAGTTGTTGCAACCTGAACATTAGACACAATCTTATATGTTGAATGAGCACTGGATGGAGATATATGGACAAAATGAAATGCAGAGTATTTGCACCTGGCCATTATTTCACATTGCCATGGAAAGCAGAAGATGGCAGATTTCCTCAAGTAACCGAATTTTTAGTTATAGGTCAGGCTTCACTCTTTTTTGTCCAGAATTACACAAAGTGCTCATTACAAGACTGATTGTTGCAGACTTTTTTTTTCTTTTTTTGCGGTGCTAGGAATCAAACTCAGGACCTCTTGCTTGCCAAGCAAGACGTTTATCACTGAGCCACATCCCCAGCCCCGAGACATTGATTCTTGTATTATAACCAGAACCACAGGAATTTCCAAGGGCGTTTTATGTTAAATTTTTCCATGTTGGGCTACAACTTTGCTCATGGTATTTTATAACATGTTATATGCACTATTAATATTGCTATCACTATTTGTTAATTATTGCTGATTGTGTCATCCTTTTATTTAACCTGAATGCTTACACAAGTGAAAAACACAAGTTCTATATTATGGAAATGAAATGAGGGAATGACTACATGGACACTGATATGCATTCTTTAGAAAGCGAGCATATTCATACAATTTCTAAGTACTACAATTTAAATTGTCTAGAATTTAATTTTAATGACATTGAAATTCATAATTTTAAAACTATTTCTTACTACTCTTTCTTCCTAGTAACAAAATGACATAACACCACAACTCAGATTTTTGCTTATTGTTAGGTTATTTGAAATAAGATTTTATATGCATTAAAATAAGACATATGCAGTTAGTTTAGGAGACATTAACTGCTGATTGCTGACAAGCCAAATACATAGATAACTCTGTGCATGTGTGTATTCTTCACCTGAAATGAAGAAAACAAGCATTTAACTGATATTACTGAGTCCTCTCATTTCAACATAATTTGACCTTTCAATATGACCCATTAGTATTTAGCTTTTCTCTCAGTAAAGAAAAGCTACTGTGGGAGAGCCATGGAAAATTCAAAAACTTATTCATAAGTTACTCCATGAAAAAAATCATGGATGTTTTGAAATACCTTTCTGATACATTTGAAGTAACTCAATGATAAAACTTATTAGAAAATCATGTTATTTAATTTATTGAAATTTTCAATACAATTTTTGTAAGTGTAAATAATAAGTTTGTACTCCGTCTAACTTACTGTCAAACCTGGTTCTCAAAAACTGAGTTCTCTTACTGTTTTCTGTCAGTCATTCTCTTAAGTATAGCCCGGTATATTGAGAAAAAAAAAACAAGATAATTTTTAATTTAGAAGCAATGATCACATTGAGATAGTTTTTTGCATTGAATATCATTCAGCTCTAAAGATATTTGAGGTATAAATAACTGATAGCAGATGTAAGAACATTGAACAAAAACAGGAATTTCTATCCTGCTTTAGCTGCAGATTCTAATATAACACTGCATGAGAAAAAGTAGCTATTTTTAACCAATTCTCCAAAATTGTAGTCTTTATGTTTTATTCTCTCTATATCTGAAATACTGACTGTGAACAAGAAAGATAATGTAAAAGCTAATCAGTCTTATAAAAATAGTTTATCTCATCTCAGTGCTACAGTGCTGAGGGTTGATTGTCCCATTGTTCCTAACTTGCCCAGTAAGTATATGGGTCACTGTGCAGACATCAAGGCTTCATTTAAAAATATCTGCAAAAGAAAGCCCATGCTCTGAGAAGTGCTCTCGCAAATCCACCTCCAAGTAACACTCTAAAAATAATTACACAACTGCACAGCATCTGTTCTGTCTTGTTAAAAAGAAAAATAAAACCAAGAACATAATTTCACATGCTTGAAAGAAATATATATGAAGTTACAATCTAGAGAAACATTGTTTGCTCTCATTATGATATAGCATGTCTTTAGGTTACTTAACATTCTCCTAGATTTGTTTTGTTACTAGCAACTGTGTTGCTAAAGGTTTGACAGTAAAGTAGACAGAGTACAAACTTATTATTTACACTTACAAAAATTGTATTGAAAATTTCAATAAATTAAATAACATGATTTTCAAATAAGTTTTATCATTGAGTTACTTCAAATGTATCAGAACATCCATGATTTTTTTTCAGGGAGTAACTTATGAATAAGTATTTTTCTTTAAGTTATCTAATGTTGAAGAAGAAACATGGGCCATAAAGTTTCCTCAACAGGCAAGTTTTATAATAAAAGTAATCATAAAAACAACTGCACCATTCTAAGTAAAAATGTCTTTCCGGTACTTGGAGTTTTTCACATCAGTTTCTTTTTGGGCTTTGTTTTTAAGAGTCTCAAAAATCAAAACAAACAGATAACAATAGAAAATCCAAAACCATTTTCAGTAATGATTCTCCTAAGTTATTCTAGTTAAATGAGTACAAAAGTTCAGGATACAATGAAGCTAGTTGCTAGTGGTTTCTCAGATTTCCCCTTCATTTTTCATCAAAATTTTCATGAAAATTCAGAAGTATGGGCAACTTTGCTAAATTTCTAAAATTTAGTTTCACTTTTATTGTCAATAAAATAATCAAAGAAATCTTCAATAATCAAATTCAACCACAAAATGAAATAGGAAAATGTTTTCACTATCTTTTGGAGGTAGTGGCATTACAAGGATCAAAATCTAACGGTAACAGAATTCCACACAAGGCTTTTTTGTTTTGTTTTATTTTATTTTATATTATTTGTCTGTTTGTTTGTTTTTCTGTTTTTCTCAGTCAAGATCTCACTTTGAGTTCATGTTTGCCTTAAACTCACTATGTAGCACAGGCTGGCCTCAAACTCCAGGTAACCCTCCTGCCTCAGCTTTCTGAGTATCTGGAGTATGAGTATGTACCACCACACCTAGCTCTCAGACAAGGTCTTGGCAAGAACTCATAACAAAACAAAGTAAACAGAAATCTAGTAAATAAAACTCCATTGAGATTGTTATTGTGCATACATTTACAAAGTTTCATATAAATAGCAGCATATAATTATTACCTATGTATAAAGCCTCAGTTTTTCTTATGAAAATGTACACTGTAGAGTCTGGGGTTGGTTCAGTGTTAGCGTATTTGGCTAGTGCATTTCAGATCCTGGGCTCAGTCCTCAGCACTGCAAAAGGAAAAAGTTAAAGGTAAAGAGGAAAAAGCTAGAAAGCCTGAGTTCATTATTTCACTATATTTAAGTAAATATAAGTGAGCAACTTGTTATTTATAGGTAAAATCTATATTTAAAAAGTAAATCCAACCACTAGGAATGAACAGACAAGAATATTTTCCAAATCTTAGAAATATAACACCAAAAACATGGAAGAAAGCACTGAGAAATTTAAAAATCAACAAGTGAAAATTAGAAACTTTCTTGAAAATATCATTATGATCATATATATAAGCACATATGTCAGTACATGACACCATAGAATTGTATTTATATAAAACTATACAAAATACTCTATTTAAATTTGATTTGAAAATGAAATCATGGTGAATGCTCCCTGAAAGTAAACAAAATAACAATACAACAACAAAAAATACACAACAAAAGGAAGAGAGCTGAGGGATTTCTTAAAATACTTCTTGTAAGATAATTAACTCATCTTTTAAATATAAACCATTTTTGTAGTAATTTGAAAATATTTTGCATCTAGTGTTCTATAAACTATTATATTGTAAACAGTAGTAGTCATAATGCTTTAGTCATTGAAACATTACAAAAAGCTTTCAGAAGAAACAGAAACCTCCTTAGAAGTCAAAAGCCCCTTTTCATCATGCTCAGTTATTGTAACCAACCACAGGGTGTTCCCATGTTAAGTAAGATCAAAAATATACCCATTATCTCATTTATATGAAAGAGTTCATATGCTTTTCTGATTAATTTTCTATTTTTCTAGGGTTTTTTTTTTCTTTCTTTTTTTTTTATCGGTAGTGGGGATCAAACTCAGGACCACATGCTTGCAAGGCAGGCACTTATGCCACTGAGCTAAATCCCCAACCCCCTATTCTTATGATGAAGTATAGAACTTCAGAGCATGAAATATGATACAAAGATACCAGTCATTTCCATCGAGGAAAATGAAACAATGTTCATATAAGTTATTTCCAGGACGTACAAATTCTACTGTGAATCAAAGCACATCAAGGAAATGACTCTAAAGGTAGAATATTAATAAGAATATTCCAAATTTGTATTCTACAGCAGGAAAACAAACAATCTACAAATTAGGATAATTTCAGGAGGCTTTATTACTAACTATGTGCAAGATGAGTTCTTGTATAGCTCATCTTTCTCAGGGGCCTGCATTTTAAAGTTGTACTATCCAGCTGTAATGCGTTGTATTGCTAAGATGCCAGGGCTTTCTGTGAGTGCCTCCATCAGCAAAATGTGTAAACACCCACAGGTGTGATATCACGTAGTAGTAATAAAAGCCTTTAGGAAAATATCGTGATCAATGATTTGTAGGAAATCAAGAATTAAAATACACAATCATTAAATTATGGTGCTTTACAGTATCAGTTGTCCTTGTGATTCACTCTTACTTTGTAAAAAAGATTAAAGGTTAAATAGAATAAAAGTTACCTCAAATAAAGGTAAAAAAGATAAAGATCTTACAGTCTATAATAAAGATAATATTCCTATGACACAGCACCAAATGGCAGTGGTTCTCAGGACAAATGGACCCACTTCCTCCTTTTGTAATGAAGTTCTTTGGAACACAGTTACTGTTTTGAGCTTCTTCACCATTTATGATTGTTTTTCAGTGCAGCATAGAGCTTATTAATTATTAACAGAGACAATAGGCCTGTCAAGCCTAAAACATTTAGTGTATGGCTTTTTAGAGAAAAAGTTTGCCTATCTCTGCTACAGAGGAATTCCAACATTCACATGGTGCTGAAAGCCATTCTAAAAATATAGCCTAAATCAACTAATCTTTAGTTCTGTGACAGTCTTTGGGTTTCATTATTTTTTTGACCTATCTTTTTAAGATAGGGTCTTTCCTATGTAGTCCAGACTGGCCTTGAATTCGTGATATAGCTCAAACTGGCTTCGAACTCGCAGTGATCCTCCTGTCTCAGCCTCCCAAGTGCTGAGATTATAGATGTGTGGCACCACACCCAAACTGGGCTTCATAATTAAGAAAAAAAAACTAAGGTCTTTATGATGTAAAGTATATAAAGAATCTTGGTATAGTATTAAAAAGCACAAAATCTAACCATTAATAATTATTTTTAAAAAATATTCCTTCTTCATTCACCTTCATTCTACATCGAGAGCAAATTTCTTATCTCATTTGATTTTTACCATTCAAAAAGACAAATTTACTCTATTAAATGGTATTCACAACTGAAAATGGTTAGTATATACTTAATACACCTCTGGAATATGTCACATTTTTGTTACAATAACAATATAGTCTCTGAATTACAATCCTTGATGTTATTTCTTCTCCTATAAAAAAGCCTGACAGACAGGTTTCTTGCATTTTCAGTGACAAGCCTGCTTCACATTAAGTCATTTACTAATAGAAGTTAAATAAACGAATTTCTTCTGGAAAATGTTTTGTAACCTTTGCCTTCTTTAACCCACTGGATTGCGAAAGGAAGTCTTGGGTACTTAATTTTTCTGCAGGCAGAGAAATAAAAACAGTTCCCATAAATTATATTAATCATAAACACACAATTTCCAGAGATTGCATTTTACTTGAAGATAATGAAACAACCATGGCTGGTTAGTCTTTGATTTACTTTAAATTGTTCTTCCTGATCTTTCCATTTAAATAGATTTATGAGTCTCTTCCTTGGACATTTTATCTAGAAACAATCCTTCTATGGCCTTAAATGAACTTGATTTTTCTTTTAGCTTTAAAACCTATCAGTTGAATTTCAAAATTTATTAATGATTATTATGATTACTAAATAGTACACATAAAATGACTCACTTAAATTAATCTGGTTGAGCAGTTGATGATTATTTTTCCTAATTTATTTCCATAAAATTCAGTTCCCATCTTTAGTTGGTCTAATAATATTTTGTTAGAGAAAAATACAATAGAAATAGTATAATTATCTCCATACAAAATTGATTTTCATATATGGGGTCATTAAATGATTGTTTTAGAGATTATAGAAGAAAAGAAGGAAAATAATTGTTTGACTCTTAAAAATAGTTTATATTTCAGGAGTTGAAAAAATGTCTTGCCATCAAAATAGTTCTACATTCAAAAAGAAAAAGGGAAAATTAACTAATTTTTGAAGAATATTTCATAATTATTCAATTTTCAAGATGAAACAAAATGTTCATTTTTCTTTAATTTTATACAATAACCTTTGTTATTAATATGTTGAAATAATTATTTTTTTCCTAAGAATCTGCTTTTTATTCCTTCTCATGTATTTAACGTCTGAAACTGGCTTGAATTATGAAGTAAGGGTTATAAAGGGATTTTATTCCAAAATTACCTGAGATCATATTACCTCATGGTGAAATTAAACAAAGCAGGTCTGTGCCATTTCACAGCACTGGCAGGAGTTTTGTAACTTTGGCACAAACTAGCTTGGACTGGAGACCTCCACAGGTGTTGCTTCTACCCACACGGACTGTGTAATCTCACACCAGAAGCCAAAGAATTTTTAAAGGATTTCTGTCATCTTGAACTGAAAAGAATAGAAATTGTTAAAAGTGAAAGGTTTTGTACTTTGATCTCCTGTGGGAAGAAAGCAGATTGAAGGAATCTCAAATTCAAATATGGGACACTTTTCACAGAACTGTGACACAGAGGAGGTGACCAAGATGACAGAGATCAGAGCCAAAAGCGTCAGAAAACTAAACTTGAGGAGCTGCCTGGGATCTAATGATGCCTTCTTTTAGAAGAGATGCACAGAAGACATTTGATAAGAGTTAAAATACTACTACAATACAAACATAAACATTCACTAAATTAGGCATAAATGGCAAGTTTCAAGGCTTAGCAAAGAATTTTCATATATATCGAGAGCAAATATAATATTAAAGTATAAATAGAAACCATCTCTTAAAAATATGGTCTAGATCAGTTTCAAGACACATACCACACCTGCACTGCATTGGAGTCCTAGGCAGAAGAAGAAGAAATGAAAAGATGTTGGGAGCAGAGGATAGAAAAGCCAAAAAAATAAAAAAATTTAAAAACTGGACATTTACATATGAAATAATTTTATCATTTACATAAAAAGAGCCTGTAATTCTAGCAAATGTCAACAATATTTAATAGCCACCAGAATGAAATGCTTAGAAAACAAAAGACAAAGGAAACTATTGAAGTAGTATAAATACAATTTATAAGTAAACCAGAATAAATCTTTCGGAAAGTATACAAAGTCCCTTTAGATAAATTATAAAACTTCCAGGTTACTAAAACACAACCACAATAACAGAGATATATCAGAGTTTCAAAAAGTAAAACTTACTGGAAAATAACAATTTCTTCAAGAGTACCTATGATTTAATGCAATTCTAATAAAATTGCTATTGTGATTAATTGAATAAATTCAGTATTGTTTTTAAATTTATATGAAAGAATAAAAGGTCAATAAACAACCAGGGCTTGTTTGAGTAAGTATAGGATGGGTGGTAGCATGAATGACATTTTCTACAATATGAGGTCTGGGAAAGAATATAGCATCTATGCAGTAAGTAAGGTGCTGAAACATCCAAATACTTACGGAATATTTTGATATTACAAAGGCAATGTGTTAAACTCCTACATATAAATAGAGATTAAGAAACTTGACAATCCATATTTAAAAAATATATCATTAGGTTCCTACCTTATGGGATATAAAGATAAATTTTAGAGGGAATAAAGATTGAAACATCTTACTAGAGAATATATGACAAATTTTTTAAAACTTAGAGTTTTAAATGTTTCTTAAACATTGCACAAGAAAAGACTGATAAATTTGACTGCATCAAAAATAATATTAGTTCATCAAAAACCTAGATGCAAATGGAAAATTAAGAACAACTGACATAACCTTAAATTAATAACTGAATTCAAATATATATATTCCTTGACATTAACAATTCATAAAAGTGGCCAGGGATTTAACTCAATGGTGTAAGCACTTGCTTGGTGAGCACAAGGTCGTGTGTTCGGGAGGAGAAGACAAGGTGGCCAATCAGTGAGCAACAAAATACAAAGCCTCCCAGGAGAAACAACTCATTTGCCAGAATAAAATGCCCTGGAAAGACCCAGACAGAGGGAGATGGATCCTCTTGACACAGGAAGAAATTAAAACATAAAAAAGCTCATCAAATACTTCAGGACTACAACTGAAACAGCTAAAAATTATGGGACACAGTGTTTTCATGGTGACCCACCAAGTGTGCACCAGTTTGAATCCATGCCAGCAGGCAGAGCTGCCCAAACTTGTTCCTGTCACCACTCACAGGAAGCACAGCAGCGCTGAAGTTGGAGGTTGGTGAGCCCAATGAAGAGTGGAGAGCAGAGAGCGGAGCCAGTGAAGGGACCTTCACTAATCCACAGTCAGTGCTGGGAATGAGACCCCCCCACCACGAGAAGGGCATGACCAAATGGGCGACATGTTGGAATCAAGCAGGAGGAGCCTGAACTGGGTGCAGCAGTGACTTCAGTTGGTTCCTCCCTCCCAAGAGCAGATTCATGGGATTTGCTTGGACTGGGCTGCACCCCCTGGCTAGGACCCAATGAACTGTCCCAAATCGATTCCCTGTGCCTAGCAAGTACTGACCACTTGAAGTCACCTGAAGTTTGGCTGGCCCAGTGGGGAGGGGCACACAAATACAGCTGTTGCTTGCACCTCAGTGACAAGAGCAGGCAGGAGAGAGTGGAGCTCCCTTGCCAGCGTGCTTCAGAGGAAATGTGGCCAACAGGGAAGGGAGCCGGGACCTGCACTATAACCTGTGTGGAGGAAGCCAAGGCCATGACAGGAAAGAGAGGCAGGAGGAGGCCCTCAGCCCAGAACTCTGAGAGCACTGATCCAGGAGAACAAAAAACAAGGGAGACTGAGGGCGGCAAACACACAACATCAGACATGGCTTCAATAGACATTAAGACATATCTTCGGGACCTTGTAGACAAACTCAGAACTGAAATATTAAATCAGGTAAAGCAGGATATGAGTAGAGTAATAAAAGAAATGCTCTTAGGAAGCATCTCTCAGGATGATACAGACAGAAGAAGGGAGGAATATAAAAAAAGGAAAGAAACATTTAATAAAGAATATAAAGAAAATATAGAATACATGAAGCAGATTCAAAGAGACTACCAGGAAATTAAAAACTCCATTGAAAGCTGGCAAAACACCTTAAAAGAAACTAAAGATAGACTATCAAAACTTGAAGACAAGTTTGCAGTGTGTGATCATGAAAGGAAAAATCTCTTAAAATAACAAGGAAACAGGCAGTAACAATACAAAGGCTAGAAAATGACAAGAGAATCTACAGTTTAAGAATAAGAAATGTGAATGAGAAGCAGGAATACATAGAGGTGAATTACAAAGGCTATTCATGGAAATAATTAAGGAAAACTTCCCAAGCATGGGAAAAGAAAATGACATTCAGTTGTGTGAGGCATACAGAACTCCAGCCACCTACAACCAAAACAGAGCTACACCCAGACATATAATAATCAAGATACCAGAAATTCAATATAAAAACAGAATATTAAAAGCTGTCAGAGAAAAGAAACAGATTACCTATAAAGGTAAACCCATCAGAATCACGGCTGACTTCTTGACACAGACCATCAGATCAAGAAGAGCTTGGGGAGAAGTATTCCAAGCCCTGAAAGAAAATAACCTACAGCCCAGATTGATGTACCCTGCAAAACTGTCACTAGAAATTAATAGAGAAACAAGATGCTTCCATGACAAAGAGGAACTGGGGGGGGGGGTTTGTGACCACCAACCTAACCCTACAGAGAATACTGAAGGACATTCTAGAGAGAGAGAAAAAAAATACTGGAATTTTAGGAACAGTAGCAGAAAGGCCTCAATGAGTGGGCAGGCAGTAGAATGAAGGAGAAAACTAGACAAACAAAGGTAGAAAAATAGCATAGCAGAAGTGAGGCAGAGAAGGATAACTAGAAACCCTAATATAGATGGCCTTGATGTGCTATATTGTTAATAGTGCACCAGGATTTAAAACCCACATTACTCACACTACTCTGCTTAGATGGATTATATTCTGTTCCAGTCATTCTACCTATACTAGATTTGAGGGCACAGACAGTAATCCTGGAAATAACAGGATATATATAATATGGTAATCATCCTTAATTTCCTATTAACTTAATCTAAAGCTCTGTAAAACCTACACTATTTTACCATGACTGATTGTAATGGAATCTGGTTTGTTGGATCGCTGTTTTGTATTGATAGATTTTATTCAAAGCTGTTATGATTGATAGTATCAAGTCTGAGAGTATAGGCAACTGCACTTAAGATGACAAGATCCATTAGAATATCCACTCTGGTTTGATTATTACCTGCCTTTGAAGTTTTTTACTGTCTACAATGTTTTATTTTTACTAATATTGTTATTTACTGCTCTACTCAATTATACTGCTATATTCAATTATGCCTGATGATATAGACATTCTATTGAAGATAATAAGAAACAACACAGTAATCATTGTAGATCACCTTGTACTGTGGTTTTATACGACTTTTTGGTTTCATGTTTTTATAGGAATTTGTTGTGTTTTGTCTTGCTAAGTTTTGTTTTTCCCTCTAATACAGAAAGTATAGAAATACATGCAGAGTTCTGGCATGCATAGCTGTTCACACTTTCACTGTTTGACTATCTACTTTGTATGCTTTAATTTTGTAACTTGAACAACTATTACTAAGAGGACAATATGGATTTATTAACTAGTGATTTCTTATTGTTTATCTTTTTTTTTGAATTCTGTATTACCTCTACCCTTTACATGCTTTTGTTTCTCTTTAAATAATTATAAAAACAAACAAACAAACAAAAAAAACTAGGTCGTGTGTTCAATCCCTGGTACAAAAAAAAAAAGATTCATAAAAATGGACTTACACATCAAAAAGAAACCAAAGGAAAAGTTAAGCAAAATGGTTAAAAGTGATAAATGGCAATTTCAAAAAGAAAAACCATTTATGATAATAAATATATAAAAATACTCAAAACTTTTAGTGATTGTTAAAATGTAAATAAAAATCACTTGTTTGAAAAATACACATATATTGGACAACATTGAATATTTAAGTTGATGTATAGCCAAAGGACTTTTTTAATTAGGGTGGTGAAAACTGGTGCATTCACTCTGAAAATCAGTTTGGCATTTTTTCTAAACATGAACATTCTATGCCTTATGGTGCAGAAATTTCATTCCTAAATATAAAATTAAGAAAAACTACACCATATGTACCTCAAAAGATACAAAGATATTCATAGCAGTACTGTTAACAAAGGCAAAAATTTAGAAATATTTCAAATTCTAATAAAAAATTGTGATATATCTTACAATAGACTATTATAAAATAGTAAAAATGAAAGTTCTAGGTAATCCTACAAATGAGTTTTAGATGAATATTATTTTACTAAAAAATTCCCTGAATGCCCTTTAATTTAGCTTAAACTAAAATAAAATTATTCTTCCTTAGAGAAAGCTTAGGTAAAATAAGAAATCATAGAAGGAATGATAAATATGGAATTCAGAACATTGCTTAGCCTAATATACATATAAAAATGAAGCATGAGATAACTGAAACAGTATTTTTTAAAAAAAAGAGAGACAGAGAGGCTAAATCTCCTGTCATTTTCTCCTCTAAGGCTCTGCTATAGACTGCACAAGACAGAGACATAAAACTGGTGATCCTTCACACGTATCCACTCCCACTGACCTTCTGCCATATGAGAGTTCACCTAAGATGACAGAAGATTCTAATGTGTAAAAATTTTAAGCTAATTCTTTATGATGTGTCATCTTTTTGTTCAGTTTTATTTTTTACTAGTTACTTGTTTGCAGTGCAGAAAGACTACATTCTTTATGGAGAGCTGATACCTTTGCAAAACATACAGCATCTTAGTCCTTTTTTCATTCTCTTCTTTTCTCCTCCTGCCTCTCTCCATCTTTTGTGCCCTTCCCTTTTGCAAAAGTTCTATCTCTGTATTTCCTATCATCAATTGTTTATTTTGTTCTGTATTTGTACTTCAGGTTTCACATATAAAAGAAAACATGAGATATTTAAATATGTGTCAAAACATTAGAAATTCCATTTGACCCAGATAGTCACCTTCTAGATATCTTCCCCAAAGAGTTAAAACTCAATAGAGTAGTGCTCTTCCATGAACTTGAGTCATATGTAAGAAAGTGGGTGCCTTGAGATCATAAGGTTAAGTGGTGTAGCATCTTAACTGACACAGGAACCTTTCGTGGGACACATGGAGAACAAGCCCTAAAGCAAATTTTTTCCATAAAGTTTCCTGTTTTCTTTACCAAAAAGTATTAAATTAATTTGAAGTATAATCTTATTCATACTATGAAAAGAATTGTATAATTATTTTAGTATTGTTTGCAATACATAAACAATACACTCAATTTGAGGAGCTGCTTCGTGTACACATCTATCTTAAATCTCTTCACTTCCCCTTTTCCTCTACTCTCTCCCTCCATCTCCAGATCTTCTTCATATTTACAAAAAGTCTATCTCCTGCTTTCTTACTACCTATCTTTTATTCTGCTCTTTAAATTGTTTATACTTTGGGTTTCTCATGTAAGAAAAGCCATACAATATTTAAGCTTCTGCGTCCCATTTGTTTCATTAAGAATTATGATCTCAAAATAAAAAAGAATTATGGTCTCAGGGTGCATCTATTTGCCTACAGATAACTCAAATTTATTCTTCTTTATGCCTGAGTAATATATATATTTAAGTTATAGATATTATATATTAGTTATATATATTAGATAGATATATTACATTGTATATTATATATCTATATCTATATATGTTTCACATTTTTTATCCATTCATCTTTTGATAAACATATAGGCCACTTCCAAGATCTAGCTTTTATGAATCATGCTGCTGTAAACATGTATGAATATATATATATATATAATATTTTTTTTTACATATCTGTCTCATCTACATGAGGCTTGTAATCACATCTTCTTCACCTTTGTCTCTATCATAAAGTATGTAATGTGCCTGCAGTAAACAGAAGCTACTCAAGACTTTTTACTGACAAAGTTAATTAATGAATGAGAAGCAAATTTACATGATGGTTAAGAAAAAGTCCAGAAAATCAAGACCTGATTGGGTCCTTCTTCTTCTTTTATTAGTTATGTGATTTTTAAAATTTCATTTCATTTGCTTACTAAAATGTGACTAATAACAGTAACCATGTTATGTGACTGCTGTGGTGGTGAAGTGAATGCATACATGTAAGGTATTAATAACATATGTGGGACACAAAATGTTCAATAATCGCTGTTATACCTGCCATTGTTCTTACTGAAACTGCTTACTCAATCAGACCTTTTCAATACAAAAAAATTTAAGGTCATATCCAAAACTTAGCAAGTTTATGACATTCATGAATCCATTAGGACTAAAATTCCATTGAATCTTTTATCATGCACTGGAAGTTTTTATCACAACAATGATCTTTATGTTCCAGAAAAGGTCACATTAACATTATCTTCATTTTTTCTTTTCTAAGTAAGAAGTGTTGAACCCAGGATGAATATTCAGCTTATCTCCTTTCCTTCTAACAAAAGAATTAGTCAAATTTTTAAAATATCGCTGTTAGATTTTTCCAGAATTCTGTCCTTATTGCAAACTTTTTCTAAGTGCTTTTCAAAGGCTTATGATTATCTGTTGAAGAAAATATAGCTAGTGTACACTTAATAGTAGTGCCAATTATTGAAATATGAATTTTTGCTTTGCTCTCATTTAAAAGTAAGGAAAACCCAGTGCATAACATTAGATGTTCTAAAGGGGAGTGGTAGGAAGCCTGACATTCACTTAGACAGATTGAATACACGTCATGGTGATCAGCGGAGCCCGGAGTATCCCCATGTATTGTCACAGTGCCCTTCTATAGACAACCTGTCAGGGAGGGCAAGTTTAGATACTGAAGACTGCAAAACTACTCACTGAGCAGAGTTTTGATTTTAATAGCCAGTAGATTGTTTTAAATTTCAAAAGGAATGTGCAAATTCAAACCAGTGTAATTTAACTGGTAAAACAGTGAGAAAGTTAGAGTGAGCATCAGGGTCAGCATCCGGCAGTATAAACTTGATAACAATGTTAAATGTTATTATTATCCACATACTTAAAAAATATGGATAGGATGTACACATTATTTAGAGATAAATAAATAAATACTTAAAGTGTTCAATTGATAAATTTACCAGATATTTGTGCCAGGTACTGTCTACCCTGATAAACTCACTGAACACATCTCTTACTCTAAAATGTTCCCTTGTGTCCTGATCTAAATACTGCTCACCCTGTTAGCAAGAATTTTAATTTCTGTCATGACTGATTAGTTTTGTCTGTTTTGAACTTCATATAAAGATAATCATATGACTTTAAGAACGTATAATATTTTGCACACGGTTTAGTTTGATCAATATACTGTTCTGGAGATTTATCCTTATTGTTGCATGCCTTGGTAGCTTACTTCCTTGTATTTCACTAATATTGTTCCATTATATGAAGTCACCATGAATAGTTTATTAAATCTGTTAAGGAACATTTGGATTGTTTATAGTTGGGTCTTGATGTAAATAAAGCTACTTGAAACCTGATTGTGAAAGCCTCAGTGGAGAACATATGTTTCCATTTCACTCGGGTAAATACACAAGAGTGAAATTTCTGGGTCAAATTAAATGTAGGCTTGTGTCTAATTTATAAGAAGTTGCAAAACCATTTTCCAAAGTGGTTGTTCCATTGCATAATCCCAGTAGGAATGTAGAGAGTTTCAGTTACTACACATTCTTATACTTACTGTATTTCATTTTGCCTGTCTTTTATTTGCTTTAGTCATTTTAGTAGGTTTGAAGTAATATCTCACTGTCCTTTTTAATTTTCCTGAAAATTAATAATAGTGACCAGTTTTGAATAATCTTGCTAACCTGTAAAATGACCTTATGTTTCTTGTCCATTTGTATTACAGTATTTACTGCTTTATTTTTAATATGTAGAGGCTCCTTGTACCTTCTGGACGCATATTTTTCATCACATATATGTATTATCTTCTACAAATTAAGGTATAATTGGCATAAAATGTGATGTAACTATTCATAGTATACAACTTGATAAGTTTGATGAATATATGCAGTCATGAGACCTTGACAGTGATTAACATAGTGAACATATCACCAAAACATCCAACGTGGTCTTTTAAAAGCACTTAAACAGCTACCACTGGTCTACTTTCAATCGTTGCAGACTAGTTTGATGCTTCTAAAATTTTAAATACATTAAATAATACTTCAGTATATAAAGTTCTATATAAGTTGTTCACTCCTTTCACTAATGAGAAGAATTTCATTGTATGGATACATGGCAAACTGTTTATTAATACATAAATGAACATATAGCCTATTTCCAGTTTTTGTGATTATAATTAATGTTTCTAAGATCACTTATGGAAAAATTTTGACAAAAGCATACACTTTCTTCTAGATGAATTCACCAGTGTAGAATAGATGTGTCATGTAACAGACTTATTTAAAAGAAACTGCCAAACTCTTTTGCCAAAGTACCTTTATCATTTTACATTCTCACAACAGTGAATAAAATTTCCAATTCCAATACATTATTACTAATGCTCTCTATGATCATTCTTTTAAAAATCTGATTTTCCACAAGGAGATGGATCTTGTACAAATGGGAAGGGACCCAAAAAGACTGGAGGGAGGAAGGGGCTGAAAAAGAATTAAGATGCATCATCTATCCAGAATGAATGTAATATAGTAAAATGTAATATAATCAAAAATTCAACCATTCTAGTGAGTGTGCTGTGGAATTTCATTGTGGTTTTATTTAGTATTTCTCATAGTGAATAATGCCAACCATCTTTTCATTTGCTTGTTAAGTACACACATGTTCTCTGATGAACTCTGGTCAACTCTGTTACCCATCTTTTTTAGTGACTTGTTTGATACCTTAATAATGACTTTTGAGAGTTTTTTTTAAACAATTGATTATTACTTTATGAGACAATTAGGAAATATTTCCTAGTTTCTATATACATATTTCTTCTCTAGTACATTCTTTAGAACAATTTTTTTTTTTTAGTTTTCTGAAAGTGAAGTGGTCATGTACACTTGTCCTTCTGTGCCCTTGGGAGATTGGTTCCAGGACTTCTGGTAGACACAAAAATGCACAGGTGCTCATGTCCTTTCTATAAAATGGTGAAGCATTTGCATATAATTGGACACATTTTGAGTGCTTTAAATCATCTCTTAGATTACATATAGCTAATAAAATGCATATTGCTCAGCTTTTCCCTTGCTAGGGCAACATACCTGACCCACAAGTTAAAAAGGAAGAGCTCAATTTGGCTCACAGTGTCAGAGATACAGACTGTGCTTGGCTAGCTCCATAGCAGAGACATCATGACAGACAGAAAGCAGAAGGGTAAAGCACCAGTGAGAAACACCCCTCAAAAGATGTGCTACCAGTGGCCCAGTTCCTGCAACTGGGTCCCATCTTCTGACAGCCTGTTCAGCAATGAACACCAGCTGTGAACACCAGTGAGCTAATCCACTCCTGAGTGTGGCATCCTTTGGATCCAGTCACCTCTCCCAGAGTATCTTAATCCTATCAAGCTGAGAATTAAAATTATCTGTCCCAGAAAGCTACATAAAAATTACTCTACATTGTACAAGGAGTCATGACAAGAAGTAAGTTTATACATATTCTGTTCAGATGCAATTTTTTAAGGTATTCTTATCTATAGTTGGTGGACTCTTGGTATGTGTGTGTAGTTATCTTAAGAACCAGGATTTTGACTATCTAAGAAAAAAATTTTAAATTGAAAAGGAATAAAAATGATGACACAGAATTTCAAAACAAAAAATAAGAGATTAACAATGGTTAATATATTACATATTGTTATCTTCAAAGTAGCAATTCAAATTAAAAGATAGGCATGAAAAAATGATCAATCTGAGAAAATTTTTTTCAATCTGAGACTTTTTTTTCAATCTGAGAAAGTTTTGACTCAGTTACAAGTATTTCTGCTTACACTGTCTTCTAAAACTTAATAATTTTACATTGAAGACTAATGTCTATCTTTATTTTCATTTTTTTGAGCCAGGGTCCTACTACCAAGGTAAGGCTGGCCTTGAACTCACTACATTGCCCAGGGTGTCCTGGAAATTGTGGTAATCTGCCTGCCCTCAGTCTCTCAAGTGCTGGGATTATATGTGTGAACCACACTGCCAGGTTAGTTTTGTAAACAGTGCAAAATATAGGTTGAAATTCCTGATTTTGTATATGAATATCAAATGCTCCTGTGCAGTTTGTTGCAAAGATCACTCCTTCAACTGAATCACCCCAATTTTTTCAAAAACTAGTGGTCCATTTTTATATAGTTCTATTTCTGCAATATGTATTCTGCTTGTTTGACCTGTCTATTAATATGAAAACAACTGTCTTGATAATTGCACTGTTATCATAAATATCAAAATTAAGTGGGGATAGTCTTCCAAGTTTGAGGCTTATTTATTTATTTATTCTGCCTATTTGCAGTATATAATGTTCACATTCTTTTGTGGAGTTGGGATGTGTACATGGCATATTTAATTCCTTTTTTCCATTGCTTTTCTCTCCCCTGTTCTCCTTTCCTCTCAGTCTTTAGATGCTCTCCATTTGAGAGATGCATATCTCTCAATTCCCTATTATCTATCTTTTAGTTTCTCTTTATGTGTATTTTGAGTTTCCCACGTAAGAGGAACCATGTGATATTTAAACTTGTGAGTCTGATTTATTTAACCTAATGTTATGATATCAAGGTATTTCATTTACAAATGACCCGGATTTATCTTTTCTGATGGAAGAATAGCACTACATGGTGTGTAAACACATTTCCTTTGCCTGCTCATCTGCTGATGAACATGTAGGCTACGCCAAGATTTAGCTATTATGAATTGTACTGCCACTACTCTCACAGCTCCAGATGTCTTCTGAGGGGAAGAATGGTGGGAAGATGAGAAAAATAAAGAAATGAAAGCTGGGGCCAAGTGGAGACCTCTTTCTCCTGATGAGAGGAAAGGGACTGCCCCCTCATTGCAGGGCATTCACTCATACCCTGTTAGCAACTTAATGTCGCATGATATCCTCATTGTCCTGGCAACTCACTGTCCAGATTGCCTTGGGCCTTAGTTTTCTCTGGGCAGTTAATTTTGTTCTTGGGACTGCCATGCCTGCACGTGTGGTCAATTTCCACTGTCAAAAACAACAGCAACTGTCTTATTGACAGAATAGCACATTGCTTAAAGAGAAGAGGTTTATTTTGGCTCATGGTTTCAGTCCATGGTTGGCTGCCAAAGCAGAAATGGGATGGCAAAGAGGTACGATGAAGGAAAAGGTGTTCAAACCATGGCAGCCAGGAAATAGTGAGAGAAGAGAAGAGCTGGGGACAAGAATAAATCAACCTTCAACCAGGCCTCACCTCCCAACAGTATATTCCGTGTCCCTGTGATTGAGCTGCCTTCCACACACATGAAAATTTGGGGAACATTTTAGATCTAAATCATAGTATTAATATATTAGTCAATCATTAGAGATGGCCAACATCCCAGGTAATTTGGAATTATCATATTGATAGTCCAGTCAGCAGAGTGGAAGTTCAGAAGAAATTTAACAGGAAAGTCTGGAGCATGAGACAATTAGGTGGCCCTTAATGAGTTCTCACATATCCCAGTGGTGTTGTAAAGTATCAGTGCATACCTATGCTCAGAAGATTCTGAAGAAATTCTTAGCTATCCACTCATCCTGGAATAAGAATATGTCATTGTGTATGGAGGAAGCAAAACTGAGAAAAACCTTGTAAACTAGCAAGATTTTGAGTAAATTCTCCAACCCACACACATTTTTACCAGCAAAAAGTGAAAGACTTATTTACCCAAGATGTTTAAACATGGTTTCTAATTGATCATTGTTAGTAATATGTTCTGACCAATGGGCAACCCTCAGGAAATGAAGCTTATAAACAAAAACATGAAAAGAATATAAGTAAATCATGAGCAGCTGCACAGAATTACTCCAGACAAGTCAGAAAAATAAACTAAAAATAAAATAAGGCAACAACCACCCTTGAAAGGAAGCAAAATCAATTATTTTCATAATGCATTACATAACATATTCTGTTTTCAACACAGACACAAATTATGAATATACAAAAAACATTGTCCATTCACATGAAAGTAAAGAGTCTACAGTAACTATCTCTGAAAGGTTCTAAATATTAGGACATGAGGTTTAATGATAATTCAATCTTTCTGAGAACTAAAGGAAGTCATGCTTAAAGAATTTAATTAAGACATGAAGATAAAGATTCATTAAATTAGGAATATCAGGAAATGCATGAAAGTTATTTTTGAAAAACCAAATTAAAATTCTGAAATTTTAAAGTAAAAACTGAAATAAAAATTTAGCATTGAGATGTAAAAATAATTTGTACTAGAAAAAAGAAGAATATGTAATGTGAGGCAAGAATTGTAAAGATGGTCCAATTTTGAAGAATTAAAAAGGAAAAAAGAAATAAAAAGAAGAGCATCTCAAGAAACTATGGTAAACCATCATATGTACAAATGTATGTTAGATAGGAAATCTCAAAAGAGATTAACTGACAAAAGCAAAAAATAAAATCTTCAGAAAAAAAGCCAAAATCTTTCTAAATTTTATTTGAAAAACAGTAATTTACACCTACAAGACACTCAATGAACTCCAAGTAAGATAAACACATTATAATCAAACTTTTGAAAGACAGAAAATTTTAAAAACAGTGACTAAAAGACAATTCATTTCTTGAAGGGAAAACTTCTAATTAATGACAGATATGTCAATAAAACATGAGACAATAAGGCACTGGAATATTTTCAAAATGCTACCAAAAGAAATCTGACTAGTAAAGCTTTTCTACCCAGAAACACTGTCTTTCAAAAATAATGATATTTCATGACGAATAAAAATTTGAGAAATCATTGCTAAACCGGGCATCATAGCAAAGGCTTTAACTCCAGGGCGCTGGGGAGCTGAGGGTCTCAACTTCTGGTCCAACCTGGGCGACTCAGTGACTCAGCAAGATCTTGACTCAAAACTAAAAGCTGGAGATGTAGCTCAATCCAAAAGCCAAGGGGACAGGTTTTTAATGCTGAGCAGTGGGAAAAAGAAAAAAGAAGGAATAACGGAGGAACGGAGGAGCAGGAAGGGAAGAAGGAAGAAAGAAAGGAAAAAAGGGAGGGAAGAAAGGGAAGAAAAGGGAAAGAGAAAAGACAAGACAAAAAAAAGAAAAGAAAAGAAAAGAAAAGAAAAGAAAAGAAAAGAAAAGTAACGCAACGCAACGCAACGCAACGCAACGCAACGCAAAGCAAAGCAAAGCAAAGCAAAGCAAAGCGTCTTGTTACTACAGGTCAGAGCCAGGGCTTGAATTTCAGTGCTTTGACCCCATGGTTCATGTTCTTGGTCCCTTTACTTCTGCTTGTCACAGAGTTTTCAGTGCGTAACGGTTTCCCCTAGAAAAGAAGTGATGCTTCAAGAGTAGCACTGGAACATAACTCTAATCTTCCAATATTTCTGAAAGAAGTTGTCGATATCTTAGTTTCATTCTTATCTACATTTTCTAAGAACCTGTCCAAATCACTTTTGGATGACACTTGAATTAGCTTCAAATAATTCAAAAAATTAAATCAGTTATTTTACATTAAAGAATAATGATCATTGAGCTCCCTGGAATATGTCTAATACAGTGACATGTATCTTCCAATTTGAAGTCAGCGCATCACCTGTCTTCTGATATTTTAATAAAATTTTAAAGGCTACATTTCCCAATTTGTGGGAAGACACGAATTCTAAGAACTACATTCTTAAGAGTTTTTTCTTTCGTTAATGTCTTACTGCTGCTAATTTATTTCTCTATCTCACATTGTATGGTGGGTTTCTCCTCTTCCTTCTCTGGCTTCTTACATTATAAATTCTCTTCTTGTTCTGTGTTTTTCTCTACTTCTAGAGTCTATCTCCTTTAGTCTTAGCATCTTCATTTGAGAAAAGTTAGGTTGTCACTGTGTTTTTTGCCTACCTTTTTAAGCATCATCTCGTGTCTGGTCTCTCAGATAGGTATGTTTTAAACAAAAGTGAATATTCCCTGGAAAGAAACAATGCCATTTCCCACGTGTCAGAAGCAGCAGATATGACAGTTTTAACATACTGTACTGCATTTCAAGCCCAACCTATTTGGCAAGCATTATCTTCACGTGACTTCATAGCTTTCATAATAAAACACAGTCTTGAGCCACCACAACCCTGTGGCGTGCTGTGCACCAAGTGTTGGAACACGAGTTATGACCAGGTAGCTCTGCTACTTGTGTTGAGTTTTTTCACTTGTAACCAATCAGTGGCAATGGTTGAAAGCAAGTCTGCTGTGTAGTTCAAATTTAAAAAAATACATAAACTTTAAAAAGTAATATATTATGCAGGTGTTAAATATTATTCTATGTCTCATTCTTTTTTATTTTAAAAAGTAAAATATTATGCAAGTATTAACTATTATATTTCTCATTCTTTTTTATTCAAAAATAGTCAATGAGTTCATCAAATGCTGCAGTAATTCTGGTGATATAAGAGAAGAATCTCTAATGGTTTATAGTTCTCATATGTTTAGGAGAATTTTTTATTCTAGGATTTTTAATAAAACATAAAATTGCTATTTTTCTTTCCTTTGGAGTAAAATAGAATATGGGGATTGTCTTTGTGAAATTCCACCTAGTCAGTGTATCTTATTGACCTGGATAAAGTTTACTGTAACAAAACCTGTTTCATGTGCCAGTGAGATCACACAGAGGACTCAGTAGATTATATAGCATATTGAGTAACTGTACTAGCCCTAGCACAGAAGGAAATGAGAAGGAGGCAAATTACTTGCATGTTTTTGTCTCAGATTTTTCTTTTCAAATGAAACATTTCATCTGTTTATGACCATAGAAATGGAGATTGCAGAGCACTAAGTTTGTGGAAGTGACAGATAGGAATTACCTCATAATGAATCAGAACCACAACCTTCATGATTTACATGCTCCTTAGATGCTAGTTCTACATTTATATTTAATTAGAATTTCAAAATTACAGCTTATGCTAACATCCCAAATCAGAAGATCTTTATTTTATTTATTTATTTAATTTTGGTACCGGGGATTGAACTCATGACCTCCCACTTGCTAGGCAGGCGCTTAAGCCACTGAGCTAAATCCCCAGCCTGAAAATCTTCATTTTAGTGTACAATAAAAAGAGCCAATTTCCGAATGAGAAGCCTGAGAGTATGGTTCTGTTGAGCCTATAAGAATCTTGCCATCCTCTCTCATGTAAATTAGTTGCCGAATTCTTCATTAGTAGCCAGGAAGCCAATATTAAAGCTCTTTGTTTAGGTCCTGGAAGATTACAGTAGCCTAAGATGCTTGTACATATGTTTCAGTCTCTACTGAAATAATAATTAACCATCAGGCAAATTATAACATTGGCACTATTGTTAAAGATAGAAAAGTTAGTTTCTCCTGCTTTTGCTTGAGAAAAAAAAAAAGAACTGATTACAGAAGAAACAGAAGTAAACTCATTGCCTTTGAAAACTGAAGGCAGTTACACTTTTAAAACACAATTTGTGAATTTTTTTGCTAAAAAGAATGACAGGTAATACTGGAGACAAGAGAAAACGAGCAGATACAAATCAGTGTGAAAAATTCTCCACAAGGGAAGGGCATAATTTATACAAGCACAAGCCAGTGTAATTCCTTATAATAGCAATATCAAAATGAAAAGGCAAACTACAATTCATGCTATACATAATAGCAGACAGAAAAGTCAGCTCTTAAACACAGACATACATACATTCAGCCAACTTGACAGTGATCAAATTGTCAATCTATTTAGACGGTGAATACATGAAAAATGACAAGACTCTGTAGCTAAAATTGGTGAACTCAGAGATAAATATTTAAGTACTCCACAAACACCCTGTAATATACAAACCTTCCCAGAAAGCCAGGCAGATTTCTTCCTATGTCATGGAAGATTATATTGCCATGCTAGAGAGTAAAACATTAATTTTTATAGACTCGAAATTTTTGACCCCATGAAACTGACCCCCTATTGTTCACAAAAACAACTCACTTCATATATCCACTCTAGACCACTACCTCACAGAGACAGTCTGGTAAAACACCACAGCTAAGTGACCTGTTGATCTGTGAATCCTAATTCTGAAATCACTATTATCTACTTCTTTATTTAAAACATTTGATGTTCTGTTCTCAAGTTCAGTTTTTGACTACTTCAAAACAGTGTTTTCCTGAGGGGGAGAGCCCTTCTGTGATTACAGGTAGATTTCCTGGAGAAAGAATTGTTAAACTCCTGTCATCTTGTTTTGAAATCCTGTATCATCATTGGTTTTTGGTGTAGTTGTTGTCATTGTTATCATCATTTTGCTTTTGTTGTCGTTTCTTATTTGCTTCTTGCTTTTTCTGTTTATTTTCTTTAAAATTAAAAAAGTCTAAACAATATAATTTGACTGTGTCATGTGAAAATAAATCAGTTTTATCCTCCAGTTAATTCTTCATCTCATCTATTAATGATATTTTCTGTAAGAGTCATATTTCCCAATGAAGATCATTATATCTGATTTTTCTATTTGTACATCTCTCTCTGTTCTACTCTTTGGATCCTATATTAGTTTCCTATGACTCTTGTAATGAATTACTATGCAACAGGTGGCATGAAGCAATAAAAATGTGTTTTTTCACCTCTGGAGCTCAGATGCCCAAAATCAGTTTCATTGAGCTGAAATCAAGGTATCGGGAGGGCAATATTCTTTCTGAGTTCTGAGAAATCATTCCTTGGTCCCTCCAGTTTTTAATAACTTCCAGTGATTCTTGGTTTGTGGCCACTTAACTTCAACTTCTGTCTCTTTTTACTATAGACTTCTCAGCACCTGTGTCAATCTCTCTTTGCCTTCCTATAAATTTTCATGTTTGGAAGTTGGGTCCCTTTCAAATAATCCATAATAATTTTCCCATTTCAATATCCTAACTGAACAGCATCTTCAAAGACTTTTTTCCAAATAAGTTAGTAGTCACAGGTTCCTCTGATTCAGTCTGGATTTCTTTGAGACATCATTCAGTCTACTATAGACTTCACAGTTCTAAATTTTTGTTCACTCTCAAATATCAAGCACAAACCTAGTATTTCTCTGTTTTAAATCTCATATGTCTTATTAAACATTCTCAAAATTCAACCCAGTAGGTTTTTCTATGTAGTCACAAATGAACTTACTTTAAAAAAAAAAAATGAGCCCCTATTTTAACTAAATATGTATTTTCCTTAGGATGGTGATACTTGACTCTGAACTTTGTTATCATGCACCCTAAGTCTTCATTCTTGACTTATAAATGTCCCATCAAAAGTAAGTACTACTGTAAAACATACTATATAAAGCATCACTTATTCTTCATCGATCTTCTTCCCTTTCTTTATTCAATTCTGTCAAAATTCTATACCGGCATTTCTTCTAGCTATATTTTAAGCGTTTTGAGGATTTTGTCCAATAGCTCATGTAAATGACTTACTACTTAAAGCTTTAAGAAGTTAGCTTTCCAAGGTTTGATAGATTATGAGTCTAACTTTTAACTTTTGGAATATATTCTTTTTTTTTCTTGTGAATAAGCAATTAAATTGACTATTAGTCACCTCTCTATGCTTTTGTCATTTGATCATCCTTCAGTTCACTTTCTCATTGCTCTGAAGTTAGAGAATAGCTCTTTTTTTCATGTTAAATAACATCCTAATCTATTGCAAATTTTCTAGTCTTTTGCTAATCAACGCACTGTAATTGGATTGATAAAGTTACTGTTACATGGGCATTGATTAGGAAGGAAGAATTTCAGATCTATTGTATTAGAATTACTGAACTAGAGCCTGCACTTTAGCAAGCTCTCCAGAGAAGCCAGGGGTATAGCTTAAAAGGACAGTGCCTACCTGGCAAGCCTGAGTTTGATTACTGACAAACAACAGAAGCAGATCTCCAGGGGATCTGTATTTGCACTAAGGTCAGAAAAAAGGTATCTTACCAAATTGATTCTAGTATCATTCTTAACTCAAGTATCTACAAGTTTAATAATTGGTTTTCTATGTACATTTGTAATAATTTCATTCAGTTCTTTACCCCATATCAATCCAATTAATGTTCATTGATTATGCCAAACTCAAAAGTCATTTCTCTTACTCTGAGAAAGAAAAGACAGTGAGGTGAAGAGACTCGTATTTCTTTCAGATATTTGAAGAAAAATGATCTGACATAACAATTTTTATATTAAGTGAATAAATGAATATAAAAGCTGTAGTATCTCATTATAATAAAAAGTTTGTAAATATATAAAATTCACTATTTATTGTGAAATGATGAACATGGTACAGGAAATATCAGTTTTCTAAACATATTTTCTCACTGTTTCCTCATCTCATTAAATGACTATATCAGTTTATCTTCTGGAATTCTCAGCTCCAAAGCAATTTCTAAAATAATTTTTTTTATTTTAAAGAGAATAAAACAAAACAAAGCAAAGCAAAACAGAACAAAGTAAAGCAGAGTAAAACAATGCAAGTATTACAGGATTTCAGAAAAAGCAGGAAATCAACAGTGGGTACCCTAATGTTTCTTCTTTTCTTCAAAATAGTTGTTCATACCATCACATACAATAAGTTAATATACTTCAAAATAGTATAAAAGCAATCAAAACACAAGAATGAGAGCTTTTTAAGGGCTTTCAAGACCAGACACTAAGAAATTAATAGTGGCTACCACAATGTCTCTTGTTTAAAATAAATTCTTTTACATCATACATTAACCAAATATAAAATTGTTTGATACATAGATACAATTTCCAGTTATGTTAAATATTGTTAGGAACTTTCTATAAAGGATACCTCCAAAGATTTAATTCATTACAGAAGTAGTCATGTGCCTAAAACATTGACTATGAACCTGTTGTTAGTTGGTTATGTCAAAAGATCCTATTATTAAAGAAGTAAGCAAGACCGAGACTAATTGCTTTTGTAACATTGCAAAGAAAGCACTTTTGGTTTTATAACTTCTCTTTATTTTTTCTGTCCTCTGAATATCCACTTTCCCCAAGGGAATTAAGAGATAGGAAATCTAGATGATTTGTAAGACTTCACTAAAAAATCAGTCTAATTTTATCTCCATTTATACATTTTGAGAACATTTTAAATTTGAGTTTGTAAGCCTTAATCAAAACAAAGAACTGAAGATTTCGTCAGTCATGTTTGTAACTTACAAATATAGGCTAGTCTTTAATCATTGCATTTCAATTTTTTAAAAATTGAAATTAGACTGAAAAGTTGATCTTTTCTATCTGCATTTATTTTAAAACCTCTTTACCCCTTAAGTTTCATGTGACTGTCTAGTGACAAGTCTTGTAACAGTCTATTTAACACAATTTATATTTTATATAAATAATTTTTATCATGTGAGTGCACGCTATGGCCAAACACTGCTCATTGCACTTCCCAAGAACTTCATGAGTTGTGCATAATATCAGTAAGTTCAAGTAATATAACTAAGAAACAAAGATTACATTGCTTGACAATAAGTAGTTAAGTAGGGATTTGATCTCAGGCATACGTGCTAAGTACTTAAACTCTAACAAAACAGAATGATGCCATAAATGAAACAAATTTCCTTAAATCTTTGAGGCAGTAAGTCTGCTGATTTTGGCGGGGGATCTGCGTAGTTAGGACATGATTCATAGACAGGCATTGGCATCTCTCTGCCTTAGCTTTAACTTCCCATTTGTGTAGAGCTTCAAATGAGGGCTAAAGGCCTTGGCAGGTATTTCCAGGGCATGTATACTGTCCTGCATATGCACATGGCCTTCTACCTTCCCTAAAATATGCCAGAGCTTTCCAAAGCCTCCTGTGGACTTCTCAGTACCTTATTTTTCCTTTCAAGTTTTCTGGTTACGCCTCCTGGTAGCTGCCTCAGGCACTGTGTGCTAAAGAATGATCATGAATTTTTTTTGACAAATACTTTGATGATATGAGTGTTTGCACAGTGTGAGCTCTCAGATCAAACAAAGACACAAAGAAAAGCCCTGAGATTGAAATGCCTCAATCAGCTTCCAGGTGGACTTCTGTCAATTTGTAAGTCAGTTTTGTCCTCAATAGCAGTGGCTAAACTAATGGTTTTCATAACTACCATCAATGTAAAGCTTCTGAATTTCAAGGCTGTCTCAGAGCAGAAAGAAAGGATGGGAATAAGGCAGGGTAAAATGACACAAAATTCAATATTTTTGTCAAGATTTTTCCAACTTAAAAAATAACTTATCCTTGGATTGTCATTATCCCTTAGTAAATTACCAGAATCTAAAAAAAGATGATTCTGTATTTTTTGACAGTGTTTTCATTGAAAAGCAGATTTTGGAGAACGATATCATTCTGAAAGGTGTTCTCCCTTTAATTTATTAATCCATCCTCATTTTAGACAGGTGAACTTTAGACAGTCACCAAGTTTTCAGTAAATTACCCTGCTGGTTAATCTTGTTATTTCTCTGTGGCATGCTTCTGTTGGCTAGACAAAATCATGAGTCAATTTTTTGTGTATTATCTACTGTTAAAATACTAAAATTAGCATCTAAATATATGTCTTCATCCTTGAATATCAAGCACTGGTCTTTGTACTGAATTTACTAGATACCAATAAACCAGATCAGGGATCAACAAACTATGTCCAATGGGGCAATCTGGCTCAATATTTATTTATATTTTTTAAATATATCTTATTAGAAGCTTTGTTTTTCAATTTATTTTTAACTGATACTAAAAACATAACATTTGTATAAATTAGTGGGGGTATTGTGTAATGTTCCAGGCCTTCACACATTGCATAAGGTTTTAGTCAGTTTAAACATACTAGGTCTTCAAGCATTTACTCATGTGAATGCTTTCAAAATCATTTCCCATAGCATTTTAAAAATTATGGTAGTATTATTTTCATATAAAACTTCTTGGAACACAGCAATTCCAGTTTTTTTATGGGCTGTCTATGACTGCCGTGGTTCTCTAAAACAACAGAGACTATGATACACATGTTTAAAGTATTTGACTTCTGGCCTTTAACAGAAAAGCTTTGGTGACCCTTGAATTAAATTATACCAGTGAATCGACTCATAGAAATATATAGTTGGAATTAGGACTTCCATTAAGCGTTTGCATAGAGGGGCACAGTCAAGGGAGGCCAGCACACGCTCTGGATTGGTGATAGTGGACCTTGCTTCTGAAGATTCATGAACTTGATTATTGTATGCCACAAAGCTTTTGGAGGATATTCATGCCAATTAACTTCCTAACAGTCTGATTACTACAATAGAGTATGAGTAAATTAATTTATACTAAGAAATACTGGTAAATTAAATTCTCCTTCCTCTTAGAAAGAAATATATTCAAGAAGACTAATAATCAGGAAGTATTTAAAGACTTGAAACCAGCTGGGTCTGATGGACTTGGACTATAATTTCAGCGCTCTGCCAGGTTGAAACAAGAGGATCCCAAGTTTGACCTGGCCTGAATAACTGAGTGACTTAGCAAGATTCAGTTTCATTGAGCTCCTATTTCAAAAATTTCAGCAAGGGCTGTAGATACCACTCCGTGTGAAAGCCTGTGGCTCAATCATCAGAATTGTAAACATACAGAATAAATACAAATAAAAGCTTGAAACCAGTAAAGAAAGTGAAAAAACTCACCAAGATTGCCTATAAATTAAACAATTTTTCAATCTTTATTTGGGTAGTTATCAATCTTAAGAATGGATAAAAAATAAAAATAAAAATCTAAAAGAAATACTAATAAATTGAATGAAACAGTATTCTAAAATAAAATTTGACCGTGATCAAATACTTCTTTTCCAGGAAATTAAATGCTGAATACTAAGACAGTTATTTATAGCAAAAGAACATAGCAAAGAAGAAAATTATAGATCTCTTAATAGATATCAAAAAAGTATATGACATCAATTAACTGAAAAAGAACTCTTGGTAAACATAGAAACATAACTTTCTTCCAAAGAATATCTACTATCCACATCATTTTCATTCATTAATATACTTAAAATTATACTAGTTCATGTCTACAGCAAATTAAAGTATTTCAATATATTGAAAATTATTTTGTAATTCAATCAAGGCAATTATTAGATACTGGTACACATGGAACATACAGTAGAACCTACTGAAAATATATATTCATATAAAAATGCTTATATGTTGTTTACCAGTAGTGAGAAAAATTTTAAACATTTTAATTTATAGTGGAAATTAATGTATAAAATTCTCATGAATAAACATAAAAATACTTGAAAGACTTCTTATGTCTACTTCCACCTACAGTCCATTTTTGCTTGGAAGTTTCTACTCTTTTCAATTTTTATTTTTTTAGTACTTTTTTGCAGTATACAATGATTACATTCATCGTGAGTAATTGGCACATGTACATAGCACATTTCAATTCTGTTTTCCATCCCTTTTCCCTCCCCTCGCTTCACCCTTCCACCCTCTCTTGATCCTCATCTCTTTTGTAAAAGATCTCTGCTTCCTGTTACCTACCTTGTGTTCTTTGATTTATTGATATGTTGAGTTTCTCATGTAACAGAAATCATGTGATATTTAAGCTTGTGTGTTTGACTCTTTGCATTTGCTTGCTACACATGGCTCAAGTGTATCCTTCGTTATGATAAAGCAGTTCTTGAAAGAGGATTATATGTCTGTCAACACATAAAGGGTTAAAGAAAACGTGGTCTTTACAAACGCAGTGGAGGTTTGTATTGATCAGAATCACTCACGGCCCTAATCACTATGATGAGAAAGACGATGCTGGCTCGTACCCACCACAGCAGACCTCTCCAGGCCTGAGCTGGATTGGTGCGGGTCCGCTGTTCTCTTCTCTTACAGACTCTCAACATTTTACACTTTCTATCTAAATAGTTCACCTGCCAAAGTGCAGCAACCTTTACCAATTGTTCTATTACCAACCTCATTGCCAGCATTTTTTCTCTTTATAAAACCCATGTATGTTCTCCCTCTCCCTCTGTCTTTGTGTTTTTGTTTCAGTCCGTCTCTGTCTTTGTCTGTCTGTCTGTCTCTCTGTTTCTCTCTCTCTGTCTCTCTATACTGGGTTTCGACAAGTTTTGCTTCTCTCTTTTATAATGGTGTACCTGATATATGACTCTTTCCTCTGTCTCCTGCTTCTCCTATAAAGTTACTGCTTTCGTGAAGCTCTGTTAGGTAAAGGCTGTGCAGTCTTGCAGAGCCTGCCTACTTCTCTGCCTCCCACACAGTGCCACTTTGAAGTCAAAATAAAAAAAGAACCAAACACCTTGCTTCCTTTAGCTCATAACATTCAATTAAAAACTTAATTTGCCTCTTCATTGCTTTTTCTCATTGAACTCCAAATCACCCTTTGTAATTCATTTAAAATACTGAAACCAGGACTGTTAGAAGGATTTTAGTGGACGAGCTCTAGGTGAGAAGCGAATAGTGTTAAGGACTGATGAGTCATTTAATTCTCCCACTCCTTCTAATTCCAACAGAAGCCTGGCCTTGAGGTATGTAAATGGACATAAATCCTTTTGACAATATAAAATAAAGAGCTGATATTAAAGATGAAAGCTCTTAGAGTTTAAATTAATAAATAAAATTAAATTACTATATAAAATTAATATATAAAATGGATTAAATTAATATATAAAATGCATTTGCTGAATGGAATGGTCTCCAGAAAACCCCTCAGCCTGGGTATTCTGTGAGGGGATGGATCTTCAAAGTAAATCAAACTCAGGCTTCTTTTTCAGTGGAGAGAATCTTCACTGAGAGATCACTTCAGGATTCACACACACTGTTGGCTGTGATGGATGCGCTTGGGATGTGCAAGGCAAGACCCAGCCTTTGCGCTCTTACTGCCTAACAAAGTTCCTTTCCAATTTTATATCAATGCTTCCAGGGGCCTTCAAATTTTTAAATAATTCTAGATTTTCCAGTATGGCACTTTGAATGCTATTTTTTATTCTTATTAGATCAAGATGATTTGTAAACAATAGAAAATGAACAAGGACTCTAGTGTGTACCATTTTATACATACAAAATTGAAGCATAATTTAGCTAAATTAAATTGTAATTACCTGAGGTCTTTTCATAGAAAAAAACTATAAGGTGAAAAAGAGGATGTGGTCTAACTCCAGAAATTAGATCCAAATCCTAAAACAATTCTGTCTTTCCAGAGTACTTTCAGTTCATTCTCTTACATTGGCCATTCTCTGTGACTGTTAGTGTTGTTCATGATAGAATTGGCCACCCCAAAATGGGGCATTATTGTGTCATATTATTTTATGCTGTTTGTGATTCCATTCTTCTAGTACTTAATAGGCATAGAGTCTCTGCATTTCTTTTATTTTTCTATAATGGAATATAAATATACTCATATACAGAACCATTAATATCAGAGATGCATATATATGTGTATTTATATACACTGCTATAAGCAATTATATGTTTTAACCATTATCCAAAATTTCTAAACAAGTTCTAACTTCTGTACAAATATATGTATATATCATACATGTGTATGTATATATGCCTATACATATAAATATGTGGTTTATCATAAAATAAATTGACATATAAATATAATAAATATAATATAATATACATATAAATGTACAGATAAAGAACTAGCACATGAATGTGACCTGTAAGTCTCTCAAAAATAGTCCCTTTCCCCTAGTTGCCACTCCCTGCTTTATTGTCCCCAAATCTGTAGATTTTTTTCCCATGGTCCTTGGGAAACACTAACTCTTGCATTTGCAGACTAGATGATCATCTCGAGATTCTGTAGCACATACTTATAGCTACACAATGAGTCAGTGCTGTATAATCACTCTGGTCCAGTGAATTTTATTCTCCTTGGAAATGATGTGTGACATAATAGGAAAAATAGGCTTTGTTATTCAGTTTATTTACTAAAACCTAAAACATCAGTTAAGTGACAGAAGAACTGATGTCATTCTCACCTGAAGTGACCTGTCCTTCTGGCTGCAAATCAGTGTTAGTTCTCTCTGGCAGCCAATTATCTCCCCCTGACTTTGACCCAGAGCAGCTTGGTTTTCCCCTCGTTCCAGAGCAAGGAGAGGAAAGCTTTTACCTCAAGGTACTTGGTCTGCTGAATTTTACTCCCAGAATGCAAACAGGTAGGCCTGTTGCCTCGAATTCAATTTTCACCCCAGGTTTTTACAGAAAATATATGTTAAAGTGAAAAGAAGCAGGACAAAAATGAATTAGATAACAAAATGACACAATGAAAGAATATCTTTCTCATTATTTGGACAGACGGCACTGCTGGAATAGAGACTGGAACCTCAAACATCAGTTAACTGAAGTAATTTTTCACTGAGTTGCAGAGAAGTAGTAACACTTGATATTTTATTCTAAAGAAAGGTGAGTGATGTCTTTGAGTCATGGAAAGTAGTAAGTGTTAGACAGAAGGCATATAGATGTATACTCATAAACACTTTGAAGAAATACATAAATGAAGCATAAATAAGTCATATTTATATGACTACTTATCAGAACTAGTTCAACAAATCACAATAATATTTTATGCTACAAAACATGAAATTTTTTCCTATATGATATTTATTATATTTCTTCAATCTAGATTTGAACTTTATACCTGAGAACATAACTGTCCATTGTAAGAATCTGTTTATTATACCATATTACTTTTATTATCAATAACATCAGTTAAAAATTATGTTGGCTGTTGATTTATAAAACTTCTAGGATGTGGGGAAAAAAGAATGTTTTTCAACTATTGGTGGGAATGTAGACTGGTACAACCATTGTGGAAATCAGTGTGGAGATTCTAAAAAAAAAAAACTAGGATTAGAGGTTCCATTCAATCCAATTATTCTACTTCTGGATATTTTCCCAGAAGAACTGAAAACTGATTATCATGCTACAGCTATATATGTGCACTCATATTTATAGCAGCACAATTTGTAATAGGTAAGTCTTGGAAACAAACCAAATGCCCATCAACTGTGGAATGGATAAAAAAGATGCGGTAATTTTATGCAATGGAGTATTACTCAACTATAGCGATGAATAAACTTGAGGTTTTTATAGGTAAATGGATACAACTTGATACCATACTCATAAGTGAAATAAATCAGATCATGTGTAAATATCTCTTTGTAACTGTAAAATGTAAAATAGATATTATGAAAATGAAAGGGAAAGAAAGTACTCAAAAGGAAAAAACAAGGGATAAGGGAAAGGAGAAAATAAAGAAGGGAAAAGTTTGTATGCATATAGGTATATGTACATGTGTGTATGTATATATATGATAGATAACTATACTACTAATCTCTGTAAGTTCATCAGAAAGAACAGTTTGTGTGTTCATTGTTTGACTGTTTGTTTTTTTCGTGCCTAAATCTTGTAATCTGAACAACTACTTTTAAGATAACAATATTCAGTATTTAAAAATTTAAAACATAAAAAAATTCAAATGTGCCAAATTATCTTTTCAGTAAAATGTGTGACATTTTAAAGGTAAAAAAGAAAGAATGTAACAAAGCATTTAATTTGGGTAAGACCCCTTGTAAATATGCTATTTTTAATAAAATTATTCTTAAAAATCCTTTCAATTTCTCTATATTTCAGACACTTAAATCTCATTAACATTGTCTTCACAGAATTTGTCAGGTAATGTTTCTTCATGACACTGATACAACTATACACTTTTCAATATGTTCTATAACTGCTTTCCTCAATTCACAAACATTACACAACTTTATTCAGTAATAGTTCCATAATTAATGTGGAAGCAGATAAAGTCCAGAAAATTCAAAACAATTCTAAGCAAAAAGAGCAATGCTGGAAGCATCAAACTACCAGGCTTCAAGTCATAAAACAAAAGCCGTAGTACCAAAAAAACCACAAAAAACAAAACAAAACATTGTGTAAGCCCCAAAACAGATATGTAGGCCAATCAAATGGGACAGAAATAATCCCATGCACCTACAACCATCTGATTTTTAACAAAGGTCCCCAAAACATATGTTGCAGAAAAGATAACCTCTTTAAAAAATAATGCTTGGAAAACTGAATATTCACATCAGAGGAGTGAAATTAGATCCCTCCTGCTTACTCTTTACTGATATCAAATTAAAATGTATCAAAAGTCTAGATATAAGACCAGAAAGTTTGAAACTCCTAAAAGAAAACAAAGAGGAAACACTTGAGGCCATAGGCACAGGCAAATACTTCATTAATATAACAGTAAGAGCTCAGAAAATGATGTCATAAATCAACAAAGAAACTACGTCAAATTAAGAAGCAAAGGAAACAGCAGAACAAAGAGAGCCTACAGAATGGGAGAGAAATTTTGCTACCTAATTTTTTTCTGATAGAGGATTAAGCTGTGGAATATATAAAGAATTTGAACTCCACAAAAAGCAAATAACTGGATTAATAAATGGGAAAATTACTTGAATAAATATTTCTGAAAAGAAGTACAAATGATCACTAAGAATTTTATATGAAAAAAAATGTGGAACAACTTCAGCCATCCAGGAAATAGAAATCAAATGCTACTGAGATCCTGTTTCACTCTGGTCAGAACAGTTATAATGAAGAATATATTGAAAAAGAAAAACGAATGTTGGCAAGAATGTTCAGAAAAAGGAATTCTCCTGCATTGCTGGTAGGAATGTAAACTAGTACAACCATTACAAAAATCAGTAGGGATAGTCTCAAAAAACTGAATGTAGGAATTCCATTTGATCCAGCAATACTACTGGTTGCTACATTTTAGAAAGAATTAAAGACAGTTTATTATAGCCGTCAATGCATACCCTGACTATAGTGTGCAATTCATGATAGCTAAGCTCTGTGTGGGGGGAACCTAGATGCCTATCAACAGATAAAAGGACATAGAAAGTGTGGTACATATATGCAGTAGAGTATTATTTAGCCATAAATAAAAATGAAATCATGTCAGTTGCAGGGAAATGCATGAAACTTGAAAGCGTTATGCTAAGGGAAATAAGCCAAACTCATAAAATTGAATGTCACATGTTTCTCTTAGAAGAGAAATTTTAAATAAACATAAAGGAGCAATGACGGGAAACTCGAAAGCAGACTCTGAGAGGCAGCAAAAGGAAAGAGGAAGAGGGTAACGGGGAGGGGAGCGTAATAGGGTTGAAAAATATCAAAAGTGCTACATGCAGGTACCACTACGTAAAAACGAAGCTCAGTATTTTGTATTATTAATATTCACTAATAAAAAGGAGATACTTTGTTTGATGGTTAACTACTTTTATCCAGATTGCCACTGGTTAGAAAACAAGCATTTCATAATAAAATACAATATTTTTTCAATTCAGTGATAATTTTTGGCCAAACTGATATAAGCCTGCCTGGAAAAAGGAACTCCAAGTTCCATTTTTTTAGAAATTACCCAGAGCTTTAAAAATTACCAAGTAAAGACACATATAGAATAGTTAGATGGTTAATCTTGGTTGTCACCTTGAATAGATTTTGAGATATCTAGAGAACTGGTAGAGCTCACTCCTGGGTTTGTCTGAGACCATCTCCAAGTTACTTAGCACACGGCTCAGCGATGTGAGTGGGGGAAAGCTACCCTGACCGTACAGGACACACCCAGCATGCTGGACCCAGAAAAAATAAAAAGCAGAAGTGGGCAGCTCAGGCTTGACTCATCATGGGTGGGTGTGGTATTTTCTTATTTTTGTTTTGTTTTTGTTTCTGCCAGTATCTGTGGACCTCAGATCCCATCTTCTTAGCTCTGAATGTATAACAGTATTTGCATGCACAATGTTCCAAGGGGTTTCCAGATTCCACCCCTGGACTGATCGTCCTCTCACCCTGAGGCTTCTGTTTTCCTGAACTCAGCAGTTGCTGGCTTCCCTGGCTCTTATAAGTGTATGTATCTATTGTATGGTTATACAGCTTCTGATTATGCAATTGATCTAATAAAGTCCCTCATAATTATGTATACATTCTATTAACTCTGTTATTATGGAGAACTCTAAGCAGTATGAATGTTATGTCTGTCTTGTTTTCTAAGAATTTCCTGAGCTTTGGTACTTCTTAGGGGTAGGAGAGCTCTGAATCATCATAAAGATGATTATCTGTGTTGTGAGAGGGGCTATTGATACTGAGTGAGCGCTGTGTTACAGAGCTCTGAATAGCAAACCAGTGACGTCAACCTCACGCCCTTTTCCCATAATTATCTTCTCTAATGTTCTCTTCTGACACATTGATTGATTTAAAAGGGGAAAATTCAGCAAATGTTTGAATCTAAAGAAGACATTTTCACCTATTGTGATTCAATTCCTTCCCTAATATTTATTGCTTTGTAAACTTGGAAAGCATGGAATAAATAAAGGCAAAGTAAATTGTATTATAAAACTTGTTATTTTATTTACATATTTATAAGATTTTTTTATTTAGTTGTCTGTTATACTTTTGTTTCATCTATTAATATTTGTACATACAAACATATCTAACCCTCCATTTTAACCATCGTAAAGATAAAGTATGAAATAAAAATAAGGATTCCACATCTAAGCCAAGTGCCACTTCTGATGAAGAAAAATTTTTTTTAACAAATATTATCTTTTCAGTCATTGTAGTGTATCAGTGCAACATGGAGCACTTCTGAAAGTCATTCACACGGTGAAGGGCTTTCATCAATAAATTCTAAACGGGTTGGCTAGTTAAGCTACCAGCTTCTATTGTGCATCACTTTTGGCAGATTCAGATGCAGCCATGTCTCCAGTAAAATCAAAAAGACTTTTTACACCGTTGAAAAGAAAAGTTGAAAGTTATTTTAAATGTTATTGTAATCAAGAAGTAGGACAAAGCTTTCACACTTTTAAAGTCATATTTAGTAGAAGGTTGCAGGCACGTTATATTTAGCAGCAACACAATTTATTGTTTAGAAAAAGAAAATTCATCATGTCAGTGAAAACTAAAGCATCAACACAAAAAATAAGACTGGATGCTTGTACAAGATGTAAATAGAAAAGGGCCTTTCAAGAGTATAATAAGCTGATGTGCTGATGACATGGTACCAACATACTTCTGGGTAGTAAAGGAAAAAACTACAACTTCTCTATCCAGTGATAGTTCACCAATGTATTTTACTAATATATGCTATGCTGAAACAATGGTGAGATGGATGTGATAATAAGATTAAAGAAAAATTATTCTACTACAAAGAGTTGCCCATGTTGAGAAAAAGCTCCGATCTATTTAACGTTTAGACTTCTACTCAAAATTCAGGGCTGCCTTGCAGGCAGGGACTGTCTTCTGTTCTTATTTCACTCCATCAGTGTGTGGTTTAACGACAGTTTTTACTATCCTTATCAAAAGAGAAATGCCTTTGTTTTCACAAAACATCTGCTTTCACAAAGAGATAGTGGTGTTAAAATCTTTTGGAAATGGAATCAAAGAAATTGTGGATGATGCCACAAAAACAACCAGTGTTATTAAACAAACAACAATTCATTTTAAGAAGATTTGTAGAAAACATGAAAAAATAGAGGCAAAAAAGTAAATAAATCTTCTAACACATTTCATTGTCCAGTGACTTAGCAGGGTATTCAAGTTCAAGACCAAATTAAAGATGAGCAAATCTATCAGGCAGAAAATTAGTGAGGATATAGATGAACTCACCAATACTATCAATCAACAGGGTATAATGAACATCTATAAAGTACTTCATCAATAGCAGGACACACTCACTCTGGTTCATAAACACACCTTAACAAACTCAAAAGAATAGGAATCAAGCTCTAAGTACACAATGAAATTAAGTTTATAATAGCAATATAAATTAAAAGTATAAATATTCAGAGAATAAAAAATGAAAGCCAAAGAAAAATGTCCAAAGAATTTTAAAAAGATTTTTAACTAAGTAAAAGTGAAGCACAACTTATAAAAATTGTTTGAGATGTAAAAATTAGTTCCTACAAGGAAATATATGGTCCTATATGGATATGTGTGTGTCTGTGTGTATGTGTGTGTGTGATCTAGAAAGTCAATCACCTGAAAACAGAAGACCAAATTATATAAGAAATAATCAGAAAATACAATAAAATTATATCATAAGTAAAATAAAATTACAAACAAGAAATCATTAGAGAAAAAGCAATGACATAATAATAATGTCTTGGAAAAGACAAAAGAAACTGATGATCCTTTAGCCAGGCTAACTGAGAAAAGAGAGGATACAAGTACTATTATCAGAAATGTCAGAAGATCTATCACATAAAAATAACTTTACAGCAAGATCAGGAATACAAGAGTACAAGCTTGCTCAACGTACAAAAAGCAATAACGACATCACAGAACAAAGGCCAAAAGTGACTTGATCATCTAAGTGAGAACAGAAAAAGCATTTGACAAAATTTAGTGCCCTTTGTTGGTTCAAAACAAAGTGAGCAGAAAGCCAGAGAACTCCCTCAACCTGAAAATGGGAGTTTTGTATATGGAAAATCTACAGCTGTCATGGTGAGAGACGAAACAGTGAATGTTTTTAGTGAAAAATCAGAAACTACTTCCATTAAATTTCCAGGGGTTAAAGGTAAAACGATTGATTAAGAAAATGAAATAAAAAGGAATCCCAATTAGGCAGAAATAATACTATTTCTACTCATATGAGGCATTATTTTGTTAACAGAAAATCCCAAGAAATTCACAAATAATACTAACATATACAAACATTAATACTAACATATGCAAACATTAATATAAAAACAAGTCTAGGGACCAGGGATTTAGCTCAGAGGCACAAGAGCCTGCCTGGCAAGCACAAGGTTATGAGTTTGATCCCCGGTGCAAAAAAAAAAAACCCACCCATAACCAAGTTTAACATTATAAATGATAATGTCCTTTAGCAAGCTTGCATCTTTCTGTATCTATAACTTCCACATTTCCATATTCAACAAAAACATTGGGGTAAAACTTTGTTACCTTAAGGAATATTAGTTTTTTGTTTTAGTTTTTATTTTATATATGACATACCATATATGAAAAAGAAATAGAACAGATAAATTAGACCAGCAAAATTAAAATTGTTTCTTTTATGGAATGACACTAGTCACAGTGAAAAGACAACAAGATGGGACAAAATATTGATAAATGCATGAGTTATAAAATACTAGTACCTAGAATGCATAAATAATTCTTGCAATTCAATAAAAGGGAAAATCATCCACTCTAAAAGTGCTCAATGTGGATGGTGACATTTCTCCAGAAAAAATTTGCAAATGGTCAATATACATGTTCAAAGATGCCCATTATAATTAATCATTAGGGCAATGCAAATCAATAATATTCCAGTCTTTACCTTCTAGGATGACATATATATATATATATATATATATATATATATATATAGAGAGAGAGAGAGAGAGAGAGAGAGAGAGAGAGAGAGAGAGAGAGAAATTGAAGAATGCAGGCACTATGGGTGGGAATATAAAAAGTGTATCTGCTTTTTAAAAGTATCTGATGGGTCTTCAAAAGGTAAAGACAGAATTTCCATATAAGCCAGAAATTCCATTCCTAGGAATACAACCAAGAGAATTGCAAATGTATATTCCTAGTAAGATCTCAACATAAGTTGTTACAGCAGAATTACTCATAATTGTCAATAAGTTGAAATAACCCAAGTATCTATCAAATGTTAAATGTCATATAGTCCTACAATGGGATGCTACTTGGTAACAAAAAAAATGAACTTATTAGTTCACACCATAAAATGACTGTACAATGAAAACATTAGGGTCAGTGAAAGAAATAAATCACAAAAGTCAGTGTAATATATGATTCCATTCATCTGAAAATTTCTACAGAAAATTGGAGCCTAATGGGGAGGGTGGTAAAAGCAGGTTATGACTTTTAATGGATACAGAGTTTCTTTGAGGGAAGATGAAAACACTCTACAATTAGCTACTGATAATGATTACCCAACTCTGTAAATGTACTAAGAAAAACCACTGCATATTATTATGCTAAATGAATAATACCATAATAAAGCTGTTATTTACAAAATACGAAAGGAATTTTAATTTCACTTAAATAATTTTTATAGCTAAATCGAGTGGTTCACACAAAAGTACATTTTGCATTATTTTGATAGTCATTTCATTATATTTAATACCTGCATATGCAAAATATATATAAAGAAAAAATATAGAGAGAGAAAGTATAAAAACAAAATAAGCCTTATATTTAATTTCTGGTAAACTGTACTATTTACTAAGTAGTATTTAAAATCTCACCAAATCACAAATAATTTTCACATTTTTTCTCACTGTTCAATTATTGATCATGAAGTCATCTGAAGAAAACAGCTAAGGTTACAGAAGAGAGGTATAAAATCTCAGCAATGGACATGGCTCGTGTCTCCAGTTGTTTGTTTCCACTAAAGCTAACAAAAACCAAAGTTGTACTGATATTTTCTCTAATGTTTTCCAGTGTTTTGTAGCATATCGAGATTCCTTAAAGGTAGAGATTTTATCCTCTTAATTTGTCACTGACCAGTGAATGCTTTTTTTATTTTTATGCAAGATGTCAGCTACTTTGATGTTTTAATTTTCTTTTTATAAGTTTGTCACAGCCTTAGTGTCAAATGTGATTTCCTAATGTGATCCATTTTTTGGTCTGGAGAATTAAATATTTCTGCCTGGAAAACATTATATCATGATCAGAATAAATGGCCTATTTTAAATATTTTGAATTAAATATTCATATAATGTAGTATTTATAAAATGTATGTGAAGTATAAAGAAACACAATGTAAAGAATAGCTGTACCATCCCTGTTTTTGCAAAAGAGCATTACCATAGATCCTAGAGTTCTATATATCCATCCCAGTCCTAACTCTTTGCAGATTTTCTGAGATAATTTGAACTTTTATGTAGCATTTGAAATATCCTGCCCTTTCTAAGCTCTTGAAGGCAAATCTTTTTAATAACATATAATGATTATACAAATACACTTTTATGTTTAGATCTTTAATAGAATTTCTTGTATATTATGTCGCATCATATCTGATTTTATTTTTTCCTAGGCAATTAACCATTTTTCACATTCTCTCAACTAATACAAATTTATTTTTTAAGTTCAAATAGAGAAAATTACTTACTTACCTCTACCTTACCATTCACCTTCAAGAATGCCTTTAGTAATCTTACCCTTTCTTCATAATATTCATAAGCTCTTTCTAATAAATATTAAAATCAGTGTGTCAAGTTTCTTATTCCACTCTGAGTCTCAATTAAAATATTCTCTTCAGGTTTTGGTTGAACTGACATTGAGCATGTACAGATCAATTGAGAGATAATCAGTTGGGAAGAATTGATACTCTTGCATTGAATATCCCATCATTAATCATAAAATGGAACAGCTTCAGATGTTTATTTAGGACATGTTCAATGATTTGAAAGAAAAGTTATAGTTTCATCTAGATAGTTCTTGTTGATGCTTTACGTACATGTTTCAAAAAACTTTAGTCATATTTTCACTGTGATTAGTACACTTTGAAGTACATTTCTCAGTGATTAATGATAAAGTTTGAAATTCAAATCATATTTGGGTATTGTTTTATGTACAGAATTTATATTTAATCTGTTATAGTTAGAGGTGACTTTATTTCTTCTAACATTTTGTCTTCACTATTTGTCCCATATTATCTTTTTTTTACTTACTCTCTTTATGTCACTTTGCATTGATTGGTACTTTTTAGATTTCATCTTACCTTTAATAATCTCACAATATAATTATTTTATTCTTTCATAGTTACTCCAGGAATTTTAATCAAATTTCTCAAGCTTGCATTAACTAAAATTAATGATAAATTTATCCTGCTCCTGAAAACAGCATAGATATCAGAATAGTGCTACTCTAAAATCTCTTTTGTATTTACAAATTCTATTGCCTTTTATGTTAGGTTGAACTTAGTTTTTATCTCTTAAGGCATTTATATGTTATTTTATGCACATATTGATGTTTGTAAATATGTTTATACATATTAACTACTTCCTCAACTCTGCCTTTCTTACAATGTTTCAAACCTTCCATCCAGGATTATTTCTTCTACAGGAGTATTTGAACTGTTTTTTCATGAGATTTCCATGGGAAACAATATTTTTCATTTGTCTGAAAATGTCTGTTGTATTCACTCACAAAGTCAAAAGACATTTTGTTGAGTTCTAGAACTCTTGGCATATCCAGCATGCCATTCCACTGACAGTTGTCTTCCAACCAATAATTTTTTCAACCAATAATCTTAAAGTAATCTATCTGAAGTTACATTTCATATCTTTATGTTAGAAAGTTTGTAGATTTGACATGATATGCATAGAGACAAACTTCGTTTTCCAACTTAATATGGTTTGGTTTCTTAATTCTTTAGATTCAGAAAAATACTTGTTATTTCTTTAAATATTGCCTGTACTCCATTTCTGTCATTCTTCTCCAAAAACTATTATACTATGACATGGTCTACAACCACAGCAATGGTTCTGTCTTTGAGGTACCATGTCAGAATACTCCTAGCTCTTCTAAAAGTGGTCATGTTTAATCATTTCCAAAGGCCCATTTCTGAACACATGACACTTTGTGAGGACATTTTAGATCTAAACAGTAATTCTGAAAAACTTGTTTCCCTCTTCATAAGCTCAGTTTGGGCACATCCTCAAGAACAGAAGCTTAATAAGAATCCCATAAATTGCTTTAACCAGTATTCTCCATTCTTGTTATTCAATCAATTTTAATTTCTAGACATGTTTCTATCTTCCCCCATCTTTCAGGTTTAGTCACCCTGGCTTACATCTACCAAGAATTTTGTCTGATATGCTTCAAAACATCTTCCTTTACCCTTTTATTAGAAATTTTATATATACACACTGTCTTAGTTACTTTTTACTCATCGCTGAGACAAAATACCTGATGCCCAAAGTTGGGAAAGGAAAGGTTTATTTCTTACAGTTTTTGGAGGTTTCAGTCCATACTCAGTTGGCTCCAAGGCAGCGTGGCATGGTGGGGCTGCAGTTCATGGCGGCTGCAAACAGCAAGGTGGAAACTGGCAAGAGAGAAAGAGACACACGCCTTCTTCCTGCCATTACATCACATCTTGGCTCCACCCCAGGGGCTGTAGCTTTCACACCTCCAATCCAAGCCTAGACAATGAGTCAATCACAAATGCATAATGCAAAGGCATGAGGCTTGGGGACCACTGACATAAACCATGACACACACACACACACACACACACACACCCTTGATTACTTATTTCCACTTTTTCTCAACTTTAAATTGAGTCCATTCTTTCTATTGTATTGCAAAGCCCATTTCAATATTTACTGTAATTATGATAGTCCTGATGAGCCTCTCATACCATTTTGACAAGGGTCAGAATAAATTTGTCTTACACAGGCAATTTTTAAGGGTAAGTTTTCCATTTATATTTCAGATATAGTCTTAGCCATATTATTTTAAAAGTGATGATCTTTCACTCAAAACCTCAACTTAGGTAACCCTGAACTTTGTCTCCTAAATCCTGAATCTTGAAATGCTTCAAAACTATGATTGAAATTGTTCCACTTTAGTAAATGTTCTTACAGAAAAAAAAAAAAAACCAACTTCCATGGGCAAATTTCCTTTTACAAAACTGATTATTATTTTCTTATAATTCTTGAAAATATTTAGGATAATTATAAGTACATTTCTTTTTGTATTTTTAATTTTATGCAGAGAATCAGTTTGTATGAGACAATGTTTTCATAATTTTGGACACTATCCATTATAAAGTCTTAATCTGATGAAAGAAACTTATATTGTTTGAGCATTTGATATAACATATTTATAGTATTAATCTGCAGCATCAAATTGTGATTATATGTTAGGCAGAGCTTAATGCAAAATCTGCATGGCAGCTTTTCCACCCTCAACGTTTAGGTCTTAAACTCTCAATTGCATCTTTCCTTTTGTGTCCCAAACTCTACGTTATTTTTATCCATGTTTGGATTGTTTTGCTATATTTCATCAACTCTGCCCAAATATTAGAGAAAACAAAAAATGCAGAAAAGTTGCTCAGATTCTGGGTTTTTCTTCTTACCAGCTGTAAGACCATGGGAATTTATTTAACTTCTATGCCTCTTTTACTTTTTTGTGAGAGGCTAATAATAATACAGATATAGCCATTATTCTAAAATGACTTTTTTAACAGAGCTAAAATATTTGGAACAGTGCCTGGAACATAGTAAGTGGTATGTAAATATAAGTAAAAGTTTTTAAACTTCTTAAGCTTAATTGTTAAACCTAAGTCATTAAAAAATCCAGAAAAATATAAACTATAAGTTGAGACATGTTTTTGGTTTATCTTCAGATTTTATTATCCATGGTTTTAAGAAGCCAAAAGTAAGCAAGGAACAAACTATACAAAAATTCTTGAGCATTAATGATTTTTGTTGGGCAGATATTGTTCTCCTTTTATGCTGTAGATCATAATTTCTCTAAAAGTTCTTCAGATGATTCTTAAGTTATACATGTATAAGAATAATTAAATGCATACTATTACCATTTCAAAGGGAGAGTATTTCACTGTTATATAATCTATAAAGTGTATTTTGAATTTAGACGAGTATTGTTTCAGTGCCTTTATTATATTATATCAATCCAAGTATTAGAATAAATATATTTATGAAATTTATTTTTAAGACATGAAATTTAGTAGGTGTCATGAAATTTTCTTAGGTCCAAAACAATTTGTCTTTATAAATTTCATGACACCTACTAAATTTCATGTCTTAAAAATAGTAGAAATTATTTACAATAAAATTCATTTTAAAAAAAGAGGAAACATGTTTTTGCATTTGAGGTGTTATTTGCTGTTTTCCCACATAGGAAGAATTCTTTTAGAACACCTGTGACAAATACTTATTAAGCTTCAAAACTGCCATTACACCTGAAATGGGAATAATACAGCTTTTAAGACAGCCTATTCTATTGTGGCTAGAAAGTTACAGTTTTTCTGTGAAATTGTATGTCATGATGAATCCAAAATGATGCTACTTAAAGCTTCTGTCCTTTGTATTTTGTTCTATGCCCTAAATAGCATCTGCACTTTAGCATCTTGACAAAATAGAAATGCATCACATCCTCTACACATACACGTATCAAGTATTTTTAAAGCCTGTGGAAGAATCCCCAGGGAGAAATGTGTACTTAAAATGCAGTTCTCCTTCTTTAACTTTCTTCTTTTTCAAAAATGTATTCTTTCAGTTATTCTGTCTCAGCTCCTCTGGTCCCTCACTCTTCTCCCTTTTCTTACTCCTATTACAGACTTTAAATCATACCAAGTACCTTTCTTCCTTGCAGTTTCCTTTTATGATGCGATTTTACAGCTTTTTGCCATCAGGATGACTTCTTTCATCCTGTCAGCTTTCCAGCTACCATCCCATAACTGTAGCTCAGAATACTGAACAATTCAGTAATTCCACCTCTTCTATTTCTTTAGCTACCATACTACTAATACTATGTACTTTCTCTTGTCTTCTATTTACCAAATACAGTTTAACTCATAATGAGTTCAAACTTCTTCAAAAGTCTCATAAACCTTTTATATTAATTTCTTTTAATTACATACTACTGCATTCAATAATTATGAGTTTTTATTTTCATTTTAAGTTACACCATATAATTTTCTGTCTATATTCTGATCTGTCAGAATATCTTCCATCTTTATTTGACAGTTTTTTTCCAAGATGTACTAATAGGAAATCTAAAAATCTGTTTTCCAGTCTTTTTTTTTCCAATTTACTAGGAAGATTATTACATATATTTTTTATGCTTTATTAGTAGTACATGTTTGAAGTACTATCACATTCATCATGGGAGACTGGCATATGTACATAACACATTTTAATTCTCTTTCTGACTCCTTCCACTGTTTTCTCTCCAGTCCTTCCTTTTCTGATTTTCAAAAGCTCTGTTTCAAATTTTACATATACTTTCATCAGTCCATATATACTAACCTACAAAGAAACTATCCTTGTATTTATTAGATCCATTAAGAATCCCCAGACTCTACTGGATGGGCATCCATTTTGCATGTCTTCAATAAAGATGTATTGTAAGGCCAGGAAAAACAATTTCAGATATTGTGTTTTTCTGATTTGCTCATCTAGAAACTGCCCTCACAAAGCAATTTTAATGTTCTGTGACATTCTAAAGTATAAACGAAGTAAACATAGGTGTTCTGAATGTTCCAAAGAACATCCTCATTCCTAGAAAATATATCTTTATTTAAATGTGCATAAGCCATCTGTACAAAAATCTTTTTTAGAATTTTGTTACACTATACTTTAAATGTAATTTAACAGTGGCATATGAAATTCCCTCTCTCATGGCTGCAAATCTGGAACAACATGTGCTAGTGTTTAGAAATCTGGCAGATTTCCTATGCCCAGTGGATTCTTAAAATTTACTAAAAATACTTACTGTTCAATATAAGGACTATATTCACTCAGTACTTTATAACTTAAATTTTGAATACTGGTGACTGAAGTTCACTTACAAAGTGTACTATCTATGTGTCTTATTTTATATCTCAACTTTTAACCACTCCATATTATTTGTAATGCTTGGAGACATAAGGGTAGGCAGAGAATTCATGAATAAAATGCAAACCACAGGGGAAATACTTCAAAAATCAACAACTGGGATCTCATATTACTAAAAAGTTTTTGCACTTCAAAAGAAATCATCAACAAAATGAAAAGAAAACCCACAGAATGGGAAAGAATTTTAGCCAACAATCCCTCAGACAAAGGACTTACATCCAGAACATATAAAGAATTGAAAAACACCAAGTCCTCGAAATTTAAAGATCCTCTCCAAAAGTGGTTATCAGAGATGAACATATAGTTCTTAGATGAAGATATACAAATGGAAAATAAATATATGAAGAAATGTTCACCATCACTGGTCATTTGAGAAATGCAAATTAAAACAGCATTTAGATTTCATCTCACCCCAGAAAGAATGGCTGCTATCAAGAAATCAACTGATAACAAATGTTGGTGAGGCTGTGGGGAAAAAGGAACACTGCTCCACTGTCGGTGGGAGGGAACACTGGTGCAACCACTGTGGAGGTCAGTATGAAGATTCCTCAAAAAACTAGGATTGGAAGTTCCATTCAATCCAGCTATTCCCCTCCTGGGCATTTTCCCAGAAAAACTGAAAAGTTCATGTCACAGTGATATATGTGCACCCATGTTCATAGCAGCACAATTTGTGATAGCTAAATCTTGGAAACAACCAAAATGCCCATCAACTGCAGAATGGTTGAAAAAAATGTTGTATTTTTATACAATGGAGTACTACTCAGCTATAAAAAAGGATGATCTTGAGGCCTTTATAGGTAAATGGAGGCAACTTGAGAATATCCTCATTAGTGAAATAAACAGGACTCACATTAGTAAATATCACAGTGTCTCTAGTGTAAAAAATAATAAGAACAGACAAAATGATGGCATCCAAAAAGTAATAAATATTGTAAAAGTGAAAGGGAAGGAAAGTGCTCTAAAGGATATAATGGTATGTATAGTGTGCAAAATAGATGACCATATTACTAAATTTCTGCTAGATCATTGAACAGAAGGGTTTGCACTGTCAATGTCTGAGTGTCTAGTCACTTTTTATGCTTTGATTTTGTAACTTTAGTAACTATTTTTAAGATGACTATATGTAATGTATCAACTAGCGATTTTATGTTAACTTTTTTTTGAATTCTGTATTATTCTATCTTTTTTCTTTTTTCTATTGTGTTTTTTTCTTTTCTCTCTTTCTTTAAATAAAAAAATTTTTAAAAATAAAAGTATTAGACTTGGAACTGGAGACCACCCTTCCCTGTCTTTGTCTCTGTGAAGTTTTATGAGACCCAAATCATTGAAGTATTATTTTCTGTTTCTGTTGAATTACATTATCTAATTTATTTGAGTCTATTTCTTTAGGTTGTATATTTTTCTCAAAGTTTCATGCTTAGAAGGCAGGACCCTGGTATGTTTCAGTTGGAAACCAAGACAAAAATAAGTATTTGTAATGCTTGCCTTACCCCTTTCAGTTTGAAGCTAATTCTCCTAGAAAGAGAAAATAAAAGCACAGGTAGCTGGTGTAGTATTATTCCTTTTATTTCTTATTGGCCTTCACTGACTTTATTAGACATGGCATTGATCCCTTTTACCATTATTTATTCTGTTCAGTAGTACATAATCTTCCTTATTCCTATTATTTTTTTCCAAATTATACAATATATTGCTACCATTGGTTACATGTAATTCAGTCTTTAGTTAAGCGATGCTCTTTGATGATGTTCCTATTTTTTAATTTAAAATCTTCATTTGTCAGAAATTTTGTTTTTTGAGCAAATTTTTAATCAATTGGCTGCTTCATATTCTCATATGTGTTTTATAGAACTTCATTTAAACATGTCCCTATCTCGTGTTACAACATATTTTATAGTCATGAAAAGATATAGCATTTTAATATTAAAAATTAATCTAATTTTCTAAGTCCTAGTGTACGTTACCTATCTGACTGTGTCAATTACTCAGATCCTTTATGGTTGTAATCATCAAGATTCTATATTAATTTTCAATTTTCTATTACTTTAGCATGATTAGGCACTTTGAAACCAGAAACAAATTCAGATTAACAGTGCTTATTTTTTCTATATTCTGAAATAAATTTTATGTACTACCATTAGATGTCTTAATAGTTGTCTTTTTTCAAATCACTGAATCGCTTTGCTACTATAATTGTCAATATTTTCAAAACATAGAGAATAGTTATAGCATATTTATTTCTCCATTAATATCACTTCTTTTTTCTCACTATGAAGTACCTTTAAGGCTTCCAGTCCCTATTATGGTGTGCCCAACAATATCTTTAATTTTTGTACAGATAGATGACATCTAGTGCCAATCAATTTCCAATTTTAATATTCCATCATTAAATTGTCTTACCACAAATCTCAAGAATAGTCATAAAGAATTTAAGTCTTATTATTTTAAATCTAAACCTGTTCCATCATGTATGCTCTATGCAATGAAACATAGCAGTACGTATCTAGGCCTATGTACAGCATACGAATGCACCACTGTTTCTGTCCATCATGTTTAGCTTCTCTTAATAAGTACTAAATTTTTTTCTTTTCTTAACAAGTTTTATCAGTGTTTCCCTACATGCTACGTACTTGTCCAATTAGAACTGTGCTCTTCTCTTGGCTTCAAATTTCACTTCAATGTTTTGATCAACTCAATATACTGCCTATCAAAAATATTCTTAGTAATTTCCTAAAGAGGCCACCATTTCATATTCTAACCATCCTCAGTGAAATAATGTTTTCCATATTGTCAAGTATGGATCATTTAAACTGTGAATCTAGCAAGCAAGCAATGGATTCTGGGGATAAATGGTGTGATTACTAATGTTGTTATTGCTTTCACAATGTCACACAGTAACAGAGAGTGACACAGTAACTAATCACATGCAGTGACAATAGAACATGGCCCCAGCTTCCAAGAACATGCACAAAGTGATGTAAATAGAGAAACTTCAAAACAAAGACTTCACTACAGAGAGAGATATGACAACCCAAATACAGGCAGAGTATGCCAACCCAAGTAGATCTCAAATGGAATGAAAGAAAAAATTACTGTCCTTATTCCACTTTGTCTCTTTTCCATGATTTTGAAAAGATGAAAGGTATTTTTTCCAACATCTGCTAATGGTAGTGGATTTGAAAATTCTAGGAGAGTTATCAGTAATAAGGTCACCAATAATGAAAACAAAAACCACCATAGTTGTGCATCTATTTCCATGTCTATAATTCAGACTAAATAACATAGAACTCCACCTTTGCTCCTCGGGTCTTAAAAGGACTCACTTGTTTTATGTGTATCCATTTGCCTGTCTTATGTTTTCACTTGTTACTACATTTTTCTTGTTGAATACCTGGATTTATTGCTCCATTGGGTGAGTAATTATATAGCTTAGTTTTTCCACTTGTTTTTTCTCCAATATGTTATTTCATTCATCAGCTTCTTGGCCCTGACTTTGGGTTTCTTCAGGTCTCTCCTACTCACGCTTTTTATAAAATCTCTCCAAACTTGTCTACTGAAATGCTTCATTTTTTTTTCAAAAAAGAGTCAATATATGTTTGCAGTATTCAGGGTTCTCCTCACAATCTGGTATGAAAGTTCACTGCAGAAGTTCTGGTCTGAGGATTTCATGCATTCCAACCTCCAGGGGCTAGTCAGCCCCTAACCCAGGGTTTAGACCTGGTCTTCTAATCTCATGTGAAACCAAGAGCAGGGTGAAGTGGTGGTTGGTAAATTTCCTGTTGATCAGAGATTGTACTTAAACTTGATGTTTGAGATCTCCAAATTAATATAGGTTTTAAATTAGGATGTACATGTGTGATTTTGAGTAAAAATGATTATCAATTAAAATTCTTAATGATGTCTCATCATATGACAACTCTTTCATATTTCATACTTGTCACAGCATATTTATTAAATATTCACAGATAACTATGTCATGCAGAAGTGTGTGCAAAATCACAATGAATTTTTCTTTTCCACTAGTATTATGCAAAATTATTTCAAAAATAGACTCATTCATATTTTAGAACAGGAAATATTAAGTTTTATAGATCCTGAGACAATTATGCCTTTTCTCTCATAAGCATTCAGTAAATTCTTTGATAGTTTGGGAAATTTTGTATAAAATATTGATGTTTGTGTGACTTTTTTTCTATGATGTGCTATGTATTATTTTCTCAGATTTTACTTGTAGCTTATTTCTGGAGCTTTTTAATCATAAGGAAAAACTTAAGTGAAATAAAGTAATTTGCCTATTGTTGACAGATTAATAGGAGGAATTTAAAAATTGTGACATTTTCAACTAGGAAGGAAAAAGTAAATTTAATTAGCACATTAAATTGTATTTTGAAAATTAATTTGTCAATCACTCTTGCCTAGAGCTTTCTCATCTTTTCAGAAAATCTTATGATGTGATGGGCAAATATATGCATGTGGCAAAATCAATTTGTTATTTATTTGCATATTATTATATCTTTGAATTCCCCTATTTTAAAAAGCAAAACAGCATATTAAAATGACAGAATATCAAAACACTCATTGTAAAAGACAAGATAACTGAAAACCTTGTCATTTTAGGGCCATAATGTACACTCAGTCTTTTGTTAGGCCACAACTTGCGAATACTCAGAAGTAGCTTATATAAATTACCCCACGTTATTCAATTAAGTCCTCCCCAAAAGAATGTAGTTCCTGTGGGTTTAAAAAAAAAAACATTTGGACTACCAGGCCAGTATTTAACCAGAGATGTGGTAGTATAAGATGTTTTTCTTCAGTATAGAAAATTTAAAAAAAAATATTGAATCAAATACCAGTAAATAACCACATATAAATCTGTATTTATATGTGGTTTATATTTATATTTGTTCTCTGATTATGCCATTAATTAATAGTACATGCAAATTTAGAAACTACTGTATGCAAAATGAAAATAACACTCAACATTGTGAGGTAAAGTTATTATTCTAGTGTATATTTACAGTAGCCTGGATGTTTATAGTAGACTGAATGCTCCCAAAAGGCATGTGTTAAAATCTTAACCCCTAAGATCTTATAGGCAGGACTTTTGGAGGATTAAGTCATCACTGTCTTAACAATTGGAATTAATGCCCTATAGAAGAGACCTAAATGCACTTTTCCATGTGAAGACAGAATCAGAAAGTACTTTCTGTCAATCAACCAAAAATAGTCCCTCAAAAGATACCAAATCTGCCCAGTGACTGCCAAGCAGCAAGCAAGACCCAGATTCCAGCTTTGGGCCCTGACCACATACTATGGCAGAATCCCAGTGCATGGAAAAAAATTGGAAATTAGCTCCCAGGCAGTGAACCTTGGACTACAGCAGATTAACTGTGCCCATGTGGTGAGTAGGCCCCTTAAACAGAGGTGTACAGTGGGTAAAAGGGCCAGTAGTAAAGCCTCCTCCAACTAACTGTAAGACCTTGGTGAGTCTGAAAAGAGTGTGGGTGACACCCTCCTACACAAAGAAAACATCAGGCAGAGTGAAAAAGGCAAAATAAAAAAGGAAAATGAAGTCTCAAATATCTTGTCCACCAGGAGCAAGTGCAGAAGATATTGAAATAGAGGACCCCAAAGGTAACACACTGGGAATCTCTGAAAAGATAGCAAGCAAAATAAAAAAAAAACACCACAAGGCTATAGAGGAAATCAAATTAGAAGTACTTTTCCATGTAAAGACAGAAATAACAACCTTAGTAAAGGAGTTGCTGAGTGTAGCTAAAGAAGAAATTGAGAAAAAAGTACAGGAGCATGGGAAACTTGTTGAAACCTTGAATGAACAATATAGAAAACATGCAGAATTCATGAAACAAACTCAAAGTAACATCCATGAAACAAAAAATTCTATTCAAAACTTGCAAAACTGCTTAAATGAAGCTAAGGATAGGATTTTGGACCTTGAGGACAGGATCACAATTAGTGATCATGAAAGGATAGACCTTTTAAAAATAACAAAGCAGCATGAAGTGACAATCTAACAGCTTCAAGATGATGCCAAGAGAAAAAATATAAGAATAATAGGCATCAGTGAGGAGGCAGGAGTCAATGCAAATGATGTAGCCAAAATATTCACAGAAGTAATAGAATAAAATTTCCCAAACATGGGGAAAGAATCTGATATGCAGATAAGTGAGGTATGTACAACACCAAACAGTCATAATCAACATAAATCCACACCCAGATACATAACAATTAAGATCTCAGACATGCAGCATAAAAACAGCATACTAAAAGCTGTTAGAGAAAAGACACAACTCACCTACCAAGGAAAGCCCATTAGATTCCCAGCAGACTTTTCAGCACAAACCCTCAAACCAAGAAGAGCTTGGAGTGAGGTATTTCAAACCCTGAAAGAAAACAACTTTCAACCCAGACTGATGTACCCAGCAAAACTTTCATTCAAATTTAATGGAGAAGCAAGATACTTCCATGACAAAAAACAACTGAAGAAATTCACATCCACCAAACCAACCCTAGAAAGAGTACTGAAACACATGACCACAATCCCCAAACAACAACAGAAAGAAATGACCAGGTAGGATAAGCAGTTAAAGATGAGGAAAAGCAAAAGGCAAACAACTGGAACATAACATGGCAAAGTCAAGCCAGTACATATCAGTGATGTTCATAAATGTAAATGGCCTCAATTCACCTATAAAAAGAAATAAACTGACAGAATGGATCAGAAACATGATCCCACAATATGCTGTATACAAGAAACACATCTGACCCAAAAGGAAACTTGTAGATTAAAAGTCAAAGGGTAGAAAACAGACTCCATGCAACAGCAACCCAGAAAAAAGCAAGGGTAGCTATTCTATTTGCAGACAATGTGAACTTCAAACCTAAAATGATTAAAAGAAATAAAGAAGGTCACTACATATTCATAAGTGGAAAAATTCAAGAGGAAGAACTAATAAGTATAAATATATATGCACCAAATGCAGAAGCACCAACTATGTAACACAGATACTAATGGACATGAAAAACCAAATACACAAGAACCCAATTATAACAGGGGATCTTAACAGTCCATTGTCACAAAGAGATAGATCAACTAGACAAAAAGTCAGCAAAGGAATAACAGAACTGAATCATACCTGTGAGCAATTAACTTAGTAGATGTTTACAGAGTGTTCCACCCAATCACATTAGAATACACATTCTTCTCTGCAGCACATGGGACATTCTCCAAAATAGACCATATATTAACATTCTTAGGTAAATGCAAAGGTACTGAAATCATCTCATGCATAATATCTGACCATAGTGCACTGAAATTGGAAATTAATGGCAAAAGAAGTTGCCAAACCTGAATAAATACATGGAAATTAAATAACAACCTTTTGAACAACTAGTGGGCTACAGATGAAATTAAAGAAGAAATGAAGTAATACCTACAATTCAATGAAAACACAGAAACAACATACTGTAATCTATGAGATGCAATGAAAGCAGTCTGAAGAGGGAAATATATAGCAATAAACTGTCATATCAAGAAAACAGAACAACCACAAATAAACAACCTAATGCTCCATCTAAAGCTTCTAAAAAGGAAGAGCAAGCTAAACCAAAAGTTCATAAAAGAGAGAAAATTGTAAAGATTAGAGCAGAAATCAATGCAATTGAAACTAAAACAAACAATACAAAGAACTAATTAATCAAAAAGCTGGTTCTTTGAGAGCATAAACAAAACTGACAAACCTCTAGCTAACTTTATCAAGAGAAAGAAAAAACCCTAATTCACGCAATAAGTGGGAAATCACTACAGATCCCATGGAAATTCAAAACATCATAAATACCTACTTTGAAATCTCTACTCACATAGAGTGGAAAACACAGGAAATGGACAGATTTCTAGAAACATATGAACTACCAAAGCTCAACCAAGAAGATACAGCAATCCTGAACAACCCAATATCAGCTATTGAAATTGAAAATGTAATTAAAAACTTACCAACAAAGAAAAGTCCAGGTCTTGATGGATTCATAGCTGAATTGTTCAAGAAATTTAGAGAAGATTTGATGCCAATACTCCTTAACCTCTTCAATGAAACTGAGAAGACAGCAATCCTCTCTAAATCATTCCTGGAGGCAAGTATTACTCTAATACCAAAACCAGAGAAAGATGCAACCAAAAAAGAGAACTATAGGCCAATCTCACTAATGAACATTGATGCAAAGGTTCTCAATAAAATACTGGCAAATAGAATGCAGAAAATCATCAAGAAGATTATACATCATGACCAAGTGGGGTTCATTCCAGGAATGCAGGGATGGTTTAACATGCACAAATCAATAAATGTAATACACCACATCAACAGAGCCAAAAACAAAAACCATATGGTCATCTCAATAGATGCAGAAAAAGCTTTCGACAAAGTCCAACACATGTTCATGACAAAAACCATTCAGAAACTCAGAATACATGGTGTCTACCTCAACCTTATAGAGGCCATCTATGATAAACCAAAAGCTAATATTATACTAAATGGACAAAAACTGAAAGCTTTCACTTCAAAATCAGTAACAGACAAGGATGTCCACTATCACCACTCCATTTCAATATAGTTCTGGAAATATTAGTCAAGGAAATCAGACAAGAGAGAGAAATAAAAGGAATAAAAATAGGAAAGGAAGAAGTTAAATTATCATTATTGCAGATGACATGATACTCTATATAGAAAACAAAAAAAACTCCATTAAGAGACTACTAGATGTAACAAACAAGTTCAGCAGTGTAGCTTGATACAAAGTCAGTGCTCAAAAATCAATAGCATTTCTGTACACAAACAAAAAACTCACCGAAAAAGAAATTATGGAAATACCACCCTTTACAATAACATCTAAAAATGAAATACTTAGGAATCAACCTAAATAAAAATGTAAAAGACCTATATGATGAAAATTATACTATGCTGAAAAAGGATATTGAAGAGGATATTAGAAAATGGAAGGATATTCCTTGCTCTTGGCTAGGAAGAACCAACATTGTGAAAATGGCCATACTCCCCAAACTGTTATACAGATTTAACACAATCCCTATCAAAACACCATTGACATACCTCACAGATCTAGAGAAAACACTCCTAAAATTCATTTGGAAACAGAAGAAACCTAGAATAGCAAAGGAAATTCTGAGCAACAAAGGCAAGGCAGGAGGCATCTCAATTCCTGACTTGAATCTATACTACAAAGCCACAGAGGTAAAATCAGCATGGTACTGGCAAAGAAAGAGACCTGAGGATCAATGGAACAGATTAGAAGATGCAAGCACAACTACAAAGACACTCAGCCACCCGATATTTGACAAGGGGCTAAATATGTCCACTGGAAGGACAGTCTCTTTAATAAATGGTGTTGGAAAAATTGACTCTCCACATGCCAAAGACTGAAACTAGATCCATTCATATCATCATGCACAAAACTAAAGTCTAATGGATCAAATACCTCAATATTAAAAAGCAAACACTAATCTATTGGAAGACAAGGTAAATAGAAGTCTTGGAGACATAGGGGTAGGCAGAGAATTTATGAACAAAATGCAAACTGCATGGGAAACTCTCCAAAGAATCAACAACTGGGATCTCATATTACTGAAAAGTTTCTTTTCTTCAAAGGAAATCACCAACAGAGTGAAAAGAAAACCCACAGAGTAGGAAAGAATTTTAGCCTGCAAGCCCTCAGACAAAGGACTTATATCCAGAACATATAAAGAATTGAAAAACATCAAGCTCCCCAAATCAAAGACCCTCTCCAAAAATGGGCATCTGAGATGTACACACAGTTCTCAGAGAAAGATATACAAATGGCAAATAAATACATGAAGAAAAGTTTACCATCACTGGTCATTTGAGAAATGCAAATTTAAACAACATTGAGATTTCACCTCACTCTGGAAAGAATAGCTGCCATCAAGAAATCAACTGATAGCAAATGTTGGCGAGGCTGCGGGGAAAAAGGAACACTGCTCCACTGTTGGTAGGAATGTAGACTGGTGCAATCACTATGGAAATCCATATGGAGAATTCTCAGAAGACTAGGAAGACTAGGATTGGAAGTTCCATTCAATCTAACTATTCCCCTCCTGGGTATTTTCCCAGAAGAACTGACAGGTTCATATCTCAGTGATACATGTGCACTCATGTTCATAGCAGCTCAATTTGTAATAGCTAAATCTTGGAAACAGCCAAGATGCCCATCAACTGCAGAG
>PVLA01003203.1:0-28969 GCA_004027455.1 Hydrochoerus hydrochaeris
AACGGAGAAGGAAAAAGAAAGAAGAGGTGGAAGGAAGGAGGGAAGGGAGGGATGGAGGGAAGGAGGGAGGAAGGAAGGAAAGAAGGAAAGGGAGAGAGGGAAAGAAGGAGAGAGGGAGAGAGGGAGGGAATTCATAGGGACTTACTTCCCATCAATAGCCAAGCTCGGAACGAGTTACCTGGTTTAGTTGTGTCGGGCACTAACACACCAGGGGTCACCTTCCTGCTCAGTCATTTGGGATGAACAAATTCAGGCCCAGGTCCTCGGGAGGAGGGCCATGCCTGAGAGGAGGACAGCCACACAGCTGGAGTGGTGACCCAAGAGGAATCTCAAAGACGACGCAGTGATGGTTGGAGGAGGGTGATTACTGTAGAATCCAAGAGCGTGGCCCAGAAAACTGCCCTCCGGATTTCACAAACCTTTTAAAATTGAGTGTGGCTGTTTTTGTGTTTTGCTAAAAAGTACCTGGGTGATAAATATGCCCAATTTTAAAAGTGTTTGAGCAATAACAGAAGCATTTTCTAAAGCTATGAGAAAATAATGCCAAAGTCTAATTGAGCCTGTTGTACCCCTCCCTACAAAGCAAATCTGACCAGGCGCTATGGTCCAGAAGAAAGCAACAATCCATGGTTCCAAGTATTTGTGAATACGGTGGTTTCTCAGCGGTTCCTCAGCTCTCCGTCCCGTGATTCCAGGGAAGACAGCTCTGGTCATCACCTGGCGCAGAACTCTTTAACTGAGGCAATATTTTGCTGAAGCCTTCTGTTTGTGAACAGAATTGTTTGCAAACAGCCCCATTTGTGAGCTGAAGTGTCTACTGTACAAGGACATAGAGAACATGTACACACTTGTGCAAATGGTCTAAGTGTGGGGCACTTGGCATCTGGAATTCACAGGCACACGCACACAGGCACACACGCACAAAGGCACACGCACATAGGCACACGCGCACACACAGGCACACGTGCCTGTGTGTGCGCGTGTGACGGTGGGTGTGTCAGAGACACAGAAATCTCTTGGAAGTGAGTGAGAAGTGAAGGGATGGTGATTTCGGACCCTTGGACAGAGCTGACTGGGAAAGGGTGCGGACAGCTCACCTGCGCTTGCTGGGAGCGCGAGGAAGTAGAGACCCAGGTCCTCCCTCCATGCAGGTGCACTCAGGAGTCCTCACGGCACCTCGTGCTGCTTTGCCTGTCCCCCCTGAACCAAGGCAGAGCGATGCACGCAGTCTGTTGAGCCTCCACATTTTGGCTCCTGGGAGAGCCCTTCACCCCAAAAGCAGCTTCCTGAGTTTTAACTTCACAGGTTGAAGGTATTTAGGTGATTAAGCTGGAAGAAAGTGGAAGGAGCCGCCGGGCCACTGCCAAGCCAGGGAATCACCCACAGGCCTCTGCGATGGGCAGATGCTGCAGGGCCCCAGCTACACGGAGGCTCAGTGCAGACACGGAAGGTCTCTGCTTCCAGCACACCAGGACAGTGCCATCACTTAGAGAATTATGAAGGTGTGGGGCAGAGGGTGTGGCGTGTGCACTGGAAAGTACAAACATGTCTTAGTATGTGTCTTATCACATTCTTTCCATGGGGTTAACCCCACATGCCCGTCTGCAGGTACAACACATACACACAAATTAGATTAGGTTTATGCAAACCTAAGTGATACATTGAGCTGGACTATTTCCTTCAACCTAGATATGAACATGGCAAGTTTACAGCCAAGGCCATAGTTCATATGTTCCCACCGCATTTAGATAATTCAAACTCGACCTCTTTGTGGGAGGACAAACAAGCGTCACATTTGATGATGGTCAGGGACGCGGCAAGTTGGCGTGAAAAGGTTTCCATCACCCCCTTTGTCCCTCAGGGAGTCATTCACAGCTCCCAGGAGGTGGATCAGATGCACTGCAGTTTCTATGACAGAGTTTCAGCAGATTAAAAAGGACCAATCTGTTAGGTACCTGTTATCACGAATGTTCTGTGACCGAGGATTCTAAGTTACTTTCCCCTCAAATCCCAGCATGACTTTCTCTGTTGGCGCCAGGAATCGGGGTCATTCATAAATGTTTCAGTCATCAATGTTTCATTCAGAGGCTCTTGGTTTATCTGACCCGGAGGGCAGAGTTCAAGCTGGACTCCTCACATGCGCGTGGGTTTCCTCACATTCATTTGACAGCTAGGGAAGAGATTGCCCACCGGACTCTGGGGCAGGGAAATTCCTTCCCGCTCACAGAACGCCTCCTTCCAGATGGCGGAGGGAGGCCGGCTGGTTTAACTGCAGATATAATGGGATCTGTATCTCACAATCCGAGAAGGTAGACTTACGTGCTCCTAGTGGTGCACATGATTTGGTTCCAAACAGGATGAAAATGACGTTCTGTGTCCCCTTCCCTGGGAGGAAGGGGTCCGGCCAGAACTCAGCTGGCTGGAATTACCTCCTGCGGCCACATGGGACCAGGATGAGCAGGCACCGCATAGAGCGAGCAGTGTTACCCGGCAACTGGGCTGTACAAGATGGAGGATTTGGTGACAAGGCAGCTAGCCTGGGGACATGGCGAGGGAGTTATTAAAATCAGCTCAGGGGCTAGCAGGGGATTCTGAAGAGGGCACGTTGTCCAGAAGGAGGGCTGAAGGCAGGTGGGTTTCCTCCTCGCCTGGTGGCAGCAATTACACTTGGCAGCCTAGAGCGAGCCAGGGGCGTCCATCAAAGCCGCAGCTACTCACTTCCTGGAACAAGTTGTAACGTCTGTTTATCATAGAGTTTAATTCCCCAATGGAGAGAACAAAGGCCAGTATCAAAATAGAGCAAATTTTTTTGACACTAGCAACTGAAGAAAGGGACTAGCCTCTCTCGATCCTGTCTTTGTTAAAATAAACTCTCGCCTTAGCAGCTCATTCCAGACGTCAGTCAAAGCCCACACGGTTTCACCACGTAGTGCCTCTAGCAGAAGCCACAGAGGAGATGGAGCAGAACATGAAAGGGACGGATTCCAGGTGCCGCCGTTGTGTTTGTTTGTTGTGTTTTCATCGGGAGAGGCCACGATAGGAGCCTGGGTGTGTGAGTGACTAGCAGGGTCTTCTCTCACGGCCCTCAGTGTCTCATAGGGGTGTGGGTCACTTCATTCTCAGGCCACGCCCACACTCTTCCCATAGTCCTGGAAAGAACACATCTAGTCCAGTTGGTTTAAAATACTCCACCTGCTCTTATCCTAGCAACCATGACGGGGGGAATGGGTGCCCCTCACGAGCAGGTCAATGGAACTGGTCATTGAAGTGCTCCAACCCTCACTGCCTGAGGCCTGGCTCAAATGCGATGCATTATGACCACTGACCCCGGGAAGCACAGAGGAACAAGGTGCAGTGACCCGATCATAGGTCAGTAGGGAAGGATGAGGAGGGCTGTCACTGGAGCCAGTATGGGCTTATGTATGGCTTTAGAGCTCACACGCTCCACAGCTTCCGTGGAGCATCTGGGTCTATGTGTGGGAGACCGGTGTCATACCCAGGAGAAAGCGTGCTCCGAGCTAGCAGCAGTGGTTCTGGACTCGGTAAATCACACATTTTCCACAGCTCAGGGTAAAGCTCAGGACCGCAAACATGACAGTAACAAAGTGAGGAGAACTTAAGTTCACTTGACTTCCATAGCCCTGAATGCACAGATCCCTGTGCAGAAGGGCCCGGGCTTACTGGCCCTCCCTGAGCCAGCTGGTGGCCTTCACGCTTACTTGTCCTCTGACAGGAATGGCCAGCATCTACGCTCCACTGCTCTCGGAAGTCTTCTGCAGTTCCTGTGCTCCCTCTGAGCGAGTTCACAGCAGCTCAACAGTGGATAGGAGCAGGGATCAAAGCATCTCTTCCTTGCTTCCCAGCAGGTGACATTTAACAGAGAATGCTCAAAGCAGCACACACGCTGCAATCCCCACAATGACTGTAACTTATGATGAGCACCACACCACAAAGACGCCCACGGGTGAGGGTGACGTCCAAAGGCCAGTACCCGCCACCTCAGGGATCCACGCCGTGTGGCTGGAGACCTGTGTTTACCACGTGGGTGCTGGGGATTAGAGTAGTTGGAAGGAGATGCAACCAGAACTCTTCATTCAAAATGCTGCCGTAAGCAGACCACTCCGTTCCATTGCTCATTAAGCCCAGTCATCTAAAGCTGGGATCCCCCACTGCTCAGGAGGTGTAGGCTCCTCAGCAACGTTGGTCAGGTACTAACGCACTAAGGAGGAGCCCGGCCCGTGCCGTTTTTATTTCTTCAGTCATCATTTCCTATGCTAAATTTCATATTAAGGACTAACAAACGAGAAGGCAGCACATACACAATCCCGTCTCAAAACCATTCCGGGACGCATACCTGGCTGCCAGCACAGTTCCCACCATGTACCAAATGGTCACTACTGCTGTGGGAAGAAGTGACCATGGCCTTCAAGGTCTGTATTAATTGTGCGACTCCAACACAACATTTGTGTTACAAAGTCAGTGAAGCACTAAACATTACAAGCATTAAGTTGTATTTTACCTCATCAGCTATCATCACAGCCTGCGTTTCTCCGGATCATCTGGTCACTTACGGCGGTGTGAGTGTGTGTGTGTGTGTGTGTGTGTGTGTGTGTGTGTGTGTCGGGGGTATTAGCTCTTCTTGTCTCCCTGCCCGCATGCTGGAAGGGGCTGGCATCTGGCTCCCCCAGTCAGCATGAGCATGGCACTTTGTTTACGTATTCAGAGAATAACAATACACATCTATGGGGTCTCCTTCTAAGGGTGGTGGCCATTGTTAATTCCCTATTATCTTGTTTGGAAATCCTGTATCATTCTCATTGTTTTGTTTGGTTGGGTTTCATTCTATTTTATCTGGGTTGATTTTGTTGTATCTGATGCCATGGGCGGCTATTTCCAAGACAGCAAGATACAGTACGGTAGACATTTCGGATTTACTGTTATCTTCTTTGAATTCCTGTACTGCATTTATTGTTTTGTATTCATTATTGGTTCTATTCTGTCTCTGCTTCATTTGATTTTACTGTGTCTGGTGGTATGGGCAGCTATTTTGAAGACAACAAGGGGCATTATGGTAACCACTGTTGACTTCCTATTACCTTGCTTTGACATCCTATATCACTTACAGTCTTGTTTTGATTATTGTTTTATTTTGCTTGGTTTTATTCACAATAAAATAAAATTTTAAAAATGAGAACATTTGTGTTACAAGAGACAGACGCCTCCTTGGAGCCCCCATCACCCAGTGAGTCACATGGCGACAGCCTCCGTGCTCTGGGACTGTGCCTGGCGAGGCCTCTCAGGGAAGAACTATCTCTTGGCTCCACCCCTGCTGGCCCGTCAGCTTAGCCCCATCTCCATCTGCCTTCTGTTGAGCATTTTTAGAAATTTATGACTCTAACAAAGAAATACATGAAGGGCTCCTGGGGCCCATGAGGACTCAGAGGGAGCAGCAAACTCTTTGCCACTGAGGAGAAATGCCTGACCCACTTGCTCCCTTGCACAGTTCTGTCACAAGAACGCTCTGAGGTCCTCAGCTTGGGGGCTGGCGTCATCCTGCCTCGGCCTTGCTTAGATCCCAGTGGGAAGAGGTGGCCTAGACAGGGCAGCAGAGAAGAGTTATTGACACCAGTGCCTGGAGAACAGGTCGCTGCCTTCTGGACAGAGCCTCATCCTCAGTGCAGTGACCCATGCCTCAGCTGCACAATCACAGCAGCTGGCTTGGAGGCAGCCTCCATGGCCCTCGCCAGAGGAGGGGACACAGACAGTGTGGCGTCTGCACCCAGGGGAGTAGCACTCTGCCATAAGGAGGGACAAATTCGAGTCGTTTGCAGGAAAGTGAACCCACTTTGAGACAATAATGACATAAGTCAGACACAGCAGCTTCAATATCACAAGGCTTCTCTGATATAAGAAAATCAAAGTATAAATAAAGAACGCAATAAAGGATGGATAACAGGAAAAGGGAGACAGGTCTTTTGCGAATGGGAAGAGGTGGAAGGGGAGTGGGGGGAGGCGGCGTGAGAATAGAGCAGTGTGGAGCGTGGACCGACTCCCTGTGGTGAAAGGGGCCGTTACAGGCTGCAAACACGCACTCCTAACCAATGAATTTAGGGACAGAGGAAGTGTGCGAGGCACCATCCAGCAGGAGAGGGACTCGGACGGGGCCGAGAAGGAAGCCAGCCTTCCCTCCCCTCAGCGCGGCCCTTGGTTTGAGAACTGACTGAGGCTGAAGACCGATGCAGCGCTCAGGAGAAATCTGGTCCTGCAAGGCGAGCTCCTCGCCTGCATGGGAGTGGACAGGGACACAGCCCTCACAGAGCGTCCCCAGTCAGAATGGCCTCGCCCTTTCGTCTGGGCCATGGCCCCGGTCCCCTTGGGCCACACAAAGGGGCAGAATACGTCCTAGGTTCCCGGCTGCGGCAGGGCCTCCCAAGGTGCACGTACAGTCCAAGGTGAGCCTTCACACCCGCGCCCCATCACACGGTGGCTGCCTGAGCCCTAAAACACCCACCCCAGAGTCCTGTGCCTGTGACAGTGTTTGCTCTCACCCCGTATTGACTCATGTGCCATTTGCAAAGGCAATGGTAGAGCTGCCGATGTGCAGGCTGCCTGGGCCTTTGTCCCCGCGCTGTCACAGAGGGGCACCAGAAGCAGGACCTCCTCCCAGCACTCTGCTCCTTTGATGTTGGCAGCAGCAGAACAAACACCCCAGCCCGCAGTAGCTGTGTCCCTCGCCTCGCCTTCCCCTGCAGACTGCCCTGCACGGGGAGTCAGGATCGAAGTTGGACCGGGTCCAGCCCCAGGATGACAGTGAAAGCAGTCACAGAGCCGTGAGCCAGGTGTCAGGAGGAGGTTTGTAAGGAGGGACCCAGGGCGCTGCCTTTTGAGCGGCTCCGCGTTCATAAATCATCACACGCCCCTGAGCTGACACCATCTCTTACTTCCCATTAACCCCAAACTGCTCTCGGGTTTGGTAGTGAGCTTTCAAACCGTCAAGATATCACAATAATTGCAAGCGAACCTGATTAAAGGGAAGCGGCTGTGCATGCCCGCGATCTGGTTCTGATTTGTCCCTGGATGAGAGCAGGTGATGGCGTGGAGGCCCAGGGGAGCTTCTCACCACAGACCGGTGGAACCCAGGCGCGAGGGAGACCCAGGGCTTCTAATCTGAACCCCTCCTTGGGCAGGTGGAGGCCACACAGAGGAGCCTTAACCACCTTAGCAGATGGCTTTCATCGTCTACGGCTGACCTGCCTCAGTTTACCTTGAGAAGACAGAGGCACCAGGGTGTAAGCAACTGGAGACAGCTAACAAACGACACCAGCATGAGAACCTGGCAACGGTGTCACGGTGTGTCCTGCCATCATGCATTCAGTCAGAAAAACGTGGCACCCAAAATGAAAACGGCACAGGGCAGCCTGGACAGCTACACTTATGTCTTTGTCCCTACTCTTCAGAGGCTGTGCTCCTGAGGGACATGTAGCACTAGCACCAGGGCTTCCCCACTTTGCGAATGAGGGACATGGACCTTGTGTCCCCACTTCTCCACCGAGAGAGGCAGGCTCCTCACGGAGTGGACGTTCAGCTGTGCCGTGGTGAGGTCTGTTCTAACCATGTACCGGGGGTTGCTGGAATCTGCTGAGCAGAAAGAGCAGGGCTGGCGCCCAAATGGGAGCGAGGTGGGCAGTGAGAAGGAAGCTGAACAGAGCAAGGGGTCAGGAGGAGGGTGGCTGCAGAGCGCAGAGCCCAGGGCAGGACCCGGCTCGCAGACTGTCGACGGTGGCCAGTGCCGTGTGCCCATTGGACTCCAGGCCACAGGACCCAGAGGTTTGGCCAGGCAGTATTCCAGGTGTTGCTGTGAAGGTATCTTTCTAGATAAATAAACATTTAATCAGCGTCTCTGGAGCAGAGCAGACGACCCTCCGTGATGCGGGTGACATCACCCAACCACAGGCGGGACTCAGTAGAAGACTGACCTCCCCAGGAGCAGGGATTCTGCCAGCTGGTGGCTGTGACAGACTGGGTTCTTCCTGCCTTCCAGCCCCCACCCTGTCTGCAGAATTTGGTCTCATGACCTCCTCTACTAAATTCTCCTTGTCTCTCCCTTTCTCCTTCCCTGTGGTGTGTGTGCATATGTGTGTGTGTGTGTGTGTGTGTCATGTGCAAGAAACCTTGACCAACAGAAGTGGCTGCTGTAGAGATACACATGTGTAGAGGGAGACGCCAAGCTTAACTCGTGAATCCAAACACCTTCATCATAAGAAGTCACCACATGCAGATTCACTTAAGGTGATGTGAGACTGACCATCACCGGAGTGCACAGGCATGCACACTCACTCACACATTCATACACACACACACACACACACACACACACACTCGTACCCTACAGATGAGTGTCAGGTTTTTCCAGACACTGCATGTCTCCCAACAGGGGCTCTCCTGGGATCCAGAACGACCATAAATATGGGCCCAACCTTTTTCTAGGTTCAATAATCTCTCAGTCCAATAATTCCAGTCACCAGCAAGGACCTCACTCATGGGGATTGCAAGCACCATGCAGACAGGCGGGGATGCAGGTGCTGGAGTGTGCAGTCCCCGCCCCCAGGCTGGCGTGCGCCTGAGCAGCCGGCTCCCTGGGTCACTCAATGTGAATGCCTGGGCCCTGGCTTGGCTGTGCCTGCTCTGCATGCTGACCCAGAGTCCACCTTGTTTGGGTGAAGACACATGGGTGACTGCCTCTGCAGGGCCTTCTCAGCCTCCCCCAGGAAGGAGCTGGCAGATGACAGCTGAGCCCTGGGGGGAGCAGAGGGTGGGCTCTGGACCCTGCTCGGCCTTCCTTCTCCTCACAGTCACGAGGAGGCACAGGCTAAGTCCTGGGAAGCTGGGCCTGCACGCTCAGCAGACAGGGGCTGCAGGGCCACCTGGTACCTCATTGGCTGAGCTAATGACTCTCTCCGTAGCCTGTAGCAGTGGACCTCGGGCTCATCAAAGGATGGATGGTTGCACTTAAAAAGTGGCAGGTTCTGACAGCCCCAACCTCAGGAGAAAGGGGCTTTTCCACATAAAAGCTTTAATTATGTGAAAAGCTGAACTGCTTTCACACAAGAAAGGGCAGGAGCAGGCACTTGCCCACCTGAAGCTTTCATCTCTTCATGAACCTCAGAGCCCAGCTCTGTCGCTGGGGTCAACTTGAGCTCGGGTCATTGCGGACATGGGCGAATGTAACGACCTCACTTTTGATGAGGGAAAGGAAGGTTGTGAAGCTGCTGCAGTGACAAGTTCCTACCTGTAAAACGCTGTGCTAAGCTGTGGTGGGTGCTGGTTCATCTGCAGACTATACTGTGGCTGAGGTCCAGTGGGGATGGTGGGCTCCGGGCCAACGCAGGGTCCTGGGAATTGATGACAACACCTGAGCAGCCCCAGCCCCTGCTGGGGTTTGGCTCTGGAGTCCACAGTGAACCAGGCATTAAAGGCTTGGTCCCCAAGTGGATTCTCCTGGGGGCCTCGGGGTTACTAACTTTGCACCCTTGAAGGAGACTGTGGGACCCTGGTGCCTCTTCCATCTCCTGGTGTTGAAATAGACACATTTACTTTACTGTGTGATCCTACTGTCTGTGGTTAGAGCAGAAGGGCCAGGGCTCGAGGAATGAGATGAGCAAAACTGTGAACTAATGTAACTTTTTTCTCTTCATAAATTAATCATTTCAGGTATTTTGTTATAGTGATCAAAAACTGACTAAAACACACGTTTTAGTCATACATAATGGTCATACATGGTAAATCACATGTTCACTTTCACACACACACACAAACACGCACACATGCACACACACATACATAGAGGTATGCACTTCTCTGCATGGTCCGGGTTAAAGAAGATAGAGCATGATTCATGACTTTGGACCCAGCAGAGGCACTAACTGTCAAGGTGCAGAAAAGCAACCAGCAGGAGATTTATTTATTGAGAGGCACTGTGTAGATTGGGTTTCTGGTCCTGTGGGCTGTTCATGCAAGCCTAAAATCCACAGGGCAGCCCAGTGCTCCAGGGCATGGGCTCAGGGTGGTTCCACACATAGTTTTTTCTTCTTCCAGGAAGCCTCAGCTCTTAAATGATTGAATTAGGCCTATTGAGATGATCCAGGATGATCTTTCTTTAAAGTCAAATAAAAGCAGCTGTTAATCACATCCACAAAACACCTTCCAGCAATGCCTCTTCTGGGGCCTGAGCAGGTGATGGAATTGCAGCTTGGCCAAGAGGATGAGTCACAGTGACCACCCCGAAGTCCAGCTGACAGCCTTTCCCAGCTGTGCAAGCCCAGGGTCTGCTGGGAGTGCTCATCTGCCGAAACGAGGGAATTGGAGGTGGGGACAAGTCCTCCTCTCAACAGCTCCGCTGCAAAATTAGAGCTGCAAGTATTCCTGCTTGCAGAAGAGCATTGGAGCGCTCACTAGACAGCCCACAGGCACTGTAACACCAGCGTGCTGGGAAAAGGGAAACAGGCATCTTTAGTTTTTTTATATGCTAAAATGAATTTACTCTAACTTGTACCTATTGAAATCTGTCACCACTAGAGTTTGTAAGGCACACAGAGTGTGAGCAGTGTTTTGGTGGCTTGCATGGAATCAGTACCTCTTTCTCCTATGGGTGAGACACAGGGTCAGTATTAACCTCAGCAGGAGAAGGCGACAATGGTAAGTCACACCCACCTGCAGGCTAGCATCCAGAGACAAAAAAACAGGGATTTTCTTTGTCTGCATCTTCAGCTGCATCCCAACTGCTCTGCTGTGGGGCAGGCTCCATAGTAACCTTGTCTGGTGTATTATTTGTACATTGCTGATTGGGTCCTGTTTTAGTTTGATGAGTGTAAGTCCAGTTCTCTGCTGATCATGTTACCTGTTTAATATTTGATATTTTGTAAACAGAATTCCATTCAACTTGATGTTGGACTTGAAAAGAAGGACCATGTTCTCATAGATCTCTATTCACTCAGATATGAAGATGGCACCCTTGGGTGACACCCTTTCTGTGCTTCATAGAGAGTAAGCCACACCAAGCCTGGGACTTGGCCAAGACAGGCCTCTGGAATCAGCCTTGGAAACAGTTCTAAACATTAGCTCACAAGGATCTTAACATTCATTGTCTGCCCACTCCCAATCCTCTCTTACAGGGTGAAGGGTTTATGTGTATGTGTTCTTGGTATTATATTAGTGTGTGTTCATTATTATTTGTACTATTGCCATCACTCTGAAGAATTTTTGAGGAGCTATATTAATAAAACCTGTAAGACTTGAATTGAGGAGTAGAATACAGAGTGATATATCAGTATATTCTGGGACAAAGTCTGCACTATCACTTTGGAAAGACCCTTAAAACAAACGTGTTTGGTTTGTAGATGGTTTGCTACACCTCTGAGTGACCAGGAATTTAGTGGCTCAGTTCAGTGAGGAAGCCAGAATGGAACCTTGTTTCTCTTGCTCCAAGTTTCCAGATGGAGGGACAGTAATGCAGGTAACACTCCTGGCGCATCTCAGTGCGCTCTCATTCTGCTGGGAAAGGTGTGCTAGCCGGACCTTCTCCTGGGTAGAGACCTTTGGCTTCATCTTCTTGGCTCCTTTCTCTCTCCTTGAGGAAGCCTATTCTGAGTGTATGCTTAGCTTTCCTGCATGACAAAGATCTGAAAAAGGCAAGAAACACTGTATTTCCCCTTCAGACACTGAGGGAAAAAAGAGCGTGGAGGAGAGAGCATGGACCCTGTGTCACCAAAGTGGACGGTAAATCTGGTATTACTGGCAAGCCCAGCCATATTTCCCCAAAGCTTTGTCAGGAATAGACCTGATCTTTTCATCTCTATTAGTTTATTGTTTTGTTTCTCAGTTGGGCCATGTTTAGTTAGAAAGAAAGATACATACCAAAGTCCCTCAACGCCAACCTGCTATTTCGCAGAAGTTTCATCTTTGCGATGCATATTCAGTTACAGACATCTTTCTGCATCCTGTGCCATGACTCCCTGCTTGGCCCCTTTCTCTAATGAAGCCCCTTCTTGGGTATTATCCCACTTCTTGTGAGGTTTGGTGCGCTAAGCCCAGGGGATGGGAATGTATTTTTTAAATCACACAGCTATTCCTTGATGAACTCAGTAAAACTCCCTAAAAGGAACTCGCCCAGCTGTATCACACCCTCCCTGGCCAGCCTCTCTGCTCCGGGGGGATTTGTTCTGAAAGGCTCTGCAGATGTCGAAGGCCAGGGATGGTCTCAAAGCCACGTATGTTACCCGCAGGTGCCTACCTAACAGAAACTTTAATCTGTGAATGAAACACACGAATAGATTGAGACCAATGACCAATACTAAATAGAAATTACAAGGATATACTATGATAAAAGTTACTTAACATTTATGAATTGTTTACTTCTGGAATGTTAAACTTCATATTTTCAAAAGCTTGGTTGACACTAATGAAAATCACTGACGAGAGACGCTACTGTTTTTTGAGTCCTGCTGACTTGTTCCCCGATTCCACAGCCAGGATCTCTTGTTCTTTGGCGCTGCTCAACACGGGTGTCTACATGGCCCTCAAAGAAGCCATGTTTGTCCCCCTGAGGGGCAATGCTGTTCTGTTGAAGCACACACTCTGCAGCCCCGCACCGGCAGCTGAGCACAAAGGCGGAAATCACTCTGCAGCCATAACTGGGCACCGAGCACTCCTCGCTGCCCTGAGGTGGGGCTCTGGTTTCCTAAGCAAAGCGTGCCCATCCCAGGGCAGAGGGCTGCTAGGGCACCTGCACTCCCAGGTGTGGCAGCTCTCCACACCTCTCTGCAGGACAGCCGTGTGGCTCACAGACGCACTCACACAAATGCTTCTTGACGTTAAAAGTTCATTTTCTAAATAGAAACAGAAAAAAAGGCACACCTGAGCACCAGGAGTCCAGGGAAGTTATGTTCAGAAGTAGCATTTGGCTGTCATACTCCTTGGGGCAGTTAATAGGGTAACATCAACCAGTAAGATAAAATTTTAAGAAATAACTGCCCTCGCTTCCATCATGGTTGTACTCCATGGTTATGTTCTCACCAGTAGCGGAGAGGGGCTCCCTTTCCCCCACAGCCTCACCCGTGTCTGCTCTTATATGAGACACTCCAAATATAAATAGATTAAAACAAATTAAAAGACAGAGAGTAGGAAGCCTGTGGGAAGGGAATCAGGAGGCGGAGGAAGAGGGCAAAAAAAAGAAAGAAGATGCCTTATGCACAGGTACCAAGAATGAAGCATTGTGCTCCACAAACACGTCCTAGTAAAAAGAAAGAGTAAACAGAGCCCACTAATATTTTGGTTTTGTTGGTTTGGATCTTGCATTTTGGAAGGCAGCATTTTATCAGGCTTTTTCTCAATATTGCTGTTTGGCTATGATTTAGCATTTCTAGCCTGGATTGATTCACATAAATAAAAGCTGAGAAGAGACTTTGGATTAATTATGTCATTCCAATAAAGAAAAATGCTTCATACCAAGGGATAATTGGTCTTTGACCAAAATATTTAGCTAACATTTTAAATTCTAAGCAAATTCTAAGTGAAAAGTAGTTTATTGTAAAGTGGAATCTATTGATTGCACTTCTAAAAATTATGGTGAAAATGATCTTTCCTCAAAGTTATTTTTTTAAATAATTGGAGCATGCCCAAGCACTGTCATTAAATATTAAGAGGTGAGAGAGAGCCATATGGTCACCTCTGAGGGGCTGCAGTGTCTCGATGGCCTCCATCTGCATCTGTAACAACTTACTCATTACATCAAGGACGCTGGAGACTCCAAAGTGGCCCCTCTGGGAGGAGCCTGGGAGTGTGTGGCTTTCTTTCAGCTGAGCGCACTTGGAACTGGTATAACTTGCTCAACATATTGCTACAAGGAGTCATGAATTTGCTCAGTAATGCATTTTTTGCTTTCTTCTTTTTCAAAAAGAGACCCTATTTGGAAGATGACATCACCTGCTTAGCAAGATAGACATTAAGAAAGCGTCGCTCCTGTGCACATCTAAGCATGCTATTTCAACATCACTGTGTGAAGATTGAGGGGTGGTGAAAACAAGCTGTTCGCAGTTTACCTAGGTCCCATTACCGGCCAAGTCAGTTTCCAAGTGGCTGTCAGCTGAGCAGAGGGAAGGACACATCTAGAATGGATCGAGGATGACCTCTGTTAGGTACACCCCCGTCTCCACACGTTCACACTCCTGCTGCTAACCCTCCAGCTCAGCCCAGGGCCTGCCCGCCCCAGCCTGCCCGCGCACACCTGACGTTCACGCACCTCTTGCACGCCTGGCAGTGTGCCTCAGCCCTGGGACCGGGCGCTGATGTCAACCTCAGCCACTATAACTTCTGAGGAGTTCTAACTCTCTACACTTTGTAACGTGAGCCTAGAATTTTCTAACATCTATCTGTTTTACTCTCAATTCTGCTGTAAATTAATTCGTAAGTTAAGCGCTATGATTCAGAAGAACCTAGCAGTTTGCCTAATGTCTCACATCTAGCGAGGGGCAACTCAGGAATCTAAGCACGCGTCTAACCGATTGCAAATCCTGAGCTTCTTTTATTACATCACTGGGAACATAATGAAGGTAGTACAGCCTTACATTTTGTCTACTCAGGCTGCTTCAAATTACCAAAACATTCCTTAGACGAGAGAAACAAAGATTTACACTGAAAAACATTTTTAAATTTAATATGTAAACAATCTCTGTTAATAATTAAAAGTTGGACTGGATAATAATCAGTCTACTTTAAAGGGAAGCTGATTGACCCATGTCTCCCAATTAGGTAAATTCTTGTGAATTTATCATTATGTGCACTCCGTATGCAATTCACATCTGTGAGCTTCTGATAAACTTACTGAAGGTCCTCGGGGGTAAGGAAGGTGCATCGGTTGAAGGACTGGGTTTGAGGACACAGGGGTTTCAGTCACAACGGCAGGTCCTGCCAACAGAATGGTCATGCCAAAAAGGGCCCCGTGGCTTCAGACTAGAAGACGGCATGGAAGCTGGAACCTGACAGAGTTCACAGAACAGACGGAGCTGGCCTCAGGGGCCTTGCTGAGCTGAGTGGAGCTGGGGTCCAGCCTGAGAGCCTGGGCAGGGACGGCAGCTCCCTGGACCACTTGCCAGGGATGAAGCTTTGCCTGGGCAATTTGGACAGGTGACTTCAAAAGCCTCCCTCCTTTCGAAGTAGTGTCACGCCCTGAAGCCCGTCTGTCCAGGGTTTGCATCTTTAATAATGTCTTAGTGTTGGGGACAGGGGTAAGAAGATGAACCGCCTGGTCAATCGTTCCCTTCGCTGATTCTGAGGAAAGCCACAGATCTGTGCGAAGCCGGGCAGGCCGGCAACACAACACCGCATCGCCATCTCCCCTCTGCCCGGACAGCCGCGCACCTGCGATGCATCCTGGGTGTCTGTGTCACACACACTAGTCTTACACGCATGTATAGGCAATCGAGTGATGAGTGCGGCCGCTTCGCGGGGCTTTTCATGGACGTGGCTAGGATCGCTCTGCTCCCTGCTGATTCCTTTCTGCTTTCCCTCTCTCTCTCGTTTCCTTCTTTCTCCTCACATTGGGTTGACCTCGCTCTTCCTCCTGTGGTTTTTTGAGGTGGAAATTTAGGTTGTTTATTTGTTCTTTCCTGTTCCCCTGGCTGGACCTCTCCAGCCCTGACCTGGTGCTGGGGCCAGTCCCTATTGGTTCCCCTGGCAGGCAGGAATGGGAGCTCCTGGCCTCGTCCCTGGGTCCAAGGTTAGAGGCAGCCGGGGTAGGGCCGCCTGAGGAGGCACAGTGACTCCAGGTACCCTAGGAGCGGTGCCGGACTGTCCTTGGCACAGGGCAGCTGGAGTGAGGCGCCTCAGAGTCCCTACTGCAGCACCAACAGGCCTCTGTCCTTGGCCACCCTCTGGGCGAAGCTGGCTTCCACGCCACCCCTCCAGAAACAAGATGGACAGCAGTGTCCGCAGGGGACAGCATGGGCTGTCGAAGGCGGACTGCTCCAGCACACTGATTCTTGCTGTTCTTCTTGAGATTTGGTGGCTTTTCCCAAACATATGGACCTCTGTTGGCACTGACCTTTATGTCAGTTCCTAACAGTTGTGATAGATCCATTTTTATAGTTGTATCTAGCTATATGCTTGCTCCATGGCTCCTTAAAGAGCTAACTCATTAACACCCCCTTTGGGGATGCTTAAGAAATCTGTTAAGTCATAAAAAAAAATCATGACTTATTTAGGAGCAGTTATTTAGAAATAAGGCAAACTGAGGAATTTTGTTAAGTTCAGTTTGCTTCCCCGAGACTGTATGAGTGCCAGCCACATGGAGACCGAGGGGCTTGCAAAATTAAGTGCATTAAAAATCACCTGAATGCCCATCTCTTGGTACTGCCTCTTGGGAAATCTGATATCCAAGGGAACATCAGGGCGTTAGTTCCTGAGACCACCCTCCCGGCCCTCAAGGTCAGGCCTGCAGGGAGGGGACGTCTGCCCACAGGATCCAGGCGCTGACTCAGTCTGTTTAAAGTCTCTTCTTCAGGAAGTTCTTGTGTAGTCAGGATAAACTCAGAAAAGCTGAACTGAGTTAGAAGAATGACCTACCATGGGCAGGCGTAACCACAACCTCTGGAGTAAATCTATCTTTCAAAGGTGAGAGGTCCACACCCAAGACCACCACAATCAAGAAAGGAGGAGGCACTGCAGAAGCCCAGGCCCTGACCTGCTGCACGGCACATGCTGCTGGTCATCCAGCAGATCCAGCAACCAGCAGCTTGAGGGAGGATGGGCTGAGCACAGTGCTTTTTCTGGGAGTTTTCAGTGTAGACAGAGATGCCTCCCATCCCTCCACGGTAAGTGAGCATACAGGAGTCTCAGATAATTCAAATGCAGGGGTAGAGTCAAGGCATTACAAATGAGGTACTGATCTCCTGGAGGAGCAGAGGCCCTCTGACACATGGGAACACAGATACAAACAGGAACTGGCATGGAGACAGCCCAGGACAGCTGCAGGCCACACATGTTACGGTCTGCATTTATATGTCCCCAAAGAGCCTTGTGCACTCAAAGGCACAGTTTGTGTGTTTGGTACCTGGAATCTAACTCATGACCTCACACTTGCTAGGCGGGTGCTGTGCTGCTGAGCTGCATCCCTGGCCCTTCCAAGGAAGGCTTCTGAGAGACAATTTGCTCACGGGGGTATCGTTACTTAATGTGATCTTGGGAGATGGGTTTTGGTTGGAAGAGGTCCCCCGAGGCTTGATCTGGAAGGGTTTATGTCCCTTCCTGTTCCTCACTCCAGCCCTTTCTCCATGCCCCACTGCTCTGGAGCCAGCTGACCATGGACTGAAACCTCTATAAACTATGAGCCAAAATAAACATCTTCTCCTTTCAGTTGTAAGGGTCAGGTATTGTGACTCAGCAGTGAGGAATTGGCTAAGAAGCCCAGATTATCCAAGGAAGAACACAGAATATCTGTCCCTTTAATCCATCAATTTCTGTGCATGAAGAAAATGACCTTAAAATATATAATTACTTTCCACTTATCCTAGACAATTTCTGGGTACATTTCAGCACATAATAGCAAACAAGGGATGATCGCCAGGTTTGAGCACATTTGAGTAATTTTATGAACTTCATCTTGCCAGGAACTCAAATCCAAATAGGAGACTGATGAAATCTCAAGGGGTAAACTGAACTTTAAAATATTCTTTGGTTACTTAAAGCAACTTTGAGACTAATTACTGGTTAAGGTGCATTAACTGTTGACCTACATAGAGCCATAAGCAAATTGTAACATCTTTGGTTTGGTTCAACTTTTGAGATGATGTAGATTCTCAGGCAACTGGGGAAAAAAAAAAACAATGAAGAACAATCCCATGTAACTTTGACCAAGTTATTCAAAAATAACAACTGATAAACTATGGTGCAACAAGGAGGAGGAGGAGATGGGCCTCCACACCAGCAAAGCTCGGCGCTGTCTCCATCGCCACCGAGACGCTCCTGCCGCATCCGCAGCCGCGTCTGCTTTGCTCCTGACCTTGCTGCCTCGCCTCTGTTGGCAGCCACTAACCTCCGCCACTATGGAGATGGAGTCAGGCAGGACGCACCCTTTCTGAGATCGGCTTTCTTATTTTTTTGACTAAACAACCCAGAGACTTTTCTGAGTTGTTTCTAAGGTTCATTCCTGTAGATCTGTGTAGTGTTCCTTGTATGGATTTGCCACCATCTGCTTAGACATTTACAGAGGAAACACCTCTGAGTGTCTTCACATTTTAGCTTAAAAAAATGAAACTGCCATTCATCTTTGTAGATAGATTTTTGAGGGACCATATATTTTAAAACTTTTACTGGGGTTACCGTCCAAAAGTGCAAGTGTTGGGTCATGTAGTAACTTTGTGTTTAGATTTTTTTAGGGACAACCAAACTGTCTTTCAAAGTGGCTATGACATTTTCCTGCACACTCATCTGATTTCCATGTTGTGACCATTTTTGTTTTTATTTGAATTATTCTGATAGTTATGCTGTGCTGTCTCTGTGGGGTTTGGCTTGCACTTCCCTAGTGGCTAATGATTTAAATACATTCTCATGTCCTGATTTGACACCTGAGTATTTTATGCTGTGAAGCGGTTACTTTTTGCCCATATGTCAGTCTTCTCATATTAATTTTGCACACAATACCCAGGTTTTCCATTGTTCTTTGGGGACGCAGCAGACAAATGTGCGTCTCATTCATATTTGCAGAAGTTTCAGTGTCACCGCCCCTTTCTACAAGTGACTTAACACAATATTGACCAGCACAGCTACCCACCAGCGCAGGAAGAGAGTGAGGCAATGCGGAAGAGCTGCTAACAGGACGAGCGTGGCTCTCTGTGAGGTACAGCAGTGGGCGGTGGCTCCCTTCCCCGTGTAGCTCAGGGTGGCTGGTGAGAAAGCACAAGGCCTGGGTGTCACTCCCAGGAGGGCCTCCCGGGCTGAGGCGTGGCTCACAGGCCAAAAGGAGCAGCATTCAGGGAGCCTGAGCCAGGTGCAGAGACCTGGTGCACACAGGGCAGGAGAGCAGGGGTCCACATGCTAAGGGAGGGGACAGGTTCACCTCCACAATCTTTATATCAAGCCTGAAACTCCCCCAAGAGGAGGTAACACTGAATTCCGAGAAATTCCCAGAACTCTTCATAGAAGAAAGCAGCATTTGGTGATAAAAGACTTTTCAGAATGCATCCACATGAGAAATCGGGAGATAGTTCTTTGTTCCTGAGTAATACTTAAGTTATTTTATGAACTAAGATAGAGAAGTAATTTTGTGAATATCACAAAACGAATTTCATGTTGCAAACAGCTCTTACTTGACCATGTAGATGAAACTTGTGCTTTTCCCCCAGTATTTTGCTGCAGGTGAAGTGTGTATGTTTTGCATGCACTTCTCAAAGATAAGGTTTCAGTGGAAGGAAATTATTCTCATTTCATGGGATTCAAAGTTTTGGATTTTCAAGCTGACTGGTCACTGATTGAATCTAACACAATCCAGCCGTCATTCTATATCAAGCCCAATATAAAATTGTGGCAGAAATCTTCTGCCTACATTTTTTTATTTTAAACAAAGAGATAAATCCTTTATATTCTGAATACTGTGACAGGCATATGTTCTTTCAAATCTTTGTTTCGAGCCAATATACTTAGTATTCCAAGTTGTTGTTGGAAACCACACAAGCGTCAAAGATTTGTCAAAAGGAGAAACAAGAGGTTGGAGTAATTTTTCATGACTTTTTCTCTATCTGGGTCTAAATTTTTAATCTCGGGGCTAAAGCAGTTCTAAAATTAACTGTGAATATGTTGGGAACACTCTTGCCTGCCTGCCTGCCTGCCTGCCTGCAACATGAGCTCCTGTAACCGCTGGTGACAGGAAACGAGGATAGGCACTCCGGCAGGAGCCTGTCACTCTGGACGCCTCTCTGCCGCCGTGTCAGCTGAGGCCGTCGCAGGTGACAGCAGCTGCCCACTGGCCACACATCAGCGTCTTTGCTGTGCAAGCCCAGAGGAGCCGGTTTTCACCTAGCACACGCCCCCCTGTGCATGTGCTCCCTGACGGACGGCTGAGCTCATCAGCATTCCCACCCCTGGGATGCAACAGCAGACACCTGCAAGTGAAAGGAGAGAATGCTTTAGCTCATGGTTTCAGAGGATGCAGTCCATTTCCAGATGGCCTCTGGCAGCCAGGAAGTAGAAGAGGGGTCAGAGCCAGAGAGAAAGGAAAGGGCCACATATAATACTGGAGGTCACACCTCTGTGACCAGCTAGACCCACCCAGGGGCGTGCTTTGCTAACCCCCTATACAGGTCCAAACCCAGGTAAGTTGAAAATTAAGCCTCACTGTCCCAATTACTAAAGAATTTATTGAGACTTTTTTCTGTGTCAGTCAGAGGATGAACTGGGAGCATTTTAAGCAGAAGGTTGTAAGGTGCATGGGTGTTAGCATGGAGCATTGTTTTCAAATTGCCATGACTTTGTATGGAGCTGTATGGAGCATTTTGCAGGACCACAAGGACTTGGACAAATTCAAAGATCAGCTTTTCATCTTCCTGCTCCTCCAACTGCATCACTGTTTCCCGCACTGATCTGCCATGGACTGGCAGGGCTTCCAGTAGCATTGGGCCCACACGACAGAAGAAAGACCCTCAGCAACTCTACCCCAAACTTCAAGCCCACACCCCAGCCTTCAGTGGGTCAAATCCAAGTTCTCAGCATCTTCAATCAGATCTCAATGCATCTATTTGGGAGGATTCTATCACCCCTGACTAGTCAAATGAGACCGTTAACCAGAGTGTGCATGGCCTCCTCTGATGTCGAGGTGGGAAGCCCGGGGGTAGGAACAGGGCCATCTTTGTCTTGGGATTTATTATCCTTCCAACAGCTTTAACTGCATATGTGGTTACGAAGGGAGGTGCCCGTGAGAGCAAGGCAGTAAGATCACCAGAACTTTGCTGGAAGTGCCAAAATTATAAGGATGATTTGGATTACACACTTGGGAAAACTTTATGTGATGTTTTGGGGTTCAGATATGGCTTGTGTTACTCTGTTAGGTATAAAAACATATTTTATCAAGTTGTATCACAAAGTATTATTTCCAGATGGCTTAATCCTGAATTCATTTTATAAAATGTGTTCTGTTATACTGGCACTTAACCAAAAATAAAAAAAAAATTACTCAAACTACCACCCTGATTAAATACCATTGTATATACATTCTTTTCTTCTTTAAAAGCCTAGAAAATTCAAGAATGTACATCTTTCAAAGCCATATTTCTAAAAAACAGTCTCACCTCTTTGCCTTTAGAATTTAATGAGTATGTCCTAGTCACCTTTTCCTTGCTGAGAAAGAATGTCCAACAATTTAAAGGAGAAGAGGCTCAGTTCTGCTCATGGTTACAGCCTGTGGTCTGCTGGCTCTGGGGTGAAAAAGCCCATTGTAGAGGGGCCTTGCGGAGGGCAGGCTGCTCACATCATGGTGGCCTGGAAGCAGAGAGAGATGGAAAGGTTTGAGAAAGGAGACACACCTTCCCAGGCCACACCCACAGGGGCAGCCTCTTCCCCCAGGCTTCACCTCCTAACAGCAGGTCCGCTGCAAAGGCCTAGAACCCAGTCACCTTCCAGGAGCCCTGCCAACGCGCACTTGAAATAGTTGGGGGACTTTTTGTTCTAAACCATACTAAATACTAAATGCATTTTCATGTTTCAAACAATTATATATGAATATTGTTTGAATACTAATTCCTTGAGCCTTTTCATCAGAGCACATATAAAAAAATAAAATTTAAATTTATATACTATTTTCAAAGGAGCTCTAAGAAATTTTAATTAAAAATATGCTTTATGTCCATAAAAATACTGGCAAATGTTTAATGGATTTGTTCCAAGAGGGAAGTCAAGGATATTAATCATCATGATGTTAAAGAGCACTTATATAGTCTGTACTTTTCAGAGGGTATCAAATCAAAACAGTCCCTGAGGGCGGCTGGGACATTTTAGAGGCCAGTACCAAGTGTTGTAGAATCCAGCTCTCGGAAGGCTGTGAGCAAAGTCACCAGCAGCTTCCTCTACTCTCCTCTCTGCACTCGGGAGCTTCCTCAGCTCTAACGTGGAGCAGAAGACACTTGCAAGATCAAGAGAGTTGTGAAGGGAAAATACTCTTGCATCACTGCCAGCATGGGGGGTCTTCTCCAGCCCACCTCAGTGGTTCCAGGCACACACTGAGTGTGGTCTCCGAGGATCCTCCCGAGACACAACCCTGGAGGCACGGCGCAAGGGCCAGTGACAGAAAAACCTGTGCATATTTACTAAAGGAGCGGGATAAATTTTTACAGCTAATTGCCTCTCTTTCTTCCTGCTTCTATTTGTTTGTTTTATCCTCTCATAGCTGCTTCATTCATCCACTACCCCACTTTTGCCTTGAAAGGTATCATTTCTTCACTTTGTCCTGATCTTCAGTTACTCACCTACTGAAGCTGTAAACCATCATCTAGCCCAGGATACAAAGGTGGACAAAGAGAGCGGTGAATAGCAAGGGCTCTTCTTTTAAAAGTTTGTTGCGCAAAAGGCACCCTGCAGCTAATCACCACAAAACACTCTGCCAGCTTTCAGCCAGGTGCTTCCCGTCACTCTTGCCACCTTCTGGAGCAGACCTAGAGGTCTCCTTCATGAGCGTCCTCAGGAGGTGAGATCAAAAACATGGTGAACGCTGCTGCCACTGCCACCCACCTGAAAGGCAGAGATATTACACTGCGTCCTCACGCACCGACTTCACCCGATCCGGCACCGTGTGACTTCTGGCTCTTGCGTATACTTAAAACAATCATGAAAGCCAAACATCTTTTTAGGTTAAAGAGGATAAAGCAGGCTGAAACCAATCAAAATAAACCAGTGTAAAAGATACAGGACTTCAAAAGCATTACAAGATCAACAACAGTTACCATAATGCCTCTTGATGTCTTCAAAATAGCTACAGATACCTTCAGACATAGTAAAAATCACACAGAACAGAATGAATGCAAAACAATGAATGCAATAAAGGACTTCAAAATAAGCTATTAGTAAATCCAAAATTTACCAAAATTGCTACCAGAATATATCTTGCTGTCTTTGAAATAGCTGCTCCTGCCATTGGATTTGACAGAACCAAACAAAACAAGAGAGAAGAGGATTCAACTCAAGAAAACAATAGAAATGATATAGGACCTCAAAACAAGACCACAGGGAATCAACAAGGGCTGCAAAGCTCAGAAGGAGACCTCCCCCCTAAAAAATTCACGGATTGTCTTCATATAAGAACAGAAACCCACCACAGCTCAGAAAAGGGAGAACCTGTGGGAACTGCACATGGCTGAATTGTTCCAGTGATCGTATTTTAAGTTGAGATTTGCTGTTTCCGCACTAATGCCCTTATTAAGATTAAAGAGCTGTACCGATGAAGCCATTAGCTTAGACCCTACCCAGTTTGGCTGGCATCTTTATAGAAATCAAGACATAGAGAGATGCATAGAGGGAAGATTGGGAAGGGACACAGAAGCCAGATGGTCACCCGCGAGCTTGGGAGAGAGTCCAGGAGCCACGGCTTCCCGCGAGGCTTCAGAAGGAGCCCACTCCACTGAGTGCCAGCCCCACAGCAGAGGGTGGAAGCCCTGCTCTCAGAACTGCCTACTGTGTTCTACTGCATGACGGATGCCCTAGAACCTTCCACAGGCCCTCGGAGCCACGCCGCACGCTCAGCTCAGGACCAGCTGCTTCTGAATGCACTGCAGACCTGTCCTTCTGGAATGGGCCATGCAAAAGATGGAGTCGATGACTGGTCCCAATGCTCAGCTAAGGGACACTTTGCCAGTTTCAAGGTCACAGTTATTAAACATTTGTAAAGTGATCGTATTTTCTAAATATACCGGTTATATCACATGACAGCAAAAATTAATATATTGGTAAGTAGTAATTTAGAATCCTGAGTGAATAAGTCTGCTTGAAACAATAGCTATGGGACAGAAGCTATTACTCGTCAGGCAGCGCTCAGAGGAATTAGCTAGCGGTCGTTTCACATTTGCTTCCTTGAACAAGTGGCGTGTTTTATGATTCCTTCCTAGACATTTGCCCTCCTCCCTCAGTAATGAAGTACATTGGCTTGATTTCCAGCAATATCTTTAAGTAGGGCATTAAAAACATTCATCGGAAGCAGGGGTCAATGCGGGGCCTCCCCCCTTCCAGTTAAATTAGAAAGAAGAACAGTTCTAAAATTTATCTCATATGCCATGACATTTTCTTTTAACATATTCAGTACACTTTTCAAAATTATAGTTACCAGTACAAACACAATATATTATGCCCAGCATATACTTGACATTTTAGAATTATAGACTGGTTACTGAATTTCCTTACTTTATGTTTAGAAGTGAAGCCATTCATTTTTCTAAGGAAAAACTTGGAGATTTTCCTTATGCCCGCTAGTGAGACAGGCAGCAACTCCCTGGCCCCATCTGTGATGTGAATACCCCTAGGCTTCAGGGGTAGCCTGGGAGTAAAGGACATCAAAGAACATGGAAAAGGAGGTGCCATGGGTAACAACTCAAAGCACCACAGAGCTCTGAGAGTTTGATGTGTGACCAAATACAATGGTAACGCTTGATAACAAATACTGAGATGAGAGGCAGGCTCCGAGAGAGATGAGAAGACCATCCACTAAGGAATAGCTTCTCTCCTAAGGTGGAAACACAGAGCAGGGTGACCAGTAAGCTCCTTCCAGTGCACCAGTCCTGTGTACTCTCTGACTCCCCAGGATTAACCATGGTGACAGTGAGGACCCATGTTGAAGTCATCTCGGAAAGCCAAAAGCGCCTCCTCCCAACTGTGCCTTCCGCCGAGACAACGTAAAACATGCCACAAGGAAAATGGTGAGCCTTCCTGAGGGAGCAGGTCAGGTTTCCAAGCAGGTCTGAGCACGGCTGGAGGGAGCCAGAAGGAGCTGAGCTTTCCTGGTGGTTGAGGTCACCCATTGAGGGCATAGCTTGCCTGCTTGTTTGAACCTTCCCGCAGTGCCAAGAAAGGCGCCCTCGGGCTTTTCACTGACTCTGACAGGCAGGGCCAAGAGGGCGAGGGCAGCGTGGGCCTTGGACCTAAGCAGACACACGGTGCAAATGGAGCCAGACTGGGACGACCCCTGTTACAGTGAATCCTGACAGTAGTGTTTCTCAAGATAACTGATGATGTCCTGGAGTTATTAAAGCCCAGTTGGAAGCCCTCGTTTCAAAATATCTCCACAATTTGGACCAGATGTTTGCAATAGCATCCAGGACTTGGAAATCTTGTCTGTGCACTGTCAGCCTCAGTATCGGGTCCAGCCATCAGGGAGCCACATGGAGGCGGTGAGCGTCAGAGAGTGCAGGGCCGAGAGGGCTCAGTTACAGCACATGACATTTCAATGCTTTCTTGGAAGAGTGACTACAAAACCAACTGGAGGCAGATAATGACCACATTCTAAAGTGAAATAACAGTGTTTTTTATTCTGATGGTCAGAGACCCACTGGAAGACACCCAGCATTTCCACCTTTCAGGAAGAGTGCCAGGGGAGAGAAGAAACGAAGAAATAAATGCAAATCTGGAAGGTAACAGTGATGGGGCCAAGCCAACGCAGAGCACTAGACTGTCCCTGCGTGCGAAGTACAGGCAATGCAAAGCCAGTTGAAACTGCAGACAAAAGTGCCTCCGCCAGTGCAAGCGGAGGAAACACAGCAGAGGAGGACAAACCGACTCCCCGAAAGGGTTCCAATGCCCGGCTCGTGCAGATAAGCGGCTCGTAAATTTAAAAATGCCTAAATCACAAAAAAGATATTTGAAGAAAATAATATTCCAACTGCCCATTAGCTCATTAGGTATGGTTCAAATAAATGAATTAGCTATAAAGTAAACTTATACCTCCTAAGTAAAGTGCCTACTGTGGCCTCAGCTGGAACCCAAGACATCAAAAATGTCACTGAATATTCCCAAAGGTTGGCTTGGATAAAAACAGGATTGAAGAATCATGTCTGAAACAGACAGAAATGGAATTTTGTTTGAGTATCTGAGTGGATATGCAAACGGTTCCATTTGTCTTTAAGTTTTTTTATGCCGTTTTCGGGCTTCAATAATCTTCAAGCTAAGTAAACTTGGCCACTGCCAAGCTGGCCCCCCATTCTCCCGGCCTGTGCTGCCCCATGCTTTCGGGGACCTGGCTTCCAGCTCTTGGCTCAGGGTTCTACTTGCAGACATGTTGAAAAATTAGACCATGTTTCAGGGTCCAACAAAAATTTCAGAATCATGGTATGAGTCCAAGAAATTTATGCCAGGTTATAAAACTAGAAATAACCATGTTCAGGACCTTGTTTTTATCTGTAGCTTCAAATTAGTATTTTCCCAGAGTTTTGTCAGTGAACTCCAAATGATTTCGTAAGGCTGTTTCTGAACTTTTATAAATGCATTCAGTGGACAAAGTGGCATCCTTGGAGGCCCTTTAGGTGTAACTTCCAATGCTATGAATTCATTTCAGGTGCTGATTGATTTATTAGATCTGTGTGCAGGACACAGAAAATCAATACAAGAAAAATGGATGCAAAATATAAGTGGCCACCAAAGAGCTCACGTGTGTCTGTGGCAGTTATATTCATTCCAGGTTCCAGTACACTCTGGCCTTCATGCAGTGCTTAATGAAATAGAGGAAAATGAAACAACAGCACAGAGTTTAACAAAGAAAGCTTTTTAAACAGTGAATGGTACCGAAGCGGACCCATATGGACATGCAAAATGGACATGTTTACCTTTTAATGAATCTTTTCATTTTGAGATCAATGGAGATCCACACAGAGTAGTAACAAATAAAAGATACCAAATGTTCTTTACCAGGTCCAGCGTTTAACAAACTTATAGGGTAACATCAAGAAGTGGGGCACAGATGCAAGTACTATCGGGAACTTAGAAAACCAGAAGGTACCATATTTTAACCTTTGCAGCCAAAGCAACTTCCCTCCCAAGCCCAAGGCCTGAAACCATTAGCAATAGCTGATTGGTTTTCCATATCTGTAACTTTCTTATCTCATTAATGTGATACAAATGAAACATGTAACTCTGACCTTTGGAAAAGGTCTTTTTCTAAGAAACATGATTCTTAGGCTGGGGATTTAGTTCAGCGGCATAAGTGCCTGCCTTACAAGCAGGTGGCCGAGAGTTCGATCCCTGGTACCGATATATATATATAGCAAGATTCTCTGTCGAGGGTTGAGTTGAGCTCCTGTGAAAGGGGGTCATTTCTCTCCTACATGTTTTCCAATTCTTTTCTTTATTGTTAGCCTTCACATGTTTAATTAAAATGTATTTTGGCCAGATTTCCTTGGGTTTGTCACTTTTGAGATGCATTCAGACTCTTCAACATATAAACTGATGTCTTACCACATTTGGGAAATGAAGATGTCTTGCAATTCTGGAAGCCAAAGTCCGCAGTCGGTCCCATAGAAGCAAAGTCAGGGTATAGACTGGGTTGATGCCATCTGGGCCTCCAGAGGGGAACCCCTTCCCTGACAGCTCTGTAGACCCCGTGACACACACCCCCATCAGCTTATTGCTTCCAGACTGTTGGCAAATCGTGCCTTCTCTTTTTCTTAGAAGACATGTGTGATTATAACTAGGGTCCACCTGGAATGTGCCATCTCATGACCTTATCTATACCACCTATGCCAAGTCGCCTTTGATGTCTAAGTGACAGTCAAAGACTGGGGACATTTGAAGCTTCTCATCAGCCCCCACCCATCAGAGACCATGACCCTAAAATTGCAGCTTTCTCAAGCCCTCAACCCAAGTCAGCGTGAAGCTGTACAAGGCCCAGAGTTTACACACTTTTAATCTACTCAAGGAAGCTAAAAATCCTTACTTGTTAAAATTCAAAATCTAGCAAAAAAAGTTAAGGAACACCAAATTATATGTAAGGCTGTTGTACTTTGATCTAATACCACATATAGCAGTGTAAAAAAAGATTATAGCTTATGGATATATTCTGGTTTATGAATATTCTTGAAAAAAGCTAATAAAAGTGCAAATAAAGCCAGATATACCTAACAAATGCAAACAGTTAAACATCTGAAAATATATTTATATAATACAATCAATAACAGTTTAAGGGAAAATTGCTTTCGATCAATTTAAAGGTGCATGGAAAATCTTAAAAATGAAATTGTCCATTCATGATTTTAAAAACTAGCAAATGACAAGTGAAAAGTAAATTTCATAAGAAGTATTTACTTACTACTTAAAAGAAAAACAGTAAGGTTAATAACATAAGTGAGTAAGTCAGCAATGAAGAGGAACAGCCAGGAGACAAGAGGAGCCACAGCCTGGAGAGCCCCGGAAGAGCCGCGGGGAGGGAGGTGGACGCGATCCTCCCGAGCCCCCGCGCTCGTACTAAGCCTAAGGAGGAAGCGGAAACGCTCCGAGGCTGTGGGACTATAAATGAGGGAACAAGTCGAGAACAATGTCGCAAACTCCGCCATAGGCATCACCCGCACCCTTCCGGCCTGAGGGGGACCCCAGGTCACCCTGGATGCCCTGCTGTGCTCCTGGGCTGAGAAGATGGGCTGAGGCCCTGCTCTGGCTCCGAAGCTTGCCGAGAGTGGCGCTCTCTGTCCAGGGGTGCAGGGCTCCGGCTCCCAAGGGAGGCCCTGGGCTGCTGCGCCCCAGCACCCTGTGCGCCCAGGCTGCCTCCCCAGGGCCCCTCACCCTCAGCCTTCCACTGCCTCCCTCAGGGGAAAGAGAGGCGTTACCGGGGTGCAGCCTGGGGTCTCCTGATGCCCCAGGGCCCGGGGGTGTTTGATTAGAGAACCGGAGCGGGACAGAGCCCCCCATCACACAGGGAGGAAACAGCGCCTAGGAGGGAGGAGGGTGCGGCACACGTCACTCT
>PVLA01003203.1:29069-224397 GCA_004027455.1 Hydrochoerus hydrochaeris
GAGGGGAGGGGGGGGGGAGGGGGAGGAGGGAACCGCGCGTAGGACACAGGGCAGTGGGAGCACAGAGAGGCCACTCGATGTGGACCCAGCCAAATGAAAACACCAGCAGTTCTGTTTCTTAATCACACAGAGAGAGGAGAGCTTCACGCTGGGAAATGCTTTGTTCACTGTGCTAATAGATCAGAATAGGTAAAATCAAAGGACTTACCCAGGGCCGTGGGAGCATTTTCATGAACTATTTATCATTTTAAAAAATAAGAATGAAATGAGGAAATACAGTATTATACTTCGCTGGGTAAAAAGTCAAGTATTCTGTTTAGAATATCAAATTTTAGCTTAAAGAAATGATATTTTCCTTATTTAAGTTATTAACATTTTTAGAAATATTGAATAATGCAATTAGATGAGAGAAATCATAAATGTGAAAATAGGGTATTATTTCACAAGTTATGTAATTTTTTAAAACCTAGAGAATGGGGCCGGGGATTTAGCTCAGTGGTATAAATGCCTGCCTGACAAGCATGAGGTCATCAGTTCGATCCCCCGGTAGCGCCAAAATAAATAAATAAATAAAATAAAATAAAATAAAATAAAATAAAATAAAATACCTAGAGAATGAGGTCAACTGAGAGATTTAAGTGACTGTCTATAAATAAATTTGCTAGTCATATAAATAAATTTGATAATCAAAAGTTAACCTACAGGCCAGGAATATAGCTCAGCAGCACAGTACCCGCCAGGCAAGTGTGAGGTTGTGTCTGAGTCCTAGTACCCCCCCAATTAACCTAACATGTAGTGGAATAAATAAATACTTTAGCAAGTCACAGAAATGTCAGAATAATGGAATAAACTCAAGGCATAAACCACACCTCTGCATAGAAAGCTTTAGAACTTGGGCGTGGCTTTTCAAAGGCAAGTACACCATTTATTAAGTAGAAATGTCATGAAGATAAAAAGTAAGCTTGAGTAAAGCTAACAACACTTAGTCACTGAAGTGTAACTGGCACACAGCTGAGCTCACTGACTGAGGGAGACCGTGTGGAGGTCACGCAGGTTCAGCGTGGCAATCAAGGCGGTGCCTGCTCCCCTTGTCTCTGAGGCAGTGCCGTTGCTCCCTGATCCCCGTATCTTCACAAGGCTCCTGTGGGGACTCTTATTTGCTGGCGTGAGTTCTGTCTGTTCCCACATGACTCATAAATGGAAGCAGAGAACCCGAACTGTTTACCGGCCTTCTTTGCTTGTGTGCATGTAAGATTTTCTTTTATTTTAATGCTGAGCAGTGTTCTGTTTTACGAATAGAGTTCAGTTCGATTTTCAATTTTTCCATTTTCCTGTTTAGAAACATTCAGTTGTCATTTATTTTGGACCCTGATGATTGTACAAAGAGCTTCTTTTTGGCATATATATATATATATATTCATATATTCTGTAAACATATGTATGTGATGTCATTATATCTAATTACAAATATATATTCATAATTTTCCTCAACAAAAAAGACATGCAGTCTAAATTTTAAAAGTGGCAAAAGACTTACATAGGTATTTTTTAAATATGGTAATGGCAAACAAGTATCAGAAAGGAATGTCAACATTACATCAGTAATAACAATTAAAGTCACAAGGGTCCACCACTCGTGCCCACTAGAAAGGTTGTCGATCCCCCAGTGAAACCCCACAGTCTCTATTGTGGGGTGACAGAGGGCCCACACCCCACCCGTGATGGTATAAAGGGGTGCAAACACCTTGGAGGACAGTGGGGCAAATTCTCATAAACGTAAGCATAGCCTTGCTGGCTTGCTAAGGAGTCCAGTTAGGCTCTTTCTTGGAGAAAAATAAAGGCACATACTTAAAAAATCAAATGGATAAAATCTTTGTAACACAGCTCTTAACAGCTAAACTGTCATCTTTTTGTGGTTCTGATAAAAATGTTGACCAGAATGTCTGTCTCTTGAAATTGGATGTGTGTGTGTGCGCGCGCGCACGCGCGTGTATCAGCTCTAATTTCATGGAAATATGTGAGAATGAATTTCCAAATCGTAAAAATTATTCAGCTAAAAGCTAAAACGCTGGGGTTCTGGCATGAAAGAGGCTGCAGTGAGAGTGGGTGAGAATCACAGGATCCTCCCTCCCTCCCTCCCGATGCAATGCGTGGGTGAGTTCACTTCTTCACCAAGCTGGTGCTCAGAATGAGAAGGGCAGAGCAGCCGGTCCCTGTACTGAGATTTTACACCAGAAGAAACAAGTTGCCAACTGAAGATGTTATTTCATATTTACAAAATATTCCAACATATTTCAGCATTAGAGCCAGAAATCAAGATTCTAGTGTATTTCACAGAAAATATCAGAAGTCATTTTAACAACCCAGTGAAAGGGGGGATTTTCTGAAATAAAAAAATGTAAACAATGAGCTGTAAATGAAAAGATCAATCATTTCTCCTTCACTATTTAATTCTTAGAAATTTGTTTAATGCAAGTCACTTTTAAAATTGCAAATAGGCAATCAGGAAACTGAGAGATGTTTGCAAGACATAAATCTAACAAAGGAGCAGAGTTGAAAACATGGAAAGAACTGAACTTCAAAAGAACTGGAAATCAGAATGAGAGAGATACTAAGAAATGGTAAAAGTTGTAAGTTTCTGAAGAGGAACAACAACATAGCAGGTCCCCAGTGCCCCGTGAAGGTGGGAATCAGGAGACTGCAAAGGAACCACTGCATTCAGTCCCTGAGAGCCAGGAGTTACAGCTAGAGACTCTGGAACTAGGCATGTTCCCCTGGACACCACCACAAAAGTAGAGACTAAGTTTCATGTTATGTTTATTGCACCGCCACAGAAAAATCGGAAAAAGGATATCTGTTAGAGTTCAAGTCCAAGACCAAGGCTTTGGCCCGCTGTGACAGCCGAAGGACAGTTTGTCCCTGGCCTCTGACTGGATTTGGGCACCTGCTCTCCATCCAAGCCAGCCCTGGGCATGGGGCTCAAGAGTCCACACTCCAAGTCTGTCATCACGTGACCTTTGCCTCTGTGTCTTCTGGGTGTTTTCCATCTTCTCAGCAGGACTCTCTAAACAGTTGTGTAAAACAAAGATTTAATAAAAAATCAGAAGTTTCTGTCAATGATTTCATTATTTCTTCATAACTATCCAAAAATTATCAGCAGAGAAATTAAAAGCTGAAACTACGTTTGACATACCTGTATTGGGTGTAATTAAAACTACTCTCTGTTTAAATGAAATCGCGTTACACTGAAGGACATTTTGCTCTTAATCCAACTCAGAATCTTCCCCCTTTCTTCAGACAGACTTAGCCCATGGTTCTGGCCACTTTCTGAAACAGTTCTGGAAGTGCTCTTTCAGGAGTGTCTTTAAACTTGTGATACAATAAATACACTGAAGGCTCCCGCTGGGCACCAGCCCACAGAAAGAGGGTTCCTCACGAGCATTGCTGTGAGGGCCAGAGGTACAGCTCGGCAGCACCGTGCCTGCCTGGCAAGCACGAGGTCTTGTGTTCAGTGCCTGGTACACACACACACACACACACACACACACACCCCAATGGTACCTGTCCTTCTGTACCTCACTCACCAGGACCAGCACTGCGTGACTGACTTCCAGCTCTTCTCAGGGTCAAAGGCCCTGGAAATGTAAATATGCTGAACCCATTCAGGACAGGCAGGCAGCCAGGATAGGGCAACAAAAGACACTGGTGAAAGAGGACTTCTGGGGCTGCTTCAGAAAGTAGCAGGACTAGGGCAAGTGGATCTGAGGGGAGGAGGAGTGTTTCCAAAGACACTAATAATAATGTGTCTTTTACTATCATGTAAACATTTAAACTTTCACCCTATTTTTGATCATGCTTGTCTAAGAAAGAACATGAATTACTAATGTTAGGGGGCATCTAAATTCCAAAATATTTTCATGTGAGAGTCATGAATTCTCCAGAAGAGATCTTTGTAAATCAGGTTTCCTTGGGTTTCTTGATGGACAGGACTCAGTAAGAGGCCACCCATCCCGCTGCCCTCGCCAAGTCCACATGCATTTCATTCTCACGATCAGCTGGCCTCAGGCTCACTAAGCGTCCTGCACAGCTAAGAGGCCCTGGCCAGCTCCACAGTCTCAGCTGTCGTGGACAGCAGCCGTGGATGGAGCACCTGGCCAGGCGGGGTGGCTCGCATCTGGGTGCCTTTGTGGCTGGGTGGCGTCTCCAGGTTAGGCAGCACCTGTGGGGCCACTTGCTCTTGCCTGGCATTGCTCCTGGGCCCATCTGCTGCTCCAGAGCCCCGAGAGCGGGGGACAGGGGATCTGGGGATCTGGGCGCTTGTAGCTGAAGCCTGTAACTCCTGTGAGGTGCGATTATCCACTGATATACTTTCGTCAGAGCAGCACTAAAGTGGAAGAGGAGGGGACCATGAGCCTCTCCAGTGTGATGAGGGGTATGTGGGGTCCCTGTGGGGTCCCTCTATGGACGTGCTCTGCTAAGTGTGATTAGGGGCACCCCAGCTGAGGTCTGAGTGCCACATAATCTGCCAATGGTTCCCCAAAGCCGAGGTCCTGGGATTATCCAGTCCACGGCGCTTGGGCACTCACAGCCCCAAGCTGACCTCTGAGGCAACTGTGAGCTGTGTTGTCACTAGCAACTGTTGGGGAGTGAGGTGTGGGGTGACACTCACTATCTTATTATGGAGAATTAGAGTAGCCAGGTGCCTTATTTAGTCCAGGGAGGCCAAACCTGTAATTAAAGGAAGTTATTTCAACCCATGCTGACATATTAATATTAAAAGTATTACAAGTGTTACAAGGACAAGAATCTAATTAACGTGAGTTAAAGAAAAGCTTTAAAAAATTCATGTTTTATGCTCTTTTTAAATAAAAATATTAACCTGATTAGAGAGCTCTTAGGTGACATTTAAAGAAAAGTTGCAACCAAATTACCGACAATGGATTTCAACGGCACAGCTTCACTCTGTACACCTTCCCTGTTTTTAAATTGTATGAGCTTTCCTGGCAGAGTTTTGTAGCAGTTAGGATGAAAATCTGGATGCCTGCCTCTCTTTAAAGGGAAGAAAGAGAGGAGGAGGAGGAAGAGGAAGAAAAAAGGAAAATAATCAATTTGGTATCAAATTTATTCCAAAGCAGAAAAGTGCATATATTTTTTTTTCTGATGGTGGAGAAAAAGACATGCAAAAAGGTCAGAGGTCGCGCAGAGAGGAGACAGCATTGTGTAGGGCCTGTCACGCATCACCACCTATTCTGACATGCACAGGGCCGTTTGTTGTCTGTCGAACATGCAAATTAAGTGCTTGCTGTCATAGCCGGCCGGTATCTGGAAGTGGAAAATGAGACCACCTGTAAGCAGTCAATGGCATGATGGACAAGCATTCAGACCCCGTCATCTCGGAGGCCATTCACACCACCTTCGAATTGCATATGACATGTAAAAATCTTTTCTTAATATTCACAACCAGGAAGTTTGGGGAATTATGGAGGCTTCGGCTGCTGCCTCTAATGGGTTCTCCCAGCAGACAGCTGTGACTGAGCTGGCTTGATAATTAGGTGTCCAGGAAGATTTTATGCTACGAATCAGTTAAAAGGGAGAAAAGAAAAAGAAAATAATGCAAGCAAAACTCGCCGGGATGGAAATTGCATTAACCCTGTGTGTCTCTCTGCTCATCAGAGGATTAGTTTTCTAGATCTAGTGGCCATCACACCTCTCTGCGTGCGGGTTTAATTTGTAAACATGTCCCGGCCTGCAGAATGCAATGGTTAGCTAATTCCTGCAGCCGGCGGCGGGGTGACGGGCACTCTTCAGAAATGTGATCGCACTTTCCGAAGTCAGGCGACAATTCGCAGCTTGCAGTAAAATGCCTTCCTGTCACAATGAGATTGTGAGCGGGTGTGTGCTCTGGAAACAGGAGACAGGAACAGAGAATGAAGGCTCCCGTCCCAAGGATCAAGGTATTTAATGCACAGCGCTGGTCTTCGATGGTGCTTCTGCCCCAGATGTTCATATTGGTTTGTGCACAGAAGCACAAAGGGACTATGCCGGAAGGAAGAGAAAATAAAACTGGATGAGAACATGGCCCACGCTTGTAGATCAAAACTAAACTGTGGGAATTGTGGATTGTCTCAAATGAGCCTGGGTGATTTCAGGTACAAGGGATATTTTTTTTGGTCCAATATACTACATTTTCCCCTCCTCGGGCAGCAACCCTTAATTCCAACTTGAGTTTAGCTGGTGAGATCAAGACTGTGCTTCCCCAGGGAATGGGCAGCATTCTTTCCCTGGGCCCCTCGGGGACGGACTCTGACATGCTGGGCCGAGGACAGTCTTGAGTCTAAGATGAGGACACAGGCAGCACTGAGCAGGGGCCCAGGGGAACTTGGCTTCTGACCTCTGCACAGGTCAACACCAGCCCTTGTTTCCAGTGGTGTATGTGCACAACATCGGACTTCCTTTGGCGTCTGTCAAGGTTTGGATGGAGTAATTTCACCCTTTTCCACCTGAAGATCAGAAGGAATCTTATTTTAATTTTTAGGAGTCTTTTCTTAGCGGGCAAGGCCCTCAGCTCTGTAAATGACCCTTTGTTTCATGTCTGTTGGGGCAGGATGGTTGTCATTGTACGACTTCCGATCCCGACACATCAGGTAGGGAAGTCGAGATGCTAACTATGGCCGGGCTCTTCCCTCTGACAGGTTTTTGGAGGTCTCTGCCAGCTGGGTTTGCATGCACCGTGATGCTGCAGGGGCAAAATCTTCTGCCCTCCTGACTTGGATGCTAGCGAAGAGAAATGCTGAAGTGCAGAAAAAGTAAATGAGCAACATGGTGCTTTGTTCCAAATCTGTGGAGAAATCACAGCATGGAAAAGTAGAGATGAGTCACTGGGAATCCCATAAGAAGAAGGCAGGGAAAACAGGAAGTGTGATAAAGAGTCCCTTGTTTCACCCATTATTTGCAAGGCCAAGTATTTTAAAAATTAAAACAATATTACCAATGATAATAATGTCAGAAAGGCTTATTTTCAACCATATACTAAAGCCAGACAGTACCAGCTAGCGAGCTGGTGATTAGCCATAGCCAGTGTTAAATGTGCAATTACTGAGCACACACTCGACATTAAATGAATTACATTTCAGAGGAATAAACTCTCCATGGAAATCTTATAAAGAGTTGGCTTATTTTCCATCTTTTTAAAAATTAAAATAAGACTTTTATTATCTCTGTTCTGACGCTAGAAGTCTAAAGACAAGGCTCTGGCAGGGACCAGCACCGACTGACTCTAGGCAGGCGCCCTGGAAGGGATTCTTCCTCGTGTCTCCCTAGAGTTCTAAGCATCGCCACTGGGTCCCTGCTAGTCCTTGGCTTGCAGATGCATTTCTCCGATCACTGCCTCCACCATCACGTGGGATTCTCTTTATTTTATTGTTATTGGAAAGAGAAAAAACAATGAAGCAAAATTCCAAAACAACATAGTAGGAAGATAACAATGGTTAGTACGTTGCATATTGCAATTTTCAAAGTAGGTGCTCAGAGTAAAATACACCAAACGGTATGAAAAACTGATCAAACAACATAAGCACAAATCTTTTATTTCAATGAACTAACAGAAATTAGTAGTGTATCTGAACTTCTCATATATATTTTTTTTCCTCTTTCCTTCTTCTTCTCTCCTTTCCCCCACCCCAGTTTCTCTTTCCTTTTGAAGTTTCTTCCCACTTCACAATATCTATTGTTCATTTTGGATCTTATTTACTCAGTGATAATGAAGTATAAACTTGAGACTTGTATAGGTAAATGGACACAAGTTGAGGTCACACTCATAAGTGAAATGAGTCAGAGTCCATGTGTAAGCATCGCGTTAGATCTTAGTATAAGCAACTGAGAGAGTAAGATCACTTTCCACTTTTGTGGACCTGTGGGAGTGAGTGTCCTGGAGCTGCCACGGAAAGCCTGTGCATTTCTTTGCCCTGAAACTTCTAGTTCATAGCTGGAAAGAACCCACAATGTGGACATTTATGCCTTGAAAACTGACAAAGGCTTTGCATCCAGGCTTCCTCTCTCCGGCTGAGAGCCAGCTGCTGGTCAGCACTTGGGGCCATCACTGTAGGACACCACTCTTGCTGTATGCACCCGAGAGTACTGCTGTGATCCTGGGTCTCAAGCTGGGGACCCTGACACCTTGAATACAAAGGGTACTGAGCTCAAGGAAGGGCATGGAATGGGCGCCTCAGAGTCTGCTGGGCTCAGAGATGGCCTTGGCTGTGTTTTTCTGTAGGGCTAGGTCCTGCCTTTCTGGAAGCCTCCCCCTCTCCTGGCCTCAAGGTGACCTTCGGGCCATTAATCAGGTTCCTTTCCCATCTTCATCAGAAATGTCGGAACCCTGACACGTCCCGGAAAATCCCAGAGAAGAATTGACACAGATGATTTTAACCTGAGATGACTCCTCCTTGGGAGTGGCTCAGCATGGGAAGGGAAGCCTGCAGGGTTCTGACATGTCAGCCAGGCGGGATGCTGACAGGCTCGCCTGCCAGAGCCTTGGATTCCTGGAGCTGCCTCGGGAAGCGGGTCGCGCTGCCGGGAGGTGGGTCTTCTCCCTTCCCCATCTTGGTGCTGTACCTGATGAGAACGGCCCTGTGAAAGCACCCGGGCTCTTCTCAGTGCAGTCAGGCAACACAGAAACCCCTGGCCACCGAGGGGCTGCCCCTGCACTTGGCGAGGCATCTGGGGTGGCACAGCCAGCGTCACCCCCCAGCGATGGCCCTCCCAATCCATCTCACAGCAGCAACGTCGGGGAGAGGTTGGGGGGGACTTGCAGGTATGGTGTGGAGGAAGGCATAGTCATTCTACAGATACAGCGAAGGCCGCCTTGTAAACAAGATCATGGGGCTGACTGACCCATCACTCTCAGTCACATGCAATGCCTGAAAAACACGCCTAGAAGAAAGATTCACCCGCAGCACAGCACCCGCATCACACCTGAGTGGACCATTTGCTCGGACATTTTATTTTCATCCAGTTTCAGTCACGGGGACAAAGAAACTTTACTGAACAGCCAACTCAGAGGGACTCGTCCGTCACTGCCCCACTTCCATCAGCAGGGCCTCTGCCCACTGCTTTGCAGGGTGCACGCGTGTGCAAGCCAGGCCACAGGAGGAAGCGGTCCCTGGTGGCTGCTGGCGGCGACAGAGTCACTTCACCTGAGGGATGGAGACACCAGGCACAGTGGCGGTGTCTGCCGTGATGGGCAGGTTTATTTTTAACACTTATTTTCCTGACTAACAGGCAGTTTTGTTCTCGGAAGTCAGGCAGTGCTGAGAGGTGGAGGAAGTGTGTGAGAGGGCTGAGTGTGACGGGAAACCCTCCTGCAGTCAGGGCAGGGGGTGCTGCAAGGGGCACTCAGCCAGGCTGGCCTTTTCAGCCTGACGGGTCCTCCGAGGTGCAGGTCAGCTCAGGTCAGCACTGCAGAACGCTGCTCACTGCTGGGCAGACTGGGGAGGGCAGCACACCGACTCTCATGGGAGCATCCCCACGGGCTTCCTTCTCTTCTTCCCCTCCCGAAGTATAACTGATCTCTTTATTTAAGGGTTGATTTTTTAATAAATGGTTTATGTTTGTGAATCACAGCAGTTGCACTCAGTTGTACAGCCCCATGTAGAGTTGACTTTACCTTTTCTTACCCTTCAAACGCATGGCCCTTGTGCCTTGTGTTGCACTAAGCAGTTACCAAATCTACACTTCCCAGCGAGCCCAGGAGGAGGGCACAGTTGTGTCGTGGTTCCGGCCCACAGGCCAAGGCATGCCAGGGCGGGGGGGTGGGGGGCTCCAGAGCGGTTTACCTGGATTTTACTCCCCCACCCACCGTGCAAAATTCACATGACGCATGAGAATCCCTGAGGAGGATGCATTTTTGCCATTTAATTTATTCTAAAGCTTCAGATCTAAGTTAAAAACAAAAATTTACGAGCCTCAAAGGATCAATTTCTAGTCACTTACTGGCTTGTACTTTATCAGGAAGCTGCTTAAGAGATATTTTTAACTTATATTCTTGCTATTTTATAATAAAATATGATAAAATTAACTAGCTGTTACTAGCGTAGTACATAGAAACCTAAATAAGCTATTTTACATTTACTTTACTCATTTAGTCATCATTGTTTACATACTGGGGTCAGAGAAACCCTGAGTGCATCTCAAAAGTCCTCAACTGGCGGAACAGAGGAGAAAACCAGTTTTTGCAGCAGGCAGGTTCTCCTGGTGGAACGAGGCGCACTGGAAAGCTCTGGCGCATGACAAGGATTGTGGTCACAGACACGCTGTCATGGAGGTCCTCACACCCGCCTCCAGCTCTTCTCTGTCCCGTCTGTCTTGCCATGCTTTGCAGCAGCTGTGAGAGCTCTTTCAGCAGTATCTCTAGGAGCACAGCTGTGGCTACCTCGATGTCTTGACTTCATCCAAAATACTGACACTGCGTGGTCATTCTGACTTGGAAGAAGAGCCAGTGGGCTCACAGCGCCAAACCTGCTGAATACAGTGTGTAAGGAAGTCTGAAGTGCTTTCATTTGATAGAAATTACAGTAAACATGTTGAATCAATTCAAGGCACTCAGACACCCACGAAAAGACACAAAAGAGGTCAGCAGAACTGCCTCAAAAAGTGGCCAGAATGATACGATAATTGTTAGAAGCAAGGAGGGAGAGCCTGAGAGGAAGAAGAGGCAAGGTGTCTTATACTTTTATAATTTTTTAAGTACTCACCACATGTTTTGATGACACTTCGTATCTCTGGCAAAGCTATCCTTGTCAACCGCCAAAAGTGTGGATCTGCGCTTTACCAAAACACATCCTCTGCTAATATTGTCTTCCAGGCTGTGAAAATTCTGGATTTTAAAAATGTATGCTCAAGACTGAATAAGCCTGCATTATATTTTTTGCTCATTTGAACAGGGAAGGGATTCAACACGTATTAAAGTCTATTGAATTTGTCACATACTAGAAATGTCTTTTTAGCTAATCTTTTAAAAACCTCCAGATATATGATCCTCACTCCTTCATCTGTACCCGCTGATGAGAGCCTGCAGCAGCCCGCCAAGCCATCGGCAGCAAGAATGTCTATTTCTAGAACCCATTCTACCGAGCTCACATCTCCACTGCAGAGCAGTGACAGTTGTCTTGAAAAGTAATCACTGTGATTAAAACACATTGTCTCCCATGTGCAGTCACGCAACCAGTTTAAAATGCAATGGTTTTGCGCTTCTTAGCACTTGTGGCTGCATTTTAAATGGTACGATTGGATGTGGTTATGATGTTGAGTTCTACAAAGCCTTCAAGTTGTGGACAAATAACCAACAGGAGTTGTGACACATGAGTCACACATTTTCTCTCCTCTTCCCTTTCAGGCTGGTTTCAGGCAGTTTGCAGTAACAGGCAACAGAGCCAAGAAAACTGAAGGACACTATCAGTGTTGACTTCGGGTTGTGCACAGCCTGTACTGGGAGGACAGCACTTCCCACAGGCAGTTCACTCCTGATGGGCGTGCCCCGCATTACGGCACCCTAAGGACGTCAGGCCGAGTAGCACAACAACCTCGGGATTTGACTCACCAGCCAGGATGTCTGCTGCGTCCTCCACACTGACTCCACAGGACCCTGGGACTAACCCCACAAGAACCTTTATGACTGTCTCCCCCTTGGGCTGCAGGTAGGTGATCGAAAATATCAGGAGGTGATATTGAACCCAGCCACATTTAAAAGCACCTAGGCTTTGCAAGAGCTTCACAAAATAAGCAGCGTCTCTCATGTGTGGAGGAGCAAAATGCACAAAAACCAGACACTTGTGCTCTTCTCCTTCACCAAGAGCATCAGTGAGGCAGACGGTTTTCAGCTAAGCAGGGTGGTGAGCGGCGGGAGAAGCAGAGTGATATTCTTCCTACAGGAAAGCTCAGGGATGCAGACAATACACAAGGGTGCCTCTGTAGTACCAAGATCCGGTACTCAACAAAATCCCAGTGTCTCAAGAGGAGGGGCAGAAGCAATTGGATTATTACACTGGTTCAAAGCAAGAGGTGGACAAGGGGTGGACTTCCACTCAGAAGTGAAAGAAGAACAACACTTTTCTTGTCTTAGACAAATGGAACCAAACCCCTAACCACAAATGCAGGTACCTCATGGATGCCTTGCAGAACCCGGGCATCTAAGGCCAGGAGTGAGAGGCCTGCCACATGGACAGGTGGAAGGAACATGGCTCACATCTCACCAACAGGCTGCTTTCCTGCAAGAGCTTCAGGTTTATCTAACTTGCAAGTATGATTCATAGTTTGTGCAATCTGGCTATAAATGTGTTCGAAACACTTTTATCCCTTTAACAAAGTTGAGTATTTTCTCCCATTCATTCTCTCTTCATATATCTCTAACAGAGACTGCTATTTCTCATTAATATGAGACACAGTCATGCTCCAGTTTATACTTAGGTTCACAATTGCATTTCACCAACAACTTGCTACCATGAATTACAAACAAAGATATAAGAAACTGTAAGTATCCTTCCCACTGCCTTCCAGAGTGTTGGTCTTCATTACATTGCAGTCTTATATGAAACTGAAGATATATTCTTCTTAAAAATATTTCTGTTTTTCTCCATGCATTTTTTAGTTCCTATCTTTTATGTGGGCAATTCTTTTAGAAGGTGAAGCAGTGCATGGCTTTCCCGCATTTGCAGTACATGGCTCCAGCACCAGCCAGAGCTGCAGAGAGCGCAGGTGTCTGTCACAAATACCTGCACGGAATGTGCAGGCGCAGACCCAGGCACGGCGCCTCCCAGGGGGTGCTGGGGGTCCCTCCGGCAGAACTCTGAGCTGGAGACAGCCTGCAGTTAGGGTCGAAATACCAGCTACTCCCCATGCTGCCATGAGAGGGGACAGCACCCTGCCAGCTGAAGGCTTCACTAGAATAAGCTGTGACATTACTTTTAAATATAGGCAAGTTGAGTTTATTCCATAATTTTTATTTTCTATAATTTGTAATAGTCATTTTAGTTGTTTTATATTTCTCAGTTTTAAAACACCAATCTTCCACTGGTAGCTTCCGTTGACAAAAAAAAAAAAAAAGAAAAAAAGAAAAAAAAAGTAAAAACCTTCTTTATCTTCTCCAATGGCCTGGTTTCAAAATTGATTTCAACATGTGTAGCATGGTGACCAACTCTGAATATACTAACAAAGACGACAAATCATGTTATAGTAAAAACAGCTCTACCTCAAGACATATGCTTTCAAATTATTTTATTTTAACCATAAACATAGTTTATATCTACTTATTCTCTATAATGAGCTAATACAGCACATGGAAGCTGGAGTCTGCTTCCCCAAAGCCTGTGGAAGCATTAATTAATTAATTTGGGGTGTGTTGTGTTGTTCTTGTTCGAGTTAACTGTTTTGAAAGTCACTGGTGCAAACATTTACAGGAGCTCAACGCGCGTCGGCAGACTGACTAGGAATAACGCCCAGCACACCTTGCATGTGTGTTTGTCCTTTTTTTCTTTCCCATTTCGATTACTTTGAGGAAACTTTTCTAATCTGTTCTCAAACAGTTGCTCCCGGAGACCTAGGGACAAAGCCCAGTATGAATATAAATTATTTGTCAGCACAGACTAACAGAGGGTGTCGCGGGCGCTCAGTTGGCGCAGACGTGGGCATTGTCCTGTGTGATGAAGTTCTCAAGGCCGGGCTCTGCGGTGGCTGCCGCTGCTCTGGGGCAACAGCACTTGGTAAAGCCACAGACAGCTGCCCCAATTCTCCGTAATTAGTCAAGGTCAGCCACTGCAAATGGGGGACATTCACCATGTGTCAGGAGAACAATGCCCGGGAGCCAAGCATTCCCGGCTGGGGAAGCCAGACGAGGGGCTCCGTAAGTAGGGGTGAGGTGAGCCTGCCCGTTTCTGTGCCGGCTGGAAAGGGGACAGTCATGCAGGACAATTCCAGGGTTTGCTCTGACAAGGCTCACTGATGTCACAAAACACAGTCTTGTTTTAACGACCAGAAGCATATGTTCATCAACACAATGCGATGCTGGTGACACTTGGTGGAGACACTGAAAGAAGGAACGAGAGAGCCAATGTGTTTTTCCATGTGCTTGGGATTTCGTGTTTCCCTCCTCCATTCAGTGGAGTAATCTTTTAAGTTACCAATTGACTCAGTGTAATCCTTTCAATAAAGGAATGATTACTTTCAAGTGAAGAGTAGAGCTTGGGAATGAAACAGTAAAGATGCCGATATAGAGGGAAATGCTCTTGTTTCCTTGGCTACTTATAGGAGCTCTTGATTTCCAACAGGAAAAATCCACATGGGTTTGAATGGTCTACAAAATAAATTCAGACAGGAGAAAACTTTCCATACTTAGATTTTAGATCCGGTAAAAGTTTCTAGTTTGTCCTCTGCAAAATTATATAGTACAATTTTGAAAGCTAACAAACAAAAAATCTTTTTAAGGCAAAGAGAACAAGGGTATTTAAAACGAGATACACAAAGGCCGGGGACAGAGTCTTGTCACAGTGAACGCTCCCCTTTCCCCCACACTCCTCTGTGTGCCGGTGTCTCCGGCTTACCTTTTCTTTTAGGAGGCCGAGCCCCAGTCCTCAGCGGAGCACTGGCCCAGCCTGCCCAAGGACTGGTCAGCTCTGCCCGTATCGTCTCCCTCCTTCCCTGCTGGTGCCAAGGGGCACAGAGGCCTGGCAGGGAAGGGCCACGGGGTGCAGAGCTGCTGCGCTGTCTCACCAGCGCGCACCTGATCACAGCTTCTAGGTGACACTCTTTCTTGGACTCGGGGGCCTTCATTAGTGCTTCATTATCATGTCTCCCACATAGCAGATTTATTTCAGGCCATGTGCTTGCTGCAGCATTTCCACCAGCAGCAGAAGGAGCTGAAGAATTACTCGAAGAAGTTACTCAGTGGCATGCAAGTGCACGTGCACGCGCGTGCACACACACACACACACAATCTGTTAGAAATTAGAGAGTACTTTGCATTCGGAAGAGACGCCAGAACAGCAGGATGGTTTACCAGCTTCAATTATGCATCTTCATAATAGGAATTCACTATTTCTGGTGTACAAAGCAATAGGTTTCTGCTTCACTTTTTATCACACGCTCATTTTCAAATGAATAAGTCACAATAAGAACAAAGTGCTGTGGAAAATCCTCGCCTCTTACTGCAGCAAAGCAGATGGAGTATGCATTACCTGTAAATTGCTAAGTTGATAAAGTAGAAGCTGCACACATATGCACACACAGATGTGTACAGTGTATGCACACACATGCACAGGGTCCGGGCCATGTTATTCTACCACCTAACTGAAGAATTCTAGCCCTGTCGCTCACTTTCTCTTTACTGCTATTTTTTTTTAAGTATAAAAAAGGGAAACACAAAGCCAAGCAAAGCCTGTCAACTCTAGTGCTGGGACTGTTTCTCCCAGATCCCTCACATCTCTGACGGTGTCTCCTGGGTCCTCCTGAAGAACAATCCAATCAGCTGAGTAATTTAGATAATCCCATACCCAGTCTCGGGAACTTCTCTCTCAGTGAAGTTAATAAAGATAACGACCTATTAACTTTGTTATTTCTCCATAGTGCAGTTTATCCTTGGGCATAAGGCAGTGACGATTTGATCTAATCATGGCAAATTATACTCTTTGAATTCTCACTAGAAAATATACCAGGCAATTAAAATTGAAATGTATTATTAGCATCCATTTATTTATAGTATTCCCTTCATATAGGACTCCTCTAAATCTAGAGGATGTGCTGCTGTTGCTGTGTAGGAGACTCACATCTGCGACAGTGCCTCTCAGAAACCTTTTAGAGAAATCCCTTTGAATGGGCCCTCTGTGGAGCACCTTGTCCTGCCCAACCCTTAATCTACTAAGGACCGCGCTAAGCAGGTCCCTCACAGTTAATCATGTCAGGAAATGACACCCAGAGCGCGCCAGGGTCCACTGCTTCCCCTGCCTCCAAAGGGGAACCATAACCACTAATGTGAGAGGATGACTCGGCAGGTTGATGACAGTGTCATTATGTCTGATGATCCCTATTCCAGCGTCTAACACAGCAGTTACCCCCAGCTCACAGGACTTGGGATGGCCGGATGTTTCTTCCTGAACTTAACCATGATGGGAATGAACTAATAAGAAGAAACAGTACTTACCATGCAGCGAGAGCTAAGTAAGTCTTGGTCTTTGATAAATGAAGATAGATTTTTAGAACTTGGTTTCATTCACAGTGAACTAATTTAACCCAAAAGAAGCAGCCGGACATGCATAACAGCCGGGCGATTCTACTTCTGAACAGAGGAAGGAAACTGTCTACACAGGTCACTTCTCTCTGAATGGAAAGCAGAAGGAAGAACATTTCTAAGAAAAAGCAAAATAGCATTAGGACATAAACTCAGTCTGCTTTTCATCCTTCACTTTTTAAATAAGGAAAAATATGTATTAATGTGTTGGTCATAACACCTAACTGTAACCCTCCACATATAATTGCTTTCCCTTTAGATGGACAAGTTGAGATTTGACCAGAGCATGTGAAAGAAAATAAATGAAAGCACTATGAACAAGGGAGTGCCACACTTTGCTATGACTCCTAAATATGAAACAGTCTTGACCCCTCTCCAAGGTTTCATGAGGTAATAATGTTCCACATACAGCTACAGGGGTTCAATAGGAACCTTAATTCCTTACATTAATGCTTGTTTTAATTTTTCAAATTAATTCCCTTAATTTCCATTCTTTGGTGAAAAATTCTGAAAGTCTGGGAACCTACAAATTAGTTGTATGGTCTCAAAACTTCCTCTGTGTTTCATAAATTAATTATTTTCACCTTGCAAATATCATAAAGCTATAATTATTTCTATTAATTATTTTAAAGAGCAGATTTAAGTTTTTTCCTGGAAGTGAGTTTTAATGACTACTCCAGAGTCCCCCCTGGTGTGGTCCTAACCTCAGGTGATGCACCTCGCCTCCGAGCGGGGCCCAGTGCTTGTTTGGGGCATGCTGGGAAAGTCCTGCTGACTCTGTGAGTCTCACCACACACTAGGTCCTGGGCTGGGAGCACACACATAAGTGATTTCCACTGTCAGGTGCAGTTCAGACCCTGGACTCTGTCTTTTGCCCGTGTGATGACAGCCACAGACAGTGCCATGGCTCAGTGATGGTGTACGGCCACTGTCTCTCGTCTGCTCTGTGTGCTTGCTTTTCTTTATGCAAATCACTCACTAACTTCTCATCTTCACTGAGCTTTCTTGGTTCACGCGCCATGAGCAGTGAAGATGCAGCTCTGATGAGCTGCGTGACGAGAAAGGATGATGCCTGGCTGTGTGGGCCAGGACTCCTGGAGCCTCCGGGAGTGGACAGCAGGAGGGCCACGCGTCCACACGTCCACAGGCAGGGTGAGGAGCAGTGTGCGGGTCTCGATTTTAAGAAACGAGTTTCGTTCTGCAGTTTCTTTAGATATGAAGAAAGGGAAGGCTAATCATTTGCGTTAAATTACCACCAAAATTACATCATCGAATATTTCATTGTCTGCAAGAATGTGAAAAAAAGGACAGGATGATCAATTTTGCACCGTTTCTTCAGAGGTATTGAGCTTAAAGCAGATTTGATATTTTACAGATACATCAATAGCTCCTAAACAGTTGTTTGAATGACCTCAGCATCTGACATCATTAAATGGAGTTCAGAAATGTAAGCACTCACGGGACACAGGAGTCATACATCTGAACAATGGTATTATTATTGATTTCACTGAACTCTTTCTCCTCAGTTGAATCTATTTTGTTTTGTTTTTCCCCTCTTAATTCTGCAACAAAAGCTAAAGATAATTCTTAGTGCCTTTCCAAATATTAATTGAGAGACTGCATTTATAACAGTGCCAAAATTCAGACAGAAATTCGTAAAAGATGACCAAAGGAAAGCATAAGCACAGGAACTGCTTTCCACAGGAATGCTACTTTGAATGCTGACTCTTGGTATGGCATTGAGGAAAGAGCCCTGCAGCAGTCATCTCCATGGTCCAACAGCTCCCTCTACTCCCTCCAAGTGGAAAATGATTGTGATACCACAGGCTAGAGGAGCCTGTGCCTTGGTGGCGTGAAAGGATAGCCACCCTCCTGCTGCCTTTAAAAAGAGCATTTTAAACAGCCTTGTGGTTGTAAACCAGGCAGAAGCTAGTGAAACCCTCCCATAAATGCTTCTCGGGTACAGCTCGTCACAAGCTGCTCTTCATGAGGGACTTGATGACCAGCTGAGGTAACCATGAGAGTGAGTTATAATAGGGCAGGATCCCTGAAGAAGCACGGGGAAATATTCAAAGAGCCATAAGCTATCTCCCTCAGCAAACCCTGCCACGCTGACTGGAGCACTCTTGTGCTCCACGCTAGCCCCTTCTAGCTGGGGACAGGGGGCTGCAGGAAGAAAGACACCACCGGTCTGGGTGCTGAGACAAAGGGTGACCTTCTGGCAGGATCCTGCACCATCTCCGTGTTCTGATGCCTTTCTGAATTTCCCGAGTCTATGACTAAGGAACACATCTATTCTTAGGTGATCAATAATGAGCCCTTTCATTCCAGCATGGGCCTGGAATACCAGCCAGGAAACAGGATTTCACTTTAAATCAAAACACGTGGATTCAGACCCACTGCAGAAGGGCTTTTTCTTTGCATGGGTTGCATGTTCAAAAGAATTTGCATCTAGCTTTTAAAAATGATTCTCTCTACATATATGCATTTATTTTTATATAAAAATTTTGATGAGTGCATTTATCCTATTTAAAACTGCCCGTGTCATATCTGCTCAAAACAAAGACCACTTGTGTTAATTAATTACATGCTACCTAATTTAGATATTTAAACATATTCAAAGCATGTCTCCTCAGGGAAAATGATTAAACATGCAATCATTACGCGTTAAAGCCATACTCATCATCCGGAACCCTCTGCCCGTGCTATTTCGTGCTGCCATCCATCTCACCGTGGGTCAGCTTCCAGCGTGAGGCTTTCGCAGGTACAGAGGCGGCTTCACCACTCACCCACCCACCCATTCATCTACTTCACCCACCCACCCATTCATCTACTTCACATATGGAAGAGTTTCTATGCTCTGAGTGGCCTGGGGCCAGGCGCCAGGGAGCCCGGGGAATGAGATGTAGCTCACCTGCCAGGGGGACACAGTGGAGAGAGAGGCAGGGAGAGCTGGCTGGGATCAGCTCTGCGTGACAAAGCCTGAAGGTGCAGAGAAGCAGGCGCACAAGTGCAATTTGGTTCCTAGCTACAGCCAAACAAAAACTATGCATGTGTATGTTTTAGCAGCCTAATGTCTTCATGTGCGTATTTAAGGAGTATTGACTTTTGCACACAACATACATGAGTTCTTTTAAAATGCTTTTCCTCTTAACCAAATCTTGTTTACATCTTGCTGTATGCATGTGTGCATACTCAATGTGATACAATCATTTATCAAATAAAATTTAAGACCAAAGGAATTATTTAGGCTTCATGCAGTACTAATAAAGAGAGTCTTGTAAAAAACCTGAATTGATTAGCACCTCATTCTTGCAAGGTACTTTCATAGAAAATGTAATTAAATCAGCATTTTTTTTACTACTCACTCAGCATAAATTGTGGCCAGGTCTGCAAGACTGATACAGCACATTGTTTATGCTCAGGATGACAATGGCGCTTGAAGCTGACATTTTTTTTTTTCAAAATATCTCCATTCTCAAACCTTGGCAAATAGAGGCAGCATGGCGAAGACCTGGGTCTCTGTCCTGCCACATAGAAACCATCTCCATGCCAACTACCAGCACCCTGCATTCATGTCCATGACCCAAGAGCTGACAAACAGGTAGCCCCGAGGTGCCACTAATTACCTGGTATCTAGCGTTTCAGAGGAGCCACCCACTAACTGTGCCACGAAAGGCAGATTTCTGAGCATCTGGTGCTGAGCCTTGCAGTTGCCTTCTAAGAGCATGTCCTACCTTAGCTCGGGATACAGTGACAAAGCACTGTGGGTAGGGTGGATCCGACAGCAGACCTTTATTTGTCTTTGCTGTGGAGGCCTAGAAGTGAAGGATCAAGGCCCTGGTGCCCTCTGCGCCTGGTGAGAACCCGCTTCCTAGCTGTGGATGGCGCCTTCCGCTTGCGTCACTAAATATGCTCGGCTGGGCTAGCCTTTGGACCCAGAGACCTCTGACTTCTCATTTCACCCCACCCCGTGGGCCCCAACCTTAGGCTCTGTCTTCCACGTCTCAGTTTCCTATCCTGTGTGGTTTCCTCAGCGATCACTCTCAGAAGGCCTCCAGGTGTGACTTCATGTGCCAGCTTTTCCGCACACTCAGGCAGGTTCTTTTCTCTCCTCTCACTGAGTTTGCTCACCTACTGCAGCTGAGCTAACATGGCTCAGGAAGAGCCTGGTGGTGGCGCTGGTCATGACCACCAGCTTGCTGCAGTTCCCACTGTCTGCTGCAGTGCACCCGCCCCACATCAGCATTCAGGAGCCAGTGGGGGGAGGAGTCTCAAGGTACCTTAAAAACTGGAGGCCGCCTCAGTGCCCCCCTGAAGCCAGCCCAGCTCCGAGGCAGGAGAACTGAGGCAGCAGCACTTCCTGTTGCTTCCTTCCCTGGAAGGGCAAGGATGGGGCACAGCTCCACCAGACAGGCTGCTGGGGCCCCCAGGGACAGCAGAGGGGTCAGCGGCCATTCACATTGTGGTAGGACACAGGAGTTTCCAGTTCTGTGGAGAGGACTTTTCCCATCATACCTTTATCACATTAACCTGTCTTTCAGCTAAGTGCATCGCTGGTCACTGGGGCGCCTTGGGGTTCACAGGACAGCGGCCTCAGCAGTGAGGGCCTCGCGCTCTTCTCTCTTGCCTCCCCGACCAGTGGACTCCAGGCCTTCCTCGGGGCCTCATTCCTACCAACCTCAAGGGGGAAAACTGGCCACCCCGGCCGGCCTCTGTGCACAAGGAGGTGCAGGGGTGCTTGGGTGCAGAAGAGGCCAGAAGACTGGAAGTGAAGATGTGACAGGGACAGAAGCTGCGCCGGGGGCAGCTTTCCCCAGACTGCACGGGAGACTCCATGGGGAAGGTGGCCAGGTCACGCTGCAGCTGGCGATGGTCATCATCAGGTGAGCTCGGGCAGTGCTCAGAGCAGGCAAGGAGGGCGTGGAGAGACGCAGACTGCTCATCCTAAAATGTGCCACCTACACGTATAGAGATGTGGCTTTTACACACAATTACAGAACTGCCTGCTGTATGGCTTGATGTACGTGAATCGTTGGACAAAATGAATCTGTGAGAGCGTCAGATGCAGATGCAGGCACTTTCTGGGTGCGGCCACCGTCCGGTGTCACGTTGGGGGTGATGGTTACTTGAAAGTATGAGGCTGTCAAAATCCATTGACCAGGTCACTGGACATCTGTGTATTTTTGCCTAAGATCTGTGATTGAAAACTGCACCCCAATTACAGAAAAAAAAAAAAACCACAGTCCTTCTTTTTTTTAATGTACTTTATTACCAACTCCGCTGGACAGTGTTGATGTTTTTAAACAACGTACCCGAGGAGCCCTGAATCTGCCTCCACAGCGCAGCTGGCCACCCCACAGGGCTTCGTGCCCCCGACACCGCGGGGCTGGGCGTAAATAAATAACGGCCAAGGCGGCGCTGCGCATCGCCCGCGTGACCTGCGAACAGCAAGGTTATTTTAGTAGCTGTGTCCTGTCTCCCGCGTGCAGGGTGATTTATGGGTTTCAGCCATGCTCCATCATCACTGCGTTCACCTTTGTTTCCATCATAGTTAATTAAAGGGAAGGTCATTGTCACCTTATGTTTTAAACCTTCTTAACATAATATATCACCCACAGTGCACCTTAATAAGGGGTTTGTGAAGGAATGGCGTGATAGGAAAAAGTTTACGGCATAATCCATCCTGTTCACAATTCCACTTCGGTATTGCACATAATGAAAGTTAATAAGTAGACAAAATGAAGGTTCTGTCTGGGGATTCATTCAAGTGTTGATTAATTGGCTGGGTGATAGAATGGAACAAGATACCTGGCTTCCCTAAACTGCAGGCAAATGCAGCCCAAACAAACTCTATTTAAAGGACAAGATATCCTTCCTTTTCTCTTTGCAAATTGCCCTGCACAAATGATATGAAATTAATTAAACAACTGTTTATTGAATACCTTCCACGTGCCAGGCACACTAAGAAGCTGGGCCATAAAGGGTGCAGCCAGACACTGTCCCTGTGCCCGCAGGGACCAGAGTTTAGTGCTGGTGCAGACACAAAGGAAGGACGAATTATTTATTCTAAGTGGTTCCTCCGGAGGATACCAGAATTAGTGAAGACGCATAAGAATGAGTGAAGTAATATTAAGTACATCAGACACATCTGCCAAGGAAATGCTAAGTCCTCTCTCAAAGCCATTTGTTTTATTCAATAAACACTTATGAAGTGGTTAGTAAAAGACAGAAGTCATTCTCAGCCTTCCCCAGATATCAAGGCGTTTAATGCCCACAGCCACCCTGCCGAGGCAGGCTTTGGTAGTTTTTCTGCTCTGTAAGAGAAAACTGAGGCATGAGGAGTCAGTACCACACCCCAGCCGCAGAGCTTCCCAGCGGGGTGCAGGACACCAGCCCTTGTGGCCCTGCTCTGCAATCCCAGCTCATCACCATAAGGCTCTATCGCCTGTAAAATTATTTTTTTTGAAGCCTCAAAAAATAATGTCTTTAAAAAAAGGAAACAAGCGGGCAGGCTGCGGCAGGAGGGTGCTGTGGGCTCCGTCTCTTTAGACTTCACGCCTGGCTCTGTTAAGTAACAGCAGTTGCCTAAAGCAAAGAACCCGTAAGCCCAGCAGAGACAAATTGCCAGCCCAGTTGATATCGAAGGATGTGCAAAAAAGAGGAGCTGTGTGTAAAGCTCTTTCCATGTACTCGCCTAAGCTTTCCAAGTTAGCCTGAAGAGGACGTGTGGGAACTTTCCAACATGGAGAAAAGTGCCCAGGTGCCCAGGTGGCCTGTCAAGCCTGACTCCGGTCAGGGCTGTCCGACCTGTGCCTCAGGATAAAGGTAGATCTGGTGTGGTACTGACTCCTCATGCCTCATGACCCAGGGGGCTGGGCACAGACAGTGCTGGGAAGCTTCTAGCATGAAGCCAAGGACCCTGTTCCTGGTGGCCATAGCCCTACCCACCTGCCAGGACTGCACCCAGGGACCCACTGCGGCAGCAGAAGCCCTGTGGGTGCTGCAGTATTTATAGACCACAGGGACAGCACAGCTCTGTCGGAGCACAGTGGCTGCTAGGTGGTGACGGGTAAGGGGGGAGAGCAACACCCGGCAAAGGCCAGCGAGGAGCAGGGCCACTGTCCAGCAGCCCCCAGGGATGAGCTCCTGCAGCAGCGGAGGAAGATGGAGTGTTCTGATCAGCGCACACCCCCGTCGGATATGGTCACTGCCCCATCACAAGGGCCAGTGTGTCTGGAAACCCCTAAACTGGTGCCCACTCCTGAGCACAGAAACACTGGGCTAGAAAGGGTATTGGGTTTTATGAGATTTGATTTGGGCATAATTGTGAAGCAATAGGCAATTTAAAAAATTTGAAAAACACTCTTCTCTCTCCACTCCCTTCTCTTTTACTATATGTAGAAATTGATCAACACAAAGGAAAAGAGGCGAGAGGCAGCATCTGTGGTACAAAGTCTACAGCGAGGTGGTGAAGAGCAGACACACTCCAGGGGCTCCCTGCGGACAGCTGGCATCTCGGGGCAACACAGAAGGTCCAGAAGGGTGGAACTTGGTACTTACTGTGTTTAGCAACATTTTTGTTTAAAGTTTAGTAAGTGCAAATCTACTGCCACCAATCATTTGGAAAACACCTCCCGAGGTGGAGTTTAGGATACATTTAGCAAAAATCTGGTCTTGTTTAGATTTGATCCAAGCTAAGAAAAGAGGAAAAAATAAAAGAAAGAAAAACATCGGGGAGTTGAGTTCTGGGCAAATATCTGCCGACATTAAGAGTTATGTTTTTCAAGAGTAAGAATCGTGCTGTGATTATTTCTGAGTCTCTATCATTTTTCTTATTGTCTTTTATTTTTCTCTTTGTCCTGTACTTTGAATATCTCAGATAAGAGAAACGATGTGATACCTAAGTGTTTGTCTCTACGTATGTCACTTAACAGTATGGTCTCAAGGTGCATCAGTTTTCTGACAAATGACTCAAGCTTATGCTTGTTTATGGCACCGTAGTGTTCCACAGTGTGTAGAGCACATATTTTCTTTACATTTACCATCTGTTGATGGACATATAGGCTGCTTCCACTGTTGAGCTAGTAGGAGTCATGCTGCTATGAACGTGGTATGCATGGGTGCTTACTATGGACCAAGGCCTCTGCATGACGCTGGAGTCAACAGGCTGGCACAGCTGTGCTGGAATGGAGCCCAGGGTTCCTTACACCAGGGTGGGTTCCCTGTAAACTGTGATCTCTGCGGAACCCAGCAGAAGAATTGGAGGAGATGGGGAAGGAAGGCTCCAGCATGCCACGCCTGCTGCCCTCTCCAAGCCCTCACCAAGCACCCAGGGTAGAGCTGGGCCCTCTGGGAAGGAGCCCGGGCTGGGAGTGGAGGTCCAGCCCAGGAGAAGGGGCTAAGGGGTACGGGCCTGGCGCCTCTCAGATGCCAAGCAGTGAAGCATTTGTGTGCACTGTCTAACTGAATTATCAAAACCAAACTGCAAGGTGTATTTTACCACTGAGTCAGTATTGAGGAAGCTGAGATTGGGGAAAGCTTAAAATATCACACAAAGTTTGTAAGTCAGTTAGTTTCGGGGTGAAGGCCCAAACTCAGATCCAATGGCTCAACTGTGAGGGCGTACGCTAGGCCCCCAGCAGTCAGGTCACCCAGCACAAAGCCTGGCTCGGGCCGGGTGCTGCACCTGCCACACCCACCCAAATTTCATGGGTGCCCTATGGAAAGGTCTCCTTCTGCCCTTCTGGTTCTCGAACCATATACTGTGCAGAAGACAGAGAAAAACAAGACGGCATCGAGAAAGAAAGCAAAATGGAGGAAGAGCAGAAGGGCGGGACGCCCCGAACACAGGCCGCCTTTCCCCGGGTTCGCACCTCGCCCAAGGGGGAGCACAGCATCAGAACTGCAGGAAACCACCAGGCCGCCTCTCTGCTTTCCCTTGTTTTCTCCCAAAACCGCTGCCGCCTGACTGTGAGTTCCTCACGTAAGCGGCGGGTGGCCCCTGCCAGCACCTGTCCCAGGCGATTCTCCCTCTCCCTGGATCTGGCACCAAGAGCAAAAGCAAGTCCCTTTTCTTGTGCTGCTCATAGAACATGAGGACCTTGCGTCCGTATTCTGCAGGCCATTTGGAGAGCCGGAAGAGTACCTCAGAGCTTACTGAACTTCCAGGAAAGGAAATGCATCTGAACCCAAACTATGTCTCCGCCGAGCTGCCTTTCATGCCTCTGTCGTCTGTCTGCACACCCGGAAGAATGCAAAGCTGGCTTCAATGTGTAGTCCAGGAGCGAGACCCCGCTCCTTCACCCAGCTTGATGGACACTCTCTGTCTTCCCCCACAAGCGTCTGCGTTTGCCAGAGAGCCAGCGATCCTTTCACACTTTGCCTTTTCAGCATTCTCCCTTTACGTCCGCTCTCCTTGGGAGAACTTTAAACTCATTTATTTTCTCATAATAGCAAAACATACTTTGAGACAGACTTTGAAAAAGTGGTCCAGTGGGATCGATTCTCTCTCGCTCTCTGCTTGGCATAGGCTGCACAGCACATGCTCCTGACCAGGGCGCATGGGTCACCTCCAGCTGAGGACACCAGGACCTGGGGCTGGTTTCTCGCACGCCACTTCCTGGTTGGCAGCCCACTGAGCCGTGAGCCTCTCCATGGGGCCAGCTTTCCTTGGAGACGTCCCCTCACCCCCCTGCTTGGACACTGCATATAACAATTGTTCTGTGCCTCAGTGTTTTATCTTTAAATACATCCAATTCCTGCTTGGAAAGGACTTAAAAACATATGCCTCTTACAGAGCACACAGGGAAGGGCTGACCCAGGGCGGGTACTCAGCGGATAATGATGTGGCTTCTACCTCCCTGGTTCAATGGCTTTTACCAGTATTTCCATCACCACTGCATTAACCTGGTGACTTGGTGAGTCCTGAATCTCTACATCTAAGTGACACTGCTTGGCCTGAGGAATTGGGAAATGATGGAGTATAGCATAGCTGCTCTTCCAAGCCCCTCTGGCAATGGTCTTGGGAAACCAGATCAGCACGCTTGAGCTCCGTCCACCCAGGCATGGGTGAGAGTGGGCCACGCAGACACGGGCTGAGCTGTGTGTGTTGTTCTTTCTCTGCCACAACCTTGGGGGCAATGGCAGACACGCGTCAGCACTCACCGGCTGGGAGACTGGATCCTTTCATGCCTCTAACCATGTTAGAAGCCCATCCTTCTTAATTGCTTAGGGGAAAGCTTCAAGGTGGTGGAATTCCCCCCATCTCTGCCTGGAAGGGCGTCTCAGATGCTTTCATCCATTGTTCTTCCTTAGCTTAGGCCGTGGCACACAGAAATTACCCTAGACCGGCTAAGGTCCAATTCCAACCCACTGACTGTCTTTTTTTTAATGGCAAAGTCCTGTGAACACCATTCCCATTCAACACGTATGACACAGAGATTAGCATGACTTACTGGGATCCCAGGCCTTGAAAAGTCTGGACTTTTGGGAACATGAACACACTTGCTCACAGAATCACTGGGATTCACGATTTTTAACAATTTAGGAGGAAAGGCTGAGTCAGAGCCCCGGGAACTGGGCAGCAGGGTTAGGGGCTGAATCAGAGCCCCAGGAACTGGGCAGCAGGGTTAGGGGCTGAGTCAGAGCCCCAGGAACTGGGCAGCAGGGTTAGGTGCTCAGGATAGGTCTCTACTGACGGGGAAGCCTCTGTGTGCCAGCCTGGTTTAGTTAGCTCTTTGTCCGTGGTTTCCTTTAGCTTTATGAGCGTATTTAAGTGAATGATTTAACATCTTTGTCCAATAATTCGGGGTCTAAGACAATTTACTTATGGACAGTTTCTATTCACTTTTTTCCCTAAAGATCAAGTCATATTTTCTTATTTCTTCATGTACTTCACAATGTTTGTTCTTGCTGAAATTCCGACATTTGAAATACTAGCTTGGCAAATCTATAAATCTCCCATAGGGTCTGCTGTTGGGCAGTGTGTCGGGGTGTTTATTGTGTGTCTGGTAGTTTCTCAAATCTGGAGTTGCAGTTTTTATGTCTGGGAGATGTGGGCACTTGAGCAGATAAATTTTGTCTTATTCTATGTTTCAGTTCTGTTCCTTTCTTTCACTCCTTCTTTCCTGAGTCTTTGCAGGTGCTATATAAGAAGTATAGAAAGACATAAGAAAATATAGCCTGATCTTTGGGAAGACAACAAATGAAGAGAAACTGGCCATGAGGAAGCCCAGGCCCTGAATTACTGGACAGAGATGTTAAATCACCCATTCAAATATGCTCATAAAGCTAAGGAAAGGCGGGGGGTCTCCCCACTTTGAGTCTAATAGCAAAACTACCCAAGTGGACCGTGAAGCCCAGGATATCTCACTGTTTCCAAATCAGGCTCCCTGACCCAGTCAGTAGATGAGTTACTCTGTGCCAAAGGGACAGCAGTTAACCCAAGCAGTATTCCCAGTTCAGTCACTGCCCTGCCCTCCTCCTGTGCCCTGCCCTGTCCCCACTGACTGTCCATTCCCCAGGCCCACAGCCCAAGAAGCCACATCCCAAAGAAGCCCCCAGAAAGCCCCCCAGAATCAATTCTGGGGTACTGAAGGAAGTCTGAGGAAGGCAGAGTCCTGGAGCAGGGCTTGGAAGGACTTTCTCTTCTATCCATGCTGTTAAAGTGGCCTTTAGTGAGCTACTTTTAGGATCCAAACAAAGGCGTAGTTGACTCTCTGTGTCTTTGGTGCAGGAGTGGATATGTAGGAGCCGACGGCCCTGCAGCTTCCCTCAGGGTGAAAAGTACTCTCAGCCCCTTTCCTTCTCCCATAGGTAGCTTCTCGAAGTGTCTCAGCTACTAAGGGCCAGGCCCACACTCACCTTTGCTGGTTAGAGTTGCTGCCACACTGGTACCAGAGACCAGAGGCCAGAAGAGCATAAATTTATCCCGCAGTTCCAGGGCCTGTGAAATCCAGGACCAAGGTCCAGGCCACTGAGCCGCTGGGCAGGGTCCTCCTCTTGGTGCGCTCACTGAGGGCTCCCTGGGATCCAGCCTTCCTCACCTCCTCACGCTGCAACCGTGGCCCTGCCTGACCCCCCCGGTGGGCACCAGGGTTTCAGTGGTGGGTTTCAGAGCAGTGAGAGACATCAATGTGCAGCTCCATCTCTGACCCCTTGCACGGGGTGGCACTATGCTCCCCAGGGCCAGGTGCCCTCAGGGCTGCAAAGCAGTGACATCTCTGGAGAGTTGTCACCCACGTCATGAAAATCTGGGAGGCGTTTGGGCCACACTTCCCTTTTAATTATAAGCAGTGCATTTTTTCAGATAACCTAGCGATGTTTTCCTAATAGCAATAATTTTAAATAAAATTTCTATTTCAAGATTACAAAAATGCTTTTTATCTCAGTCTTATGGACCAAACCTTTCTTCAGCTTTGATCTCTGATTTCAGTTTCCAATGAGATGTGTGTTTCTATGTTTGCAGTAACGGAAACAATGGGCACCATCATCACAGCAGCCCTGGAGGATCTGTTTGGCTGTGGGCGCTCGCTGTGGATCCTCCACGGTCCGCGCAGCGCGCAAAGTGGGGTGGGGGGTGAGAGGGTCTGGTGCGAGTCACACGCTGCATCCCTCGCCCTCTCGCTGGTCTTAACAACCAAAATGAGGCTCTGCAGTTTTGTAATTGCTTGAAATCAACAACATGCAATATACTAACTAGTGTTAATTTCCTATTTCATTTCTTTGGAAATTCCTTATTGTTTTTATCCTTTTTATGTTTGTTAAAAAAATATAGTTTACATTTCAACTCGATAGCCAACTTCATAGGATTATGGCTCGTAATGAGTTAAAGTTATTTTTTTCCCAATGAAAGTTTTTGGAGTGTCTCCTGGTTTTCACCGATATTAGCTATTTGGAAACACAGCTTCAATCTAATGGGGTCAGGTCACCTTTATCTATCGTCTGTCTATCTATCTATCTATCTATCTATCTATCTATCTATCTACCTATCTACATCAAAATAGCAAGCTATACTATTTACACAGCTAGTTAGTAATTGTAATGGAATAAAGCTGGGAAATTAAGGCGGGGGGAGGGGATCCAGGGATTCTAACCCTAAAAGAAATATTCTAAAAATGTTGAAAGTTTCAGGTGATCACGAGATATCATAAAGCCTGAACAGATAAGAATTTCTCTTTCAAAGTGAAACAAAAGCACTAAATTTGTATTCTGTCTGTTGATCCATGGTGCACATCGAGACCATACCTGTTAAACTTGCTATGCCTAGGCTCCTACCAGTTTGGGACTGATTCATAATCATCAGCAACTCAATATTTTAATAAAATTCTACAGAAAATAAAGGGAAAGAGATCACTGAACTGACTCTTATCTCCACTGCCAGCTTTGAAATCTCAGTGTATCTGACCCATATTCATTCCAGGCCCCTTTCTCCCAACTCCAGGAGCCTCCAGAGAGTCTATTTCTTGAAAGTTCCTTGTGTTTCACATTTAGTGGCTGGGAGGATCAGGATCCTGTTCCTGCCATGTGTCCAGAACTGTCATCGGACACCCCTAGCTTCAGGGGCCATCCCCTTCGGCAAACACCTGTCACACCAGAGCACATAACATGCTCATGGTCTCTGCCTCTTTCTCTGCTGCTACTCAGAAATTTCAAGGTAGCGCCCTAATCCTGCATTGTCTCAGTACAGAACCATCAACAAAAAAGTCCTTTGAAGTTTTATGTCATTGGGAAAGACTGATTTCAAATCTCTTTTAGCTGCAATAGATCTTCTGTAGAGAAACAAATCCTATCAATGTAAGTGGTTAAAAAAATAATAATAAAGTGCTTACCCAATTCATCTTTAAGGGTGAAATCAATAAAACCTACTAATGTATTGTATCTAGGTTACCTTTAAAATTGTACCAAGAGAAGGGCCTAGGTACATTAATGAATGCAAATAATTCAGTTGAACAATAGCATGAAGATTTTCTTAAGGAAGAAACATAAGAAACATGCACACACTTCCCATATGCTTTCCAATTTATCATTGTTTTCTCTTAATCTCTAGGTTGTTGAATTTTAGGGTCATATTAAAGAAATCAAAAGAGTATATTATACGAAATTAAGAACCAGACAGGACATCAGCTAAAATTAATTCACCATAGTAATCTCCTCCTACAAAACTCCCCTTAGGAAAAACATTATATGGCCATTTCCAAGGGCAGAGATTTAAATATCTCTCTCCTATTAGTTTAACATGCCTAAATCCCTATGCATTGAAATAAAAATCTATCTGTCTTCTCAGAAGAGGAAGCTCAAGTCTGCATTGACCTCAAAATGAATCCAATTAAATCTAACCAAGGTACACCTCGATGTTTCAGAATCCTGCTGAATGTTCAGGAGAGAAAATAGGTATACAGATAAATGTGACCATGTATATTTCCCAACATTTCAACCCTTGCCTTCCCGATGAAAAGAAAGCCCAAACAGAGAGCTATCAGCACAGAGACATGCATGGGGAAATCCAATCATCCTAACCCCTTCATCTCGAAGCAACACTGCAAACATAATAACCGCGTTCAGCAGAAGTGTTGTAAAACATTGGTACCCAAATTCCATTTCACTTCACCTCCGGTGTGTTGGAGGTGGGGGCTCTGGGTGCAGTTGGGTTTGCTGGAGATAACGTGATCCAGGGCTAGAAGCCTCCTCGGATTTCAAACAGGTCAACTTGTAAAAGCTTTATGTGGGAGCCAATTACATTAATTTTCCACAGCAGCCAAATACATATTTCATTTCCATCTCCCACCAGAGATGGGGTCCAGGGATCCTGTTTCGAAAGGCTCTTATCACTAAGTAACATTCATACCCCCAAAGGAACCCTTGGCAGCCGGTGGCCCATTGATGTGCTCGGGCCAGGCCCAGGCTGCCTGGCGCTGCCGTGGAGCTGTCCCAGCCGCGTACACTGGGGGACAATGGAGCCCGCACATCAGCCGCATTGTCAATAAATTTCAATTACACTAATTGCCAGGAGTTCAATGAGTGCACTTTGAAAGAGGAGAGAAAGGGGTTTCAAAAAATGCGAGCTTATGCCTCGTAGGGCTAAAGAAAAGGAAGTAATAAATAGTCTGTGTTTTCTATGGGGGGCATTCAAGTATTTTCCAACATGGCTTAAGCAGATTTTACATGCTGTTCCGGTTTCAGGCACCCTGTTTTACATTTCTTTGTTACTGTCTCCAAACAACACAGACAGAAACTCAATTATGTGGTGTTATATTTCAGGGGAGATTTAATTTCTAAGATTCTTTTTTTTTTCTTTTCCTTTTCCAACCCATTGATCTGCTCTGCTGGGTGGATGATGTGCTGAGTGGACTTCAGGTGGCCTCTTGCGTGAACAAAAGTGGTGCAGAAATAGTGCGAAGGTGTCCTTGCTGCCCACGCTCAAAGGACCCAGGAGATGGAAAAGCAAAGCCGTGGAGCTCGGCAGCCGCGTCTTTACGAGGGCCCTGGGCTGGAGGCCGGGGCGGCTGCTCTGGAGGGCACTGAGATCTCGACCCCTTCTGGGGTCAGGATAACCGGCTTTCCATGCTCATGCTCTCCGATCCTCATAAGAAAAGACAGAGCACAAAGGCAAGGATGTGTTCCTCGATTCTGGGGATGTTGGTGGCTCCCAGCAGCAACCAACTGCCACAGCTCAGGACGGTAAGACGCCAGCGGGGCCTCGTCACTGCCAGAGACCCAGTCCCAGGACACATCCATGGGGCTCACCCAGCTTGCTGAATCCTTCCCTGGCTGGCGCACAGTGAGGCCAGGGTCGCTAAGGAGACCACACACCTGCCCACCTCCCATACCCGTCTTTTTTCCCTGGGCAGTGCTGTCCCTCACAGCTTGCTATGGCACAGAGATGGAGCACAGGGTCCGTGGAGTCTGGTCCATTAACCTGCCTGGAGGGCGAGTCCATCACTGCACATTGCAAATAGCCACAGAGCATTTCCTCACTGGGCCCCGGCCCTGCCCTAAGCCCTGTAGACTCGTGAACTCCTTCCATCCCCAGACTGGCTCCCGGGCGTCACCTCTTCTCATCTTCCAGCACAAAACCGGGGCACCCACGAGAGTGGTGTCATTACACTACACCTCCGTGACGCCTTTAGGTCGCTGTGCTGCCTCTTACAGGGGCATTTTCTTAAGCAGTGTCTCTGCTCATTGAATAGACAGCTTTGTCCTCTGGAAAGGGGTTCGAAGTGTCAAGGAGCAGATGGGGGAGCTGGAACGGCCTGATCTTTGGAAACATGGTGCTAATTACACCCTGGGAGGTTTAACGAAGAGGAACAGGACATGACAGGACTTCCGAGCACCCACGCAGGCACGTCAGGGGAGACAGTCACTGGGCCACGCTGGGGGAGACGTGTGTCCTGGCGAGCAGATATTCCACGGGGCGCTTGTGAGCTGGCGAATGCCACATGCAAATGAGCAGTCTTTACAAAGGCGATGACAGGGCCATTGTTCATGTGGCTCACTGACCTGCCAGGGCTGATGGGCCTTTAGTGACTTGCTTGTTTGGTCACATGAGCCACTTTACCCCTCAGATCAGATCCTTAATGGCAGAAGGTTAAACACCAGGAGGAGAAGGACAGGGGAATGTGAGAAAGGAATGTTCAGGGTCAGTGGACTCTGCATTCCTCCGAGTGCTTGGGACAAGCTCAGAGGACACCTGAACATGAGTGTGCTTGAACCTCAGCAGTCCCGAGTTCTCTAATCCAGAACATGTTTATGAAAAGCGATGCAAAGGCTGTCTGAAGACAGTGAGCCAATGGGGCCACACATGATCACCTTCCCTGAGGCTTAGACTGTCCACAGCAGTGGTCAGCGGCAAATATCTCTGGCCTCAAGGTTTTCCCTGGAGGTGTCTGGCCTTCAGTGCCTCATGGCTGATCCTTCTAGTGACTTCCTTTGAAATCCACACCGCTCAGGGTCTCCCCGGAAGGTCTGACCAAAGGAGAGTTTGTACCTGCTATAGGATAAAGCATCTAGGCTTCTTTCTACATGGTGGAGATCAGCTGAATGCCATATATTAGTGCAATCTTCCTTAAGAAAGAAAATGCACAAATTCTTTGAAGAACCAGGAAGGCAATCGTTCGTGTTTTTATTTTAATAACAGATACAAGGAAGCAGAGATGGAGTAATAGAAAACTGGATTTGAGCACACACATCCTGGTAATTCAGAGGTATCATTGGGTAAGTAATCAATAATATGTAAAAAGAAAATAAGTCACATCTGAGGCCCCTTCCTCTCAGAGCCAGGTTCCCGGGAGGTGGACAGGTGTGCTGCAGCCTTGGAGCAATGCTATGCAGCGCGGGTGCTGGCCTCGAGGTACATTAATCCACCAGATGCACAAAAGCAAAGTGTGAGCTTGCACAACACAGTGAGCAGGCGGATTAGTGCAACCCAGGAAAGTGTTATTCACATTGGAAAAGTAGGACATGTATGCTGAGGGACATTTAGGAAAGGTGCTTATTATCTACCACATGCTGAGTTTCCCTAAGTTCTTACTCCGGCCAATCACTTGTTATCTAGGGCTCATGTGTTTATGCACACAGCCATCATGAGCTGTGGCACTGAGCAGTGCCCGCAGAGAACCCCGAGACAGAGGGAGAAAGCACCCCACAGCCTGCCCAAGTGTGACACCTGCTGCAGGCTGAGCTGCTGCGCTGTCCTCGGGGGGCAGAGCCCGCCTTGGGGAGCCTTCACCTCACAGACCTTGAGGGATGTGGCCACGCATGCTGCCGGCTGGGCCTTCAGGAAGGCCAGCCGCAGCCTGAGAACAGTTGCCTTGCGTTAGTTCAAGGCAAGGAGCTGGTGCTCATGATCACTCCCGATCTTGACCGTGCCTCTCCTGGAGGAAGGCTGCTCTGCTTCTCCCTGCCACACTTGTGGTGGAAGTGAGCTCTCACTGCGCTCCTCCTCAGAGCCGGGCTTTGCTCTCACTGCTTTCCCACGCACACCAGTCCTCCAAAGTAGCCATGGCGTAAGACAGGACAGTTACTGCTGCTGGCTGCAGACAGGAAGCAGAGCTCAGTGAAGGTGAGAACACAACTAACAGACAAGGAGGCCAGATTTCCAGTGCAGGCCATGCATCTGCCCAAAACTAGGTCCTTAACTGCTGGCGCACTGGGCCCTCCCCTTCTTATGAATGCAGAGACACAGGCTTGGCAACCGGTGGTGCACTGGCTGGAGCTGGAGTGGGAGTGACTTTAACCTCAAGTGACCCAGCATCTGGCGCTCATGGTTGGGCCAACTGATTGGCCTCCTTTGTATCTCAACATTGTTTTGTTTGCTCCCTGAGAGTTCTGGATGTTTTAAGGAGAGACTGGCAGACGCCACTGCTGACAGTGAGGGGCCAGAGGCTCCCCGAGGATCTCGTGTGACACAGCCCATGTGCTGGGTTCCTGTACACCCTGATTTTATGTCTCTAACTCTGCCTCAAAGCTTAGACAGAAATAGCTGTGGCCTTCTGTGCTGGGATTCCTGACCTTGTACACTGCAAATTCTATTACTCCACTTTAAAGGGAAAACAGAAAAGCAAGCCCTTAAGTGTTGGCCTTATCCCGAATCTAATCTCCATCTCATTCTAGCAGTTTTCTTATTATAGATTTTAAGACATCTGCTAATCTGGCCCAGTGGACAGACAAATCCACACGTTTCACTCATCCACACATGCAGCAGCGCTGCCGTGGTGGCTCCTCTACGGTTCCTCAACAATTTTGCTTTTTATTTTTCTTTTTGATGGGAAATAATGACCTTTACATTTAAGCTTTTAAATGTTCTTCAAAACCTTCAACTGGGCTGCATGATGTTTTGTTTCTTCTTCTGCTTTAGTCCCTTTTAGTTTTTTAAGAAACTTCCAGTAAATCCTCAAGGAGTTTTTAAACTCCGGGGCAGTGACTGCAGCACACCCTCCGCTCCCAGAGGTGTGATGTATCAAGCTTGGCAGGAGCCCGCTCATTCGTCTTGGAGTAAAGCTGAGCACTGGCGATTCCACAGGCATTGTGTTGGAATGAAAAGCCCCTTACGGCAATTGCAGGTGGTTTTTGTTACCTGTCATCATCCATTTGTATCTGCCAATAGCCCCCAGTTAAATCAATGCTCTTGATAAATATTGCTTGACTGAGGAAATAGAGCAAATCATCATTCCTTAGTAATGGATATTTATCTTTTGTGATAACATTTATTTCTCAGATATATAGTTATACAACCTTTCTCAACTTTGTAAGCAGTTAATACCATTTAATGGGATTCTTCAAATTAAAACTACTAACTATACAATGCTTTGCACTTTTTGTGTTCTTAATTTTCCTTGAATTACAATGAATTATTCCTGATCAATACTTGGAAGTGGCAGGAGGGGCAAGCTGCCATTTCCCAGATCCAAGGGCATTCACTCACCTCTGCGTACCCAGTTTTCTTCACCTTTCCCACCCATCCCATATTAGCTGGGCATTCACAGGACCATGCACAGGACCACAGGGGGACACGTCCCCACACCTACACACTTGGAGTCAGCAGCCCTGCAGGCTAAAGGGAAGGAGCTGATTTACACCAGCATGTGGAAATTGGAGCATCATGACTTCTGTCCAGCAAGACCAGAGCTTTGCAATCTACAGTACAACCTGCCCACAGTGCCTCAGGAAGGCATCCCTGGAGAAGCAGCTCTGCAGCTGGGTCCTACATAGCCTGTGCTGCTTACTGAGACCTACCTTGGATGGTAGCACCTTCTGGGGGGGAAAGTTTGTGCCAAGTTCCCTGGAACTAGCAACTATGCAGCATGCACAAAAAGGCAGTACTGATCACCTGGAGACAGCAAGAGGAATGTGGAGAAGATGAGAGTGCTGGAGACACCACTAGGTCACAAGATCTTTCTCTTCAGAACAGTAGGAGCTATTGAATGCACTCAGGAATTGGAAGATGGGAAAGTGGAAGTTGATGTCTACAGTTACACTTAAAAATTGATGGGTCCATCTGCATTATGGATGGAAGTGGATGGAGAAGGGGTAGAGAACACCCTGAGTGGGTGTGCCTCGGGGTAGTGGTAGTGGCAACAGTGGAGGGGGCAAGTAGATGAGTTGGAGACACCTGGGAGATAAAACCAGCAGGATATGAATTTGGCTTGGATGCTTGTGGTGCTATTTGGGAAATTAGTCATGATGGATCCTGAGCCATGATCAAATCAAATGATGATGGGTATTGTTTATGATAAGAACAGGTAAACACAAGAAAATTCCCTTGTGAAGAGATTCTTTCTGTAGAAAAGGCACTCATTTGTGTAGTCACCTAGTGCTGACTCTATGCTAGGTAAAGCTCTAAATCCTATGATATGTTACCAATCACCTTATGTTCTTTGGCTTGGGTCAAGATAGAAATCACAAAAGACAAGATACAGTCTTTTCTTGAAGCTGCTCATTCATTGTAGTCTTGCCATAACCTCCTAGGGTCCTTTGCTCAATTAAAGATAGAAATCATAAGGAGGCAAAAGTATATCATCCCATCAAGTATTCACTGGGGTTTAGGCTCCAGTGACAGGAGACAGTTCACAGGCTAGTGTGCTAGGATTGCTCTCCAAGGTTGTGAGATACAAAACTCATGTAGACAGAATGAGTAGACTAATACAGACACTAATTCCAGATGTTCTGCATATGTCTTATTAGTTCTTTTCTCTCAGCACTGGGTTTTGCATGTAATGTGGGGGTCAGTGCATTTCCACTGGGTTCATCTATGTTTGGTTGGTAAAAGATAGAGGTGCTCACTACTACCATGCTCAGAAGATCATATGCCAGTCACGTTCAGGGCTTTTGATCTTGCAGGAGTCACAGGAAACCTTGGGGGAGGAGTTAGCAGCTTCTGAACCTGGTCATTGGCAGAAGCAATTTTTCATGAGTAGCTTGCCCTTGATGGGAATTTCAGCCCACGCTCTGTCTCACAGCTACAGGAATGCACTCTGTGAAGTACTATTAGGTGAGCACGTTACTCTGTGGAGGTCACAGAGCACACCTGCACACAGCTCCAGGATGCAGCCTACTGCCTCCTACTGCATGGCATATGTCATCATGTGTACAGTCTGTCACCACCAAACATACATCCTCTATGGCCCACAGCTACATTAACTGCATTTTTCCTCATCACAGACCTACAAGGTGCTGTCTTCATTGCCTGCACAGAGGTTAAGAGAGTTGTGTCGCACGCGTGAGGACTCACAACCTTGAAGCAGTAGGCTGGGGCAGCGAGAGGTGGGATGGAGGCTCCAGTTCTTCCTGCTCAGAGTTTGATGGGGAGCACTTTGGGATGCCCACTGCTGCCCACTGCTATGCACACGTTTATCTCTTAGGAGCAACTTCTCTTCTTTCCCTGCCAGGCTGTGGCTTTCTTGGCCAGATCCAGAGATTTCTTAACACTCAGTCTGTTGCAAGAGTTTAAGAAGAGCACAGTGAGGGGCAGTATAAGACTCTTTCCCCGTGTGTTCCAACTCCAAGCTCTTAGCTCATTTCCCCGCAGCCTAGAGCTATGAATAGAACTCTGATTAAGACAGAATGGTCTGATTCACATATTCCTTCTCTGTTCTCTTTCTGAGGACAATGACTCTGGAGTGACAGTGACAAGGGAGACAGGAGGGGGGAAAAACAGTGTTCTATATAAATCACCTGCTGAGTCATCCCCTGTTGGACTTGACCTCCATGTTGCGGAGATCTCCCCATGTCAGAAAAACAGCATTTCTCCCTCTTACCAGCCAACCACGGATGACCCCAGTGGCAGCACACTGATCCACAAGTCACACGCAAAGCCTACTGCTGAGAGCAGGGAGCTGACAAGACATGTGCAGAGAGTCAGGGACACGTGGAGCAGCTGACCATGTACCTGGCTAAGGCCACTTGGTCTGTCTTCAGAAGTTTTGCATCTCACACTCTCAGAATATTCCTGGAACCCTATCCTGTCCTGACTCAATCACTGGTCCCCTATTTGCAACTCTAGCAGAGTTCACAGTTCCTTAGCTGTCTTCTCCCTTAAACAGCACTGCTCAGAGCCCAGGGAAACAGCTGTCCATTTCCTCATGATGTGCCTTGGACACAGTGGTCCACATGTCTGAAAACCCTGAAAGAAGTGGAATTAAATCCTACCAAAGCCAGAGACAGACATTGGAATTCAGGCAAGTTTCAGTGGTACAAATAGTTACAGGAAAAGGCAAGTGAGTTAATTAATCAGTAGATTTAGAGGAAGCATGAAAGCAACAAGTTATGGACAATGAAATGCTGTCCTCCGAAGTGTAGAACATTCCCTTCTTCCCTTTATTTGCATTGCAATACCTGATCAAGAAACAGCCAAAAACCAGCACACATGTGCACTGCACCATAGACCAGTGAAAGCGATTCTTACCACCCTCAACTTCGGATTTAAGCTGGGTTACACCAAACATCTCTCAACCATGACACCAGCCCTTGACAAAGGCAACCATTTCCTCTTCAGTCTTCTCTTTTTTTATTATCTTTGTCTCCATGGCTCACTCCCTCACCTCCCCTTTTTATTCTAACTAAAATAAAGCATAGTTTGGAAAGAAAATGAAGGAAACATGATACCTGTGATTACACTTCCATCAACCCATCAATGTGAATTTAATCTGATCCCAAAACTTCACTGGAGATTGAAAACACAAAATAATTTCTGGAATAAACCCTAACAATCAGAACCAACCTAAAATACATAACCTTTCCCACCAGATGATTCTCTCAAAGCCATATCCACTTTTCAAGCTTGTATCCAGTTCTAACAAAAAATATAGAAAAAAGATACTTAAAATAAAGACAGACAAACTTAGAAAATTATAGGAAAATGGATGCATCGTGAGCCCAATATTGTTAAATATTGAAATATTGAAATAAGCCAGGCACACAAGCTTACATAGTACATGGTTACTCTTACATGAGAAACCCAAACTTTAAATAAATTAAAGGGCAAAGTAAAAGACAGATAATAGAAAATAGGAGGTAGAACTTTTGCAGAAGGGAAGGGGGTAAAGAGATGGGGGAGGGAAAAGGAGGGGAGGGAAGGGCATGAAAATGTGACTGAGATGTGTTACGCACAAGGCCAACTCCCCGTGTTGCATGCAACTACTGTGAACTGCAACGTGTACTAAAAAAAGAAAAAAAGAAGCATTAATCTTCAAAATATAAATACACAGAATAAAATCTTCATTCATATCCAATAGTTTCAAAAGCAAATAGGCATTTATGAACACAAATAGCTTTTTCAAAAGACAAAGTTCAACTTTCTCCAACTTTCATTGAGGAACTGCATGCTTCCTGTCCTTGCTGGGTGTTGGCGGTGGTCACTCTCAGCTCCCATAGGCCTCAGGACCCTTGCTCCATGGCCCTGTCACAGCATAGTGACTGGCTTCTTCTGTCCCCGGGAGAAGGTTCCCCTTCCACCTCTGGCTGAGATGGAGTAGTCACTGAGACACTGACATCGTGCAACCTCTGCCACATGCATAGAAGACAAGCAAGTCACAGGCTCAGCCAACACTCAAAGGGAGGAGCTCACCAGGCAGGCCCTGATGACGGGGGGAGGTCACTTCTGACTGTGTCCTGTGCAGGCAGTACCCATAAGGCAACCCCAGTCTCCTGCGCTTTCTTCAGAAGTATTTATGCTCTCAGTCCTCAGGTCAGATCTCACACACAGAGCGCTCTCACCATGCCCACTGGCTCAGCCCTCCAGGCACATCTGGGTGGCAGAGACCCCTCATGCATGGGACTGGGAGCTCAGTGGGCTCCTCCGCAGCACCCACAGTGTGTCTGACCACCTTAGGAATGATTAGTGTGGCCAAAAATGTTAATAAGGTAATAGTTGCATCACTTTCATTCTGTGGATTTCTTCTGCTAAGGACTTAGAGAAAGGAAGGCAGGCAGCCATCTGTATTAGAATTGCTAAACTTTTTCACCGTCCCTAAGATTGAGCTAGTTCCTTTTAAACCATTCAGAGTAGATTTTACAACCAAAGTGTCCCCACTCATGGAAATGTGTTCTGAGACACAATCGGAACCACCAGGACATGGAAGAGTCAGAGAACATCGGTGCCCAACATCGTCCTCCTGCAACACAGCCACAGGTTTGAAGCTGGGTGAGTAGGTGAAGTCACTGCTGTCCAGCAGTGAGAGGATCTGGTGGGGACAGTGAGATGTCAGGGCTGACCACAGAGCAATAGCAACAGCAGTGCTTCCTGGCAGGCCCTGCTTGGGAGCCCATGCTGCACACAGAGCTCTGGGCTCCTCTGCTTCTGAGCAAGGAGGGTTCTGATGGGCATCTTGGTCAAGAGACTGTTCCTTCACAAGGTGGGTGATGGGCACTGTGAGCAGCAGCAGGTGTGAAGGAAATGAGCTAAAGGTCAGTGGAGATGGCTGCTCCTGCAAGGGCTACCTGGGAGCCAACTCCAAGCAAGGTGGGCTTGTCTGGCTGGGAGATCAGGGAGCATTGTTTAAGGGGAGAGCTTGACAACCACTGGAATCTGTATGGCCAGGAATGGGGCCACAGGCTGGGAAAGGAGGTGATGTGGCTGGGCCTGTGTCCCCACAGTCTGTGCTGTGTTCTGCCCCAGCTGTACCTCTGCTCCTTCTCTTCCTGGTAGACTGGAATCCTTCACCTGCAGCTTGAGGGAGCAGGGAGCTTCAGTCACAAGGGGTCTCTCCAGAGAGGCACAGATGGTGCCAGGCTGGCACAGATCACCCAGTTACCTAATGAGGAACCAGCCTCTGCACAAATCAGGTTGTCTTATTGTTAACCCTGGGGATATGGGTTCCTAATGCTCGGCCAGACTGTGGAATTCACTCTGCAGGCACCGAGCAGCCCAGCCAGTGCGGCAGCATTGCTGTGGCGCTCACAGTGATTTGTACAGTGAGGAGAGCACTTCTCCACCAAAGTCATTTTGTCACATGCTCACTCACGAAAAGATGGAATGTAAAGTGGTTCATCTTTTAATTCACTGAAAATAATTATACTAAAGTGTTTATGAGCAGACAGGATGATAAAAATGCACAATTAATTGCCATTTTCTTTCATTCAGAGGGACACGTTTTCTAAACACATGATTTTATTCTCTTATGTAGATAACTTTACAGTTATAACTGTCTAGGATGTATCTCTCATAAGTCATAAGTTATTGTATAAAACTGCAATATATATATATATAAAACCTAAAGTTTCTCATCATTGCTATAGATTGAGTTATTTTCTGTATTATCCCAATCAAAGACACAGTGAGAAAATTTCTATCTGTTAAGACTTAAAATAGAATTATCTGTCTTCATTTAATAGATTACTCTAACCAAGTAATGAGAGCCAGATGTGGAAAGTTATCACTAATTTTCCCATGATAGAAAACTTGTAATTTTATTGCTTATCATTACCAATGAGCATACTTGCCAATACAAGTTTAATATGAAATGCATTGAGCTCTAGACCAAATTCTGGTTTTCATGATATATTTCAGAACAAAAATATTAAAAAGTTAATACCATGATGAAATAATCAGAAAAATCCAAAGTGTGAGCTATTTATCAAGAGAGTTGACTCTCTGGTGATTAAAAAAAACACTACAGGATGGAAAGAAGACGAGGAACCAAGCAAATGGAACCGTGTGTGCCTAGCTAGAAACCAAGGGAGGCAGGCAATATTCTGCATTACTGAGCTAAGTCGATATGTGGACAAAGTTTCAAATGATTGCTATAATCTGCTGATACTAACAAATAATTGTCAATTTGTTTAGATGAGAGATGTGGATTGTACAGTTCAATAAACTTGTTCTCAGAGCAGGTTAGGTTCTGGGAAGCAAAGCTTCACGGTTTGAGCTTAGTCGAACTTTTCCCACAGACTCGACAAATACACATACTTTAGCGTGTAGCGGATGTGTTTATGCATGAATATACAGATCTGCAGGGTGTGCACGGGGCACGCACGTGTGTGTGTGTGTGTCGATGAGCAGAAAACAATAAAGCCAGAATTAACAATCACAGATCTTAAGAGACTACTGAAAGACTGGTTAGATGATGAAAATGACTGTTGTGAACAAAATTCTAGCTGTTTATAACACAAGACTTTCAAAGAATGAGTCACTCTTTAAAATGGTGACAGGACAGAGACACATTCTTACTGATTGTGTTCCCAGGTAGCGAACACGCAAATGCGTCCCAACCTCATTCAGGTCTGGGGAGCTGTGTGCCCTCCTGAGTCTCTGCTGCGCTACAGGTGAGGAGAACCACGGAGCTAGAGAAGTGCAGGGCGTAGAAACCTGTCCAGCCCTAGCTTGGTATCTCTGTCACCAGAGCAACTTTACTGCTGAAATAGCCAGAAGCTGGCTTTCGGAGGTGTGGCTAGGGAACCACGCTGCAGCCGGACATCTGCGGAGTCCGTAGGGTGTAATAGAGCACAGAAGACCCAGATGGAGGAAGACAGAAGGGGCTGGGTCGCCGTGTGGGTGAGGTATGGGAGGTCACACAGGCAGACACACACTGGCGTAGCACAGGGAGCCACGGGAGCTGGGACCACAGGAGTCAGAAAAAGACCAGGAACAGGGAAGTCCTTCCCTTGAGTCTGATTAGTAGGAGAATTCGTGATTGACATAACCACTGGGGAAGATGATGGTTAAGATCCAGCGCATCCTCCTCCATGGGCAGGAAGGTGCCGTTTAACGTCTCCGACGGCAGCTTAAGAGTTTGATGAAGCTGCTCAAAGAACCTCTGACCGGAGTAGCACCCTCAAGCAGCGCATGTGAAGCTGGGGTTCAAGATCTTTCCGTGGTGACACACATGAACCTGACGCCTCCGGCCTCTTGGTGAGACGGTTTCCTTCCCCCCTGCCATCTTCCAAACCTCCTTGCAACTCTTGATTCATGGGAGAGTGCTGAGAACACTGTGCTTTGAGCACAGAGGAGTCGAGGGAGTGAACAGTAACGATGCTGTACTGTCAGATGGTCACGCACCATCGTCCGCATTTAATCTCCAAGTAAGAGGGGTCGGTTACACAGCGTTTCCACCTAACTTCACCTAACTTCACGCCAGCTTTGCATGAGCTGCTGAACAAGTGCTCACATTCTTGCCAGCAGAGACGCAAGCCTCCCCCTCAAGACCTCCATTCCTGTGTGGTCGCACTCTCTTTGGAAAAATCGGTTAATCTTTCAGCTTGCATAACATAAAGTAGAACAGAATAAGAAAAAAAATCATTTGGCTAAACAAAGATATACATAAAAATACAAACTAATGAAGAGGACTTTTTCTCCCTTGAATTATGGGCCATTTGTACTTCTCTGTCTGCCTGTGATTTCCTGAGTTGTACTCTTTCATCTTCTGCCCAAGAAAGCACATACCTGTCCTTTAAAGCTTAGTCGATGTGTAGATTTTTACTTAGTTTCCCTTTTCAATATGGCACCCCAAGTTTACCTTCCATAATGTTTTGTTTTGTGTCACTTTGTTTTGTTTTGTTTTTTGAGACAAGGCCTCACTATGTAGCCCAGGCTGGCTTTGAACTTCAAGTGATCCTCCTTCCTCAACCTCCCGAGTGCTGGGATTCCAAGCACACAGCGCCATGATTTTACCTTCCATAATGTTTGGCACCAATGAGCCCCGATTCCCACTGTTCTGTTTCTATCTGGATTGGGCCTTTGGGAGCCAGGAGAACAGCATGGAAGAACCCTGTGTCATGCTGTAAGATGGTGGTCGCATTCTGTAGGCTATAGGTCACAGCTTGTGGATTTCTGACTCATTGTGACCTCAAAGATTTATCACTTTTATTCTTATTTTGAAGTTTTAATTGCGATTCAAAAGGGAGAGGAAAGATAAGATACAATCAATTTACCGATGGCTGAGCATTATCAGCCATTGGAGAGAAACCTCTACCATGAGTCTAGAATGACACAAATAGAAAAATTCAAAGCATAAAACCCCAGCAAGGGAACCAATACTGAGAAAATTAAGAATAAGTAAAATCAGCTTTTAATAATTATAAGAGATTTATATTTATGAATAAAGTATCAATCTATCAATTTTTTATTTTAAAAAACAAAACCAAAAAAAGGGTAAAAATGATATAGAATTTTTAAAAGAGAAAATTAAGTATCAATCTGGGAAAAGGAAACACTTTATAAAATTTAAATATTATAGACTTAATTTCAAATACAGAGCACTGAATGAAAAATCAAGATCTGTAAAAATATGAAAGAGAATGAGTTATAAAAAAGTAATGTAATAATAACGTAAGGAGATAAGTACTAAAAGGGCAAATTAAAAAATAAGATCCTTGGAAAGAGCCCGTGGTGGCAACAGTGGAAGAAAACACTGACAAGAAAGAAGGAACCCTGCAGCCTCCACGGGAAAGACGGACCCAAAGCCCACGTGCCAGATAAGGGAGGGAGAGCAGAGCAGGAGCAACACAGAAGCACAGAATCTCAGGATTCAAATAAAAGTTCAGAAAAAAATACATGAAAGACAGTAAATCGCAATGAGCCTCTGATAGAGACAACAATAAATATTAGACTCCGCATTGACTAGTACTTCAAGCACCAAATACTTTAAACTAAAGTGGATAAACTAGAGAAACCAAATGATTAAAAATAAAAATTTTGGCAGGCATAATAAGTTCAATCAATAATCAGAAACCTCCCCAAAAATGAACTCCGGAGTATTATGGTTTCACTAAAGAATTACACCTATTTAAATAATAATTAAACACCTGCAAAATATTAAAGATGAGATAAGAGCCCCAAACTCACCTAATGAATCTACAATTACTCTAATACCAAAATTATTCAAAAACAAGAAAAGAAAATTACAGATCAATATCCTTTTTTAGCATAGATGCAAATATCCTCAACAAAATACTAGGGAACTGAATTCAACAGCAAAGTAAAAGGGTCATACATCATCACGAAATAAATTTTTCTCAATAAACCTGGGAAAAACATAAAAGACTTTTATTTATGTATCTTATACCTCATTGCTGCTGACTGTATTAGAAATATTTCAGAAACTTCATGCTATTTGTTTTGCCATTTTAAAAAGCAGCCCCCAATATATACTTTATGAAAAAAAAATTTTATTTTTGAAGAAGGAAATGAGAAGAGAGACTTTTTAAAACAAATCTGTTTTGCAAATCTCTTTGCTTCCTAGAAAACAACTGGGCTTTCTATGCACTTCTGCAGTGACCCTATTGTTACCTGTTATTCTGGTTGAAGTATATGGGGAAATTCCTGCTCACAGGAAAGCATAGAGCATTGTAATAACATTTCTCTGTAATTGTGGGTGTTTTTCTGTGATACTACTCAAACCAGACAAGCAGGAATTTCTTGCAAGGTGGAATCTGAGACAAATAAATCAATCTTTATGCTCTGTTACATTAAAATTCAGTAGTTTATTTTGTACTTTGAATGATAAATCTTTTTCTCATGTCTGAAATTGTAATATCCTGCACTGGTCATTTAAAAATATTGGTTCACTGAGTTTTACAGATATTCCCAATCTTGACACATTTTTATTTTAAAATATCAAAAAATTGCCTTTATTAATAATATCACCAATCTCATCAAAAAAGCTTTTATGTATTGAGAAGCTGTCAAGCTATTGCTTCAAAACTCAAATTTCATCCTTGACAACAAATGCTGTCAGTTGTTTTACTTAAAGTGTCAGACTCAGTTGATTTGTTTGCAAGAAATGTCTACCAAAGTCTGAATAATTACAGTTTTTCTGTCAGATGTTGTTTCAATTAAATACAGTGTTCAGTGTAGAACACGACTGGCTCAACATGCAGCTCAACCACACAAGTGCTACGCTTCTAAATATCTACTACGTTTCAGCATGGAGCAGCACTACTCAGGGGTGCACGGAAGCACTGCCTGATGGGTACCGGAAGCACTGCCTGATGGGTACCTGCAGAACTGTCACATTCTTACCTGCAGAATTGCCTCATGGGTATTCACAAAACTACACCATGGGTACATGTATTTCACATGTACAATGCTGAAGGGCAAGGACCACTGAAAGTAACTAACCCAGAGCCCTAGGAATCCTGCTCAGTGCAACCCCCAGAGTCACAAAGTAGTGGGGCAGAGTCCTGCTGTTAATAATCTAGCACTTTCTGTGTTTCTTATTAGAGGTTCCTGTTGATAAGGTGACAGCATACAATTTTTGACTCAAAGTGTTAAAGTTTTAGGATGTTGATTAAGGGATGATAACTTGTACTAATTCATATGTATAATTTTTAGAATTTGGAAGATCTTACTTTTTGAGACTATTTTATTACTTGGGGTCTATATTTTTGCTCCTTCAGGAAAGTTAAATGTTCAGAGAGACAGTCTAACATATTAAATTCAAAGTAAAGTTTGACAACTAAGGTAGTTTATTCAAACAATTTGAGTTTCTGACTGCAGGCAATTTCATTGGTTCATTAGATAATCAGACATTAACTTAAAACAATTGCCAGATCAATAAGCAGGGTTATAAGATTTATAAATGAAACTAATGAAACTGAGACTATACTGTTTTCTTATTGAAACAATGAATTTTACTCAAAAATACAAAAACTGGCAAGTTGACCATTGTTACCTTCTCTTGCACCTATGATGCAGGAATACCACACCCAATTTAGGAACATAAACATTCGAACTGATAGAGTAAATGGAGGGAAATTTTAAACACTTAGAAATTTTAGAATCAACTAAAGAACCAAATAATTCCATGAAAATATATCTAAATAAAAAGAAGCAATGTTTAAGATTCATAATACAAAAATCAAAACGCATGATACAGTAGATAAGTCAAAAAAATATTTTGCTTAAGGAAGAGAGAATTAGGAAACTGGAACGTGAAATTAAGGATATTACCAGGGTAAAGGAAGAAAGTAACAGGAGGAGGAAGGAGGGGCCTTGTGAAAATAAGGGCAAACAGAATGAAACAGTGCAACTCAGAAGCAAAACCAACAGCACAGCGTGGAGGAGCATTTTCCAGAAAGCAGTGGTGGCATATGTGTAAGAATTAGTGAAAGGTGACTTTAATTCTTTTAGCAAAACACATAGAAGTGGACTAGCTGGGTCAAATGGGACTTCTAATTGTAGTTTTCTGAGGACTCTGCATGCTGATTTCCACAGTGGTTTTACCAGGCTATACTCCCACCAACAGTGGAGAAGGACTTCTTTTCCCCACAGCCTCATCAGCATTTGTTATTGGTTGATTTCTTGATGACACCCATTCTTTCTGGAGTGAGGTAGAATCTCGGCCTTGTTTTAATTTGCATCTCTAGAATGATGGGTGATGTTGAACATTTTTCCATGCATTTATTTAACATTTAACATTTTTTTTGAGATGTGTGTACTCACTTCAGATACCCATATACACCCATGTTTATATATCAGGGTTCGTAATAAATCAGTCTTAAGAACAACCCAAACACCCATCAACCAACAAATGGATAAAAACAATGCTTTTGTGTGTGATGGAGTACTGCTCAGCCATATGAAGACATTTACAGCTAACTGGATAGAAAGTGTACCTGAAAGCACACTCTTACGTGGAATAAATTGGACACAGGTAAATACTGCAGTGTCTCTCTGGTGTGGGAGAATGACAGTATAAATAAGAACCAAAATGTATAATAGATATTGTGAAAAAGGAAGGGGACTGGGAAAGGGGGTAGAAGGGAAAAGAAAAAAGTAAGAAGAAGGGTAAAATGAAAACAAAGCTCTGTAAATCAGCAGGGAGGAGGGATTGAAGCGGGCGGAGAGCGGGGAAAAAGGAGGAACTAAGATATGTCATGTACAGGGACAGGTTCCCTGTGGTGAATGTGGTCACTCTACACATCTAAGCTGTGCCAATAAACTTAATTAAAAAGAATTAGTGAAAGAGCAATGAACAAGCTGCCACAAGGAAAAGTGATTCAGCTAAATCTGTAGCCAAATATATTTTAGTGAGAGTAGAATTTCATAAACAGGAGAAGATTTTAAGGAAAAAGTAGCTTACTTACAAAGAGACTAAGGTATATTTACAGTCTAAAAGCTACTGTACATCTGCAAAAAAAGGAATTGTCAATCTACTGTATATACGCTGCTGTCTGCATGTATATACACCCATAAAAAGGTTTTCCGTATTTATATGGCTATACATACATAAAAGGGTAAATATTACAGTAAGTATTAAAGAACTGATAAAATTCAGAATTGATTTTTATAAAAAAGTATAAATAATGAACCTTGGCTAAAATATGAGAAGAAAACAGGAAAGTCAAAAATAAAACTACCTTAAACCTGAAAGTTGCCATGTATCAACTGACATAAAGAACATAAAAAATCATGGAGCATGTAAAATTATGCACACTGACAAATTTCAAAACTTAGATAAAATATGTCCCTGAGTAAAATAATGCTTATGAAATTTAAGTTTATAAAACCACAAAGCCTGAGTAGACTTGAGCTATTAAGTAAATCAAGTTAGCAGTGAATTTCTACTTTATCTCAAATAAAAGAGGACCAGGGTATATTACAAATGAGATTCCCTGAGGTATCAAGGAACATACTATTTCTCTTATACAAACTCAGAGAATAAAACAAAGAGAGCCTACAGCCCATTCATAAGGTTTATACAATCTTGAGTATAATATTTGAAAAATATTTAAAACCATCCTAGTTGATATCACAGTTACTAGAATAGTAAGTAAAGTAGTAGAAGCACAAATTCCTAAGTGTGTAGAAAATGACACATTGCTAACAACAATACAAACAGTGGAACTTAATGAAATTTAGTGATGAAAGTTAAATAAAAATTCTTATCTCCGTTCCACATATTTCAACTCATTTCTCCTAAAGGACTGTATGATGGGTCAAGTTTGGGACAGTTGGTAATTTCTTTAACATAACAAAATGTTACTTTATAATACACATAATAAACCACACTTAGGGAGGCACACAACTCATCACAGCTGCTAATAAATCAGTCTTAAGAACAACCCAAACACCCAAACACCCACAGTCCCTGTGCTGGGGACTGAAGCTAAGAAATGCTTTATGTGATTTATAAAGGGAGAAAGAAAGCTGTCTCCTATGTAAAACTGTACGCAAATATTCACACATACACACAAATGTACGTTTACGACGTGTATGTTATAAATTGTGGTATGTGTATTGTCATCATAGTAGTAACAAAAAAGTAGGTAAAAAGGAGAGCTCGTTCACAATAACAGTCCGTTTAACTATCCATCAAAATGCCCAGAAAGTATGTTAATAAAAAGTATAAAAAGACTTAAATAAAATAAGGACCTTACTGTGTGTATTTATGGGAAGGAACGCTGTCAGTTCTTCGCTAATCTACACATGCAACACAAGTTTAATCTCCAACTTTTATGAAATTTAATATCATTATATGGAAATTGACAAGTTGGTTATCACAGTCCTAGGAACAAAGAGAACACCAAAGAAAGCCAAAGAGACCTGAAGCAGCATTTCTGCTTCATAAGAATTTCAGAATAAAGCAAAAATAATAATAAAAAAGTGTGTCCATCGATATGTGGGTATGGCCAAAGTCTTTGTGAGGAAATAGAACTGCTAAAAACAAGTAACAGTGAGTGAGAGAATGGACCATTAACCAAAAAACCCAGAGGCCCTGGGTTTAACATCCATCTGTTTTCTGTATCTGGGAAAAGATAAAATAGACTCTTCGATCACACCAAATAATACATATGTCCTGGGTGGATTAAAGACATAATTAAAATACAAAAGTACAAATTTTCAGAAGATAACAGAAAATACTAACCTAAATTCAGCTATACCAACATTAAAATGTGTCTGTTACAAAAGATTTCATTAATAATATTGACAGCAAAGTTTTCCATAGTACTTACTGTGTGCTTGGAAGTCGCTTCTCTGTGCATGCATTGGCCCATGTAGCCCTTAATATTCAGTAGGTGGACAGAATTTCTATCTTAATTTCCCTGTGAAGATTTGTATTTTCCCCCAGATCAAATAGCCAGTAATATTAAAACATAAGTCAAGGTTTGGAGCTTGGCTGCTTTCAGACGAATAAGTAAATACAAAAACGAACAACAAATCACACAGTGACCCGACCACACAAGCAGTTTTCAGAACATGTTAAAATCCTGACAAATAATTGAGAATTTTTTTAATATCAGAGAATTAGGCAATGGTGTAGTGTTGTTTTTTTTTTTAATTTTTATTTAAAGAGGAAAAAAAAGCATGTAAAGGGTAGATGAATTGAACAGCTCCACACAGAACTGGTTCGAGGTTTCTGGTGCAGTTTTGCACAGGATAAACACGAATGTAAAGAAAGTAAGTTGCTGGTTGGCTGCACGTACACAGCCCCTTGTTCAGCCCACCCTGGGATCGGCTAGCCTTAGGTTTCGCTTTTCTTTAAAATGAACATTTACAAAAACTCATCATGTTAAGTCTTGGGTTATTTGCAAGACTAAAATCACTTACGAGGTCTGACATCGTGTCCTCGGGGAGGCCTCGGAACTGCCCTGTGTTTTAACTCCGTCAGCAGCTGTCCTGTGTGATTGCTGTAATACACCCCAGACAAAGAGGATGTGGTATTGCTTGCTAGGAAAGGAGCAGAGACACCCATGTGGAGTCCACCAGCAGGAGCACTGCACACTCACAATCTACAATCAAGCGCCGTGCACAAGGTTGCTTAGGGGGATCCACCTGGCTGACACGGAGCTGTGAGACTATTGAGAGACAGTGAGCCAAGTTCCTCTGGGGCCGCCAGCATGGCTCACTGTGAAGCTACTGTGTGGGGCCCTGGATTTAGAATCCATTGCTTCAAGAAACGAGCAAAAAGGAAGAAATGCATCTTTGCCAGTCTCGCTGGGAGATGCATTCATCGCTGCTTATCCGGCTCTCCTGGAATGCTTTGCAGACATTGGCGACGTGTGTCAGGGCTCATGTGCTTCAGCAACTGGTGAAGAAAAACAACCTCAGCGCCTCCCCGCACGTCTGCAGATGGAGGCAGATCTGGCGTCTGCCCCGGAATCCAGGCTCCTCTGAGCTCCCTTCCCAGACAGAGCAGGAAACTCACAGAAAAGAAATCGTGTCCCAAAGCAACATAGGGAAGCGTACCACATTCTGTCTAAAACATGAGATGTAATTTAAAATGAGTATGAGATGGCACTGGCAAGAATTAAGGAATCTAAGAACACCCTTTGTGGCAGGATCCTGGAAAAAAGGAGGAGCCATGAAAGTGAGGTCACAGAGCCGGGAGACAGCTGCAGCTAAAATGGCTGGGACCAGAGCAAATCCCGGGTGCACCCCTGGGCTGCATCCGAGGCCTGGACTTTGTGTAACTCAGCACGTTTTCGCTAGGGTCACCAGGACCTGACACAAGGACCAGCTCCCCTGGGCGCTCCCTGCCTGGCTCTTCAGGGAGGGCCACATTCTCCTGCTGGGTACATTTATTTATTCTCTCTCCTTTCCCACTTTTACTTTGCTACCATTTGTGCTTGTTTCCCTGAACCCTTTGCTCAGGACCAAAGGTGGGAAGGGGCTAAAATCACCTCTAAAAAGAGACATGGGCACCACAGGGCCCAGCAGTACTGCTGGTCCATCCACTTTGGAAAACTGCTTTGGATAACTGGTAAAGAAAATACTCACCACTCCGCAGCCCCTTCTGACTGCATGCGTCACCCTGAGTGGATACACAGCTCTGAGGGCACATGCATGCATAAGAGGGCCATGGAGGAGCAGTTGTGATTAAGGAGAAATAAACACAACTTTCACCCAGGAGCTGAATAAATTAATTTAGATTCAGGCTTTCAATGGACTAGGATATAGCACATCAGTAGATGAGTACTATCTATCAACACTGCTGAAATTTAAAGAAAATTCTGTTGTTTTCAATAGGAAATTGAAAACAAATATAAACATTTTTTATATTTTAAAATGTAGAATACCTACTGAGCTCATGGTAATTCTTGGGTATAAAGCATGGAAAATGGATAGACAGGGTCAAGATTTTAGCTCCGCACACAACATCTAAGTTAGAAAATATGAGAAATGGAGAGCTACTCAGGAAGAATATTGACGTGGGTTTAATTTTGAAGAGGGGAATGTAGATGTCTGCAAGTTTTGGAGGACTGGTGTCTAAAATAACACAATAAATAAAATGTTCCCTGATGAGAAACAAAGGACAGAAGAACGAGAGAAGAAAGGAGGAAGAAGAAGGGAAGCTGAGTCCAGGGAGGAAGCAGAAGGAGGCGTGGAGGGGAGAAACCCACAGCGGATAGAAGTGTTGAGCGCATTCACCAGAGAAAAGACCAGAGTCGCTAGTAACAGGCCCCGGGCCGGAGGAACCAGAGGCCTAGGACAGATGCCGCGTCCCATGGAACGGGAGGCCAGGGGAGCCCAGGAGAAGCTGCAGTTGGTTCTGGCCCCACGACAAAGCCAGGAATCTCAAAGAGCTCACACATCTATGGAAATGAACAGGAGGAGCTTCCCCCAGCAATGTGAAGCTGGCATTCACTTACGTGCACAGGTGCGAGAACATTCCCCTCCCTGAGAAAGGACCTTGTGTGTCCTGCAGGGCCTCTGGCTGCAAGGCTACCTCAAAGCACTTTGCAAGAACAGGAGAGGGAGTGTGGAGATCAATGCCATGGCAGGAGTAGCTCCAGCACTCACACTAACTAAGGCTTACGGGGTTACTCTCAGGAGTAAAGGCAAGGGAGAGAGGGCTGGGAGAGACACTGGTCAACTCCTTCTGACCCTCGCTGACTCTGCCAGTGACTGTGACGTGCCTTTGTTTGAAAGAGTAATTTTAAGGCAGATTTGGGACCTCGTGGTCGTCATTATGGATTGCTCAGACAGCGAGCAGATATTTCCCCAGCTATGTTGGAAAAGAAGGAAGTTCACAGCTCACCCATTCAGAAACCAGAAAAGGAAAAGCGAACTACATACAAACTCTGTAGAAGAGAGAGTATAAAATCAGAAAGGAAATACAAGAATATAAAATGGAAAAGCAATAGAGAAAAATCAGTGAAACCAAAAAGCTAGGTCTTTCAAAACTATCAATAAAATTGCTAAACCAGAGTGATGAAGAGAAGTCTTTCTCAGGTGAAAAAAATAAGGGGGTATTATGCATAAAGAATGTCAATATTATGAATAAATTCATCTACTTAGATGTCAACTGACTTTAAGATGAAAACTCACACAAGAATTGCATAACCCCCATCGCTCTGTATCTACTAGAGAAATTGAATATCACTAACAACCTTTCCATAAACAAAACCTCAGGACAAAGTGTGTTGTTTCTTTGTAAATTTAGCAACATTTAAAGAGTAAGTAAAAACCATGTAGTGCATGCTCTTCCAACAAATCGTGAAAGAGGGAATAATTTTTAAATCATTGTGTGAGTAAAGAAATATCCTGCTTGTAAAACCAGAGGAAAACAGTGCAAGAGAACTTCAATCTATTATCTCATAAAAACATGAATAGAAAAATATTCTGAACAAAATTTCACAAAATTAAATTCAACAATATGTTCCCAGAAATTTAGGATTTGTTTAACATCTGAAAATCAACTAGTGTAATTCATCACAATAGTGAAAAAACAAATGAAAAACTCCTCAGATCTGACAGTATAATTTAAGTGGGCACCAGCGCAGAAGAACATTTAACAATATTCAACATCTTCTCCTTACAAACACTCTCAGATGGAAGGTACAGAGGGAAACTTTCTCAGCCTGGTTTTTAAAGTCGGCAAAACATCTACAGTTAACATCTTACTTAGTTTTAAATGACTTAATGTCCTGTTTCCAAGATAAGGGTCACAGTAAGCACACGCATTCTCACCACTCTTAATCTTCAGAATGCACTGAAACTGCAGAGTGGGTTTAAGGTTTTTTGTCCCTGTGTGTGGACCAGTGGAACAGAAAACAGAGTCAGGAAACAGATTCGCATACATATGCAAACAAGGGCGTTTGAAAAGACAGTAAAGAATATTTGTTGATGTCCAAATCATGTTTCAAAAAATTGCTACTGGAATAATTTTGTGGATGTTTGCAAAAATAAGAACGAACTTTGAACTGTAATTATGTCATATTCAAAATCTGATTAAATATGAGTCATAGTGCTTAATCCAGCATCTATGCATATAAAGCCTGAAGGAAGAACTGGCAGTTCTTGGAATTTTGTCTAGATAGAGACATTTTAGAGATGAGAAAAAAAAAGCCTTATCTATTAAATGCAAAAAAGTAAAACTGGACTTCATCAAAATGAACAATTTTCTTCCTCAACAATTATTAAGGGAATAAAATGCAATCTCAGACTGAGGAAAATATTTGCAAATCATATTTTTAGTTTGTAAATTTTATGAAGAATGCAAAAAAAAATCCAAAACTTTGAAAAGAAAAGCTGTTCCATTTAAAAATGAGCAAATGATCTGCACACTTCACCACAGAAAATGAGCAGATGGTGGACAAACACGGTAAAATATGTTAGCATCATTTGTCAGCAGGGAAAAGCGGAGGGCACTTCACCACCACACAGATGAAATGCTTCATACCTGTTAGAATGACTGAGATGTTCACAAGAGAAACCAAATATCAGGAAACTACAGCCACAGCGTAAGCGCTCACGTGCGCCTGATAGACATGTAAAATGCCCGGTAAATTGGAGAGCCGCTTTATACTCCTTCCAAAGTTAAGTATATCCCTGCCCCTCGATGCAGCCTTCCACGCCAGGTTTTCACCTCACAGAATGCAGCGCACATCTGGCGGTCATCAGGAGCTGGATGGATCGCGCCAGCCGCTCGGTGTCCACTCCAGCCTCCAGGACTCAGCACACGTCTTCCTTTCAACTCCGTCCGGCCTGCACGTCTGCAGAAGGCCGCTCTATCCTGCCTCCCTCCCTCTCTCTGTCCTGGAGATTGACTTTCTTACTGAGCTACATCCCTAAACTTGTTTTATTTTATTTTATTTCATTTTATTTCATTTTATTTCATTTTATTTTATATCTGGTACAGAGTTTTGCTAGGTTGCTATGCGTCTTAGGCTGGGCTGGAAGTTGCAATCCTCCTGCCTCATCTATCCAGTGGGCTAGGGTTGCAGGCCATTATTTCTGACTCATGATGTCATTCGCCTTATGCTGGCAGAGGAAAGCACTGCAGAGCAGAGGTGTTTATCCACACAGGAACACACATGAGGCTGGCTTGTGCCGATGGGCAGTTGGGGTCTGATGTAGGGCACCCATCTATTTTACACCAGCAAGCCTTGCTCTTTAGGAACTCAGTGGTATCCCTAAAACCAAGCATCTATGTTCATTGGCTTAGCCAAGAGCAGGCCAGCTACTGATAATATTCCAGCCATATCAATATTCAAAAGAAGTGTCCGCTCCTGGGCAGCATCTCTCTGAATGGACATGAGGGAACAAAGCTCATCCACTTCAAAAATATGCAAAAGAAAATGAAAGTTTTCCTTTTCTTTAAGCTCCTATCTTTACACATGTGCCCAGCTCAGAAGGAAACTGCGCGTGTCCTGCTTAGTTACGGTTGATCTGTGGCTACAGGATTGGGATGCCCCGTGCTCAGGCTCAGCTGTCTCTCTGGGCAGCTCACGCCGACTGCAGCCAGCACCACAGAGCCGGGAGTCCCTCCAGTATGCTCAGCTCCTGCAGTCGGCACTTGGCTCCCTTGCTGCGGTGTGATCTTGTGACAATGTCCCGGGAGGTGTGCTCTTCTTTCTTTCTCTTTTTAAGCACAATTTTACAGTACGTGATGTTTGGGTTCACCCTGGGGAGTTGGTGCATGTCCTTAACAAGTCCTAATTCTTTTTGTTCCCCGTGACCTGCCTGCTCTCTCTCAAGATCTGACTCCCATTTGCAAAAGATCCTTCTCCTGCGTCCTATTGTTGATTTATGTATTTATTTGTTTGGTTGTTGTTGTTTTAAATATTTGTATTCTGGGTTTCTCACATAAAAGAAATAATGCAATATTGAAACTTGAGTGTCTGACTTATTTTAATGAACATTTTGGTTTCTAGGTGTGTCCATTTTCCTATAAACAACTCAAATTTCTCTCTCTCTGGCATAGTAGTACTCCATTATGCCTAAATACCGCCTTTTCTTTAACCACTCATCTGGTGATGGATCACTTAATCAACTAAAAGATAAAAACATTTGAAGGTTTGGGCTTGGGCAACAACTTTCTCTACAGAACCTCAGTTGCACCAAAAAATAGCATCAGGAAACAACAAATGCGTGTACCACAGATCAAACTGAAAAGATTCTGCACAGCAAAGTGAACAGTCGAGCCAGGAGGCGCCCTAAAAAGAGGGCTCAGTCTTGGCCAGGAGGTCCGTCCTGGGTGGGTGTGCAGGTGCTGAGACCTCTGGGTGAGTGTTCTGTGGTCTCACAGCACCACCCCCAGCCCCGGAGCTGGGGGGATGAGCCCCCCTGCAGGGGAGGAAGGCAGTCACACATGTGAGCTGGGCACCCTGGCCTGCCCTGTGCCTGTGAGCCTGTACTCAGTGGGGCACTCGGGAATTTCTGGTTCTCTGAAACTGTGACTTTCTTGCTCTGTAATTGGCTCGCCCATCAGTCAGCAGAAGGTATTCACTTAGCAGTAATTAAGAGGAAAAGCCAAGTCTCACGGGTAGCAACCGTTAAGGACCATTGGCCGTCTGCAGGAGCAGCTGATGCTTGCAAACGTTGTCTTACACTGCCACCTGCCGGCTGGCTCGGGAGAGGGGCGCCTGGCACCAGGGAGGCAAACCCTCCTCCACTGCATTCCTCCTGCCACAGTGCCTGCAATCCACGCCGCTCACAAAGGAAGACGATTTCTCTAAAAGCCTTAATGGTTTATAAAGTCCTCGGCCCTAAGCCAAGCCACCTATCCAATGGTAACACAGGCAAGAAAAGCAGGCGAACCGCTCTCCATTGTCTGTGCATTTCAGAAGATGGGTTTGAATTCAAGCCCGGGGCAGTGCGGGGCTGACTAGGATGCTTCTCCTCTTCAGGGCGTCAGGAAAGGTAAATGCAACTCGCTGCATCTAGGAGAAAGAGGAGATGGCAAGGGAGTCATAGGTCCCTAACCCTAACCCTAACCTAACCTAACCCTTCCCCTCACTTCCAGAGGGCAGAGTAAGCAAGGGAAGAACTGCTTTGGAAATTTTCACTTCAGTATGTTAGTTCCACTTCCGCCCCTGAAATATTGGAGCATCGTGCCCCTCAGATAGAGATGAAAAGAAAATATACACCCGGAGGAATCCTCCAAAATGTCCTCCAAAATGCCCTGAACCCCAACAAAGCCGCAGAAAGTGCTCTTTAACAGACCATGGAGCATGCTGCAGTAATTACAGGGAACCACGTACGTTTTTTAAATTCCACTTCAGGTGCAGAATTTTATTTCTATTTTCTGGAAATACAGAAGGGGAACAATCCCAGGATCATGTTTAGTTTCAACTGAAAGGGAAAAGAATCTTTTTCTTCTCCCAAAACCCTTATGTCATCACACTGATGAAAAATTCTCACTTAGACAAAGCCGGAGCAATCTCTTGCCCTAAAATACAAGTTTGGAAAATCCTGAACCTTGATTCCAAATCTTGCATTTGAGAAAACAGGTTCAGGGGAGTGAAATGTCAGAGCCCGCGACTACACAGCCGGTTAGCGCTGGAGCTGGTGTCTCGGCTCCCTCTTGGGCAGCCTTCCCCTCGCTCCACTCTCCTCCAGTGAACATTAATATTTATGTGCTTCTGTGCAGGAGCATATGATAATTTATCCTACAAGTGAAAGATATACTTCAGATGCGTTTCTGTAAAATTTGCCCACATCGACTGTAGAAGTTGAAAACAACTCAAGTATTTTGGGTTATAAAATTCAGACTCAGGCTTAGAATGTTAATATTTAAAATACCAGTATCACTGTTTTAGTCTCCATACAATGATATTTTTTCTGAAATCTTTGAAAATTCCATGGGCTTTTTGCTTCTGACTGATAGATTTCCACAGTTTAACACCGCTGTCTACTGAAAGAATTATAGGTGACTACAGGGTAACAGGGTTTATGTACATAACAATGAATCATTAATTGATTTTTGTCAGCTTGACAACACCAAAGTGTGATTGTTCTCATTTGCCTCAGTAAGCAAACATTTCAAAATGTAAAAAAAAATCTAATAAAAGGAATCAATGATCCTATTATTGAGGGTGCCCAGGCAAACTGTACCTAGACCTGAGGAGTCCCTCTCTGAATCTCTGTGTGTCTGTCTGTCTCTCTCACGTCTTTCCCTCTCAGTCACTCCTACCTTTATGTGCATGTTGTCTGCGTTACATTTCACATAACAGCTGGGTTAAGCTCCTGTGTCTATTGCTAAATTTAATGGAATGAGCTGTGTGCAGACCAAGTTCATGTGTCTCCTGGAGTCAAAGGGGCTGCAATTCTCAGCATCCCTCACCTGGGAGCAATTGCTCAGGTGCGTGTGTGTGTGAACTGTGTGTGACAGTGGACTGTGTGTGTGTGTGGACTGTGTATGAAAGTGGACTGTGTGCGTGTGTGGACTGTGTGTGAGAGTGGACTGTGTGTGAGAGTGGACTGTGTGTGGTGGGTGGCCTAACATCACATTATTTACTGACCTTTGCAACAGTGGTCTCCGCTTATTTGTGTTTGCAAAACATTTTAGTATAAATATAGATTTTATTAATCTTTTTCTTTTTCCTAGAAATTTCACTATTGAATCTCTCTCTCTGTCTCTCTCTTCTCATTTTGATGCCTTATCTCAGTTCTGAACATAAAAATTACATATGCTACTTTAGCTAAATACTACCCAGCCTTTCTTTTTCTCTGACTTTTAGGATTAGCAATTTCTTCTTGCCCTTGACATATATATTTTGTCATTTGGTCTTTCTGGTTCACTAACAGTTTTATTAAATATGTGCTCTAGCTGAAATTTATTTTGGAGCACTATGAAAATAAAATATCTAAATGTATTTTTTTTCTGGGTAGTTCACTCTTTTATTCAGTTCAACTTACTAAAACTCATCAACTAACATAAAGAACTGATTTTAGAATTGTTAATTTGGCAAGAAAATACATATATTTTGTTTTCTTATTGCCTTTGTCCCGCTGGTTTCTTCTGTTCCTTTCATGCTCATTTTATACCCTGAGCTCCTGAGTAATGGGTGCGGCAGAGCTGGGAGCTCTGGTCATTAGTTTGGATGTTTTCTGTCCTCCTTCTTCACTTCCTCCACATAATAACATTTGATGAGAGCCCATAAAAGGATTTTGACTGTCACTAAGTCTTAACTTATGATTGCTTTTATTTTATAGAATTTAAAGTGGTGGTTATTTCATATTTGTTCTTCAGATAATAATAGAATTTTTCTCCTTTTGAATCCTATGAATTTTTTAAAAATATACACTTACATATATCTTCAATTTTGTGACTATTATAACTGAGATGTTCTTCATAATTGTAGCTGGATGCATGATTATATCCAGTATTAGAGATACTCTGTTTTGTGCAGTTATTTAGCACCGTGATTATCCAGCTGAATTTTATATGTGTGTAAATTATATTCAATCATTTTTCTGTAGTTTTAAACCAGAATCTGTGATCGTCCAAATACATAAATGTAATTTTCCCCTTTATGGAAAGTCATGACTATTTTTTAAATTTTATATGATTATCTCAAACACTTAGAAAACGTGATGAATGGTTAAAAGGAAAGCCAGTATTATTTGTACTTTAATAGAAACAAATCTACTCAAATTCTTAATGAAACTGTTAATTCTTTGCATAAACAGAGGTGATTTACAATGTTAAGGAGCTGTCTGGTCCCGTTTCGTGAGTGGTGTTCGTCTGTGTCACTTGTGCCTGCTTCGTGAGGAAGGAATGTTAAGCACAGCCAGCGTGTGGGAGGACCCCGCTGTCACCGCACACGTGAGCACGGAGCTCATGGGGTTCCGGGTATGCAGCCGTGTTACCTAGCTCACATAGCTGCACAACCACAGCAGCGTTTTACATACGCACACGCGCATCTGTGTGTGCAACACACAATGGCTTTACTTCACCTGAGTGTAAATGAGGCACCTTAGATCCACAGCAGAAAGCCAGTGGTTTCATTCTGCCTCTTTTACTCCTGAAGCGGGGTCCCTGGATCTGTCCCAGGGCATGTGGTGTCATGTGATACGTACCTGCCTTTTTACTACATGCCTGTGACTTCTCTCTTATTATGCATTTTTCCTGGTGCCCATTTGCCGAGGAGAGTGGCGACGTCTGCTGCACGGAGCTCCTCCACGTACACAGCAAATCTTAGATGTTATTTTCATGCCTTCCCCTCCCCTCCCCGCTTCCCCAGCGCTGGATTTGCCTCCCATTTGAAAAGAAGCTCAGTTCCCATTCTTATTTGAATTCTCTCTTATTTTTACATTTGTTTCATTCTAAAATTAATCAAGATTTTAAAATTTGTCCCTGATCTCTCCATTAGCTGTATCACATAAGGACTTTTAGTAGACATCTATTTTCTGTTTTCAATATAACCAGTAGGTGCTACCATAAATCTTAGAGAACAGTTGAGAGGGCTCCAGTGTTTGTTTTATAAACGAGCCCCTTGATATTTCCAGGAATAGCATTGTTCCTATTTCTACTTTTTGCTGCTGCAGAACAAACATAGGGTCCTAACTATAGCCCCAGGACTGTGCTGAGGCTCCTGGTGGCCGGGCTGAGCCGTCCTCTGTTCCATGCAACTGGCCGGAACAACAGCCCCTGGGAAGCCTCCGTGTGCCCTGTCATGCAGCTCTGCATTCCCATGGCCCTGCAGTGTCACTGCTAGCTCCCAGGGACACTTTCCACCTGAGGACCGGAAGTGGCTGTCCTAGCAGCGTGAAGCAAGGGCGAGCAGAACAGATGCGGGTGTGTTCTCGTGATTGAAAACTAAACAACAGAACCGTGAACTATTACAGAAACACATCTGAATGTTAGTAATGAAGTGAGTGAAGATCAAGCCGCAGAATCTGTGTGTGTGTGTGTGTGTGTGTGTGTGTGTGTGTGTGTGTTCGTGACCATCAGGTACAAAACTGAGACACAGCATGATTAAGGGCAAAACATTCGTCAAAGTGAGGAAATAATGAGCCTGATAGGTAGAGGTTAATGGGCTGGGCTGAGAAGTCAGAGCAGAGGGTTGGATCAGGGCAGCTGCATCTTATTGCTACTATTTTACTTACTGAGTTCAGCACTGGGCATGGATTATTAAATCTGGAGATTACTTAACTAATCTACAATACAGCCCTAGGTCAAGGGCCAGAGATGATTGTTTGTCAGCACAAGAGGTGCCTCACAGGCTGCTGGTCTCAGTTCTCGCAACACCACTGCACCCCAGGTCCTTCCCTGTGACTCCCCAGCCTCGCTCAACCCTACGCCCAGCCAGTGGAGCACGGACTTCCCCGGAATACAGGAGCTCGGGCTGAGGGAGAGGTGGATGCATAGAATCCTCCAAGGAAGCCGTGTGGTCTTGTAGTTTTCTTGTTGCAAGATTTTAAATTGGAAATTGAATTTCTTCAAGAGTTCTAATTACATTTGATCTATTTTTTTTCTTGAGTGATCCTGGCAGTTTCTGTCTTTATAATGATGTGCTCATTTGATGTAAGTGCGCAAACTCGTCACTGTAAAGTTGCTTGCAATGTTTTCTTATCATTTCAACATGGGTCGCCTCTCAGGGACATTCCTGCTTCTGTTCTCACCGTTGGTGATCTGTCCCCTTTCTCTTCCCACCCTGTCCAGCTCCGTGGATATCAAAGACCTGGGTTTATGTGTCACCGATTCTCCATTACTTTTGTTTTCAATGTGATAATTTCAGCACGGATCTTTAGCGTCTCCTTCCTTCCGACTGTCTTGGGTTTACGTTCTCTCCAGTGCCCAGGCTCCTTGGGGGGAGGGGCCCTTTTCTCTGGTGAGACTGGAAAGCAGCCCACAGCACCACGAACCCCCCAAGTGGCTGGAGTTTGACACATTCCAGGATTAAAGGAGTTAAACTCCAGGACTAGCGCTTGGCTCACAGAAGGAGTTGCGCTGTTCTTTCTGCTGTGTTGTTACTGCATTTCTAGCATTTTTGGATACTTGTATTTTTCTATTGAAAAAATTGCAAATCATTGCACATTCTTGCTTCCCTCTCACTTCCTCAGCTCTAGACCAGTGCACACTCCCGATCTCTTGACTGGAATCCTTCACTTATTTCATGTCTTTCCTTTTCGTTCCATGACAGATTTTTTTAGCGAGTTTTCACTTTCACTCATCACACACCTTGTTTTTGTACTTGGAGCTGAACTTGTCAGGCAGGCAGGTGTTGTGACTCTGAGCTATGTCCTCAACCGCGTATCATATACCTCTGAGATTACTATTTATCAGTGAAATTATATGAACAAAATATACAATACTACACAACTGCAGCAAAAACATATATGTGTAAGCACGACTCTAAAGTTCTTTTGAGGGGTGGTTTCATAAGGACTTTTCATCTGCAGGATAGTTCTGTCTTCATGTAAAGTCCATTGTGTAACTGGTGTGGCGGTGACTCTAACGGGCATGATAGCGGGTCTCCAAGCACATCAGCGTACAGCGACTGCCCTCCTCACGGTAGCCATGAAAAGATTTTCATTCCGTCCCTGAGTTTTAATCTCTCTGCAGCCTATTCTGTGTTATTCAGCTTCTTTGTTTTCTTTGCATTCTTGTCAGTTAAGTTGCTTTGCACTTTGCCTCCTATTTCAGTATTAATTGAGCCCACATTTCTCTGCATTTTCTAGTTGTTGATATTTCCAGCTCTCATTTTTCCGTAACAACAACAAAAAAATTCCTTCTGTGGCGAGTTTAAAGCTGAGAAAGTCATCTGTGTTTGTCGCATACCTGAAATCATTCAAACAAGGATGAAGGAAAAGCTCCCACTAGACCCGCTCTGCATCTGAGGTACTGGCTGAACAAGCAGGTCCATTCGTCTGGAGTAGAGCATCTCCCCCAGGGGCCACTGGAATACATCTGGACTTAGGAATTCTGGAAGCTCGCTGATGTTTGCCAGAAATGCCCTGTGTTTTAGTCTCTCCTTAGCTCAGGCCAGCACCTGTGTTATCCCAGTTCACAGAGAGCAGCAGGAGAGCTTTGCCTTGACTTCCAGGTGGCATCTGGAGGTGACGCGGTCTGCACTCAGCACTCTCCCCCGCCTCCCTCCCCTAAAGAGTAGAGAACAACTGAGGGTCTCGCTGATCCCCACCTGGGACCTCTAGGTTTGGGTTAAGTGAGATTTCCCAGGATCCCACCCTCCACCTTCGAGCTTCGAGCTGGGGACACGGCCAATAAAGATCAGAGCTGAGCTGCCCAGCCTAGGAAGACAGCAATGGAAATACGTAAGTGTCATCCCACCTTAGAGACTGCAGGGCGCTTTCTCTAGTCAGCTATGTAACAGTCAGGGACTTTTGTCCTCAGAGCATGTCCTCTGATCCCTGGAGAGTTTGTCCTTCACACCTCTGTGTGCTCATGTAGTCAACAGCCACACACATGCACCTGTGTCCCTGTGGACATCACATGGGTGGTGGTTTCTGCCACTGTCTACCTTAGAAGAACAGTTTTGCTTTACAGTGATATTTTGGCCAGTTTTCATCACGGGGATACAGGACACCTTCAGTATACAGCTTCATAGTCTTATGAATGCCACAAAGAGAGAGCACAGTTAGTGAAGCCCTGAGTGCCACAGAGACACTTGGAAGGAGAAACACAAGTCAGATATTCGTGTTTGTGGAGATTTTGTAGAAGAGCGAAGATAAACCTACAGCGGGAATGACAGAGATCTAGTAGAATTCTTGACAGTGGGCCCTGAGATTGGGAAACTCCTCCAATGGGAAGCGAACAGCAAACAGTAATGACAAAAGATTTCACTAGAAAGAGGGCCCAGATGGAGTTATGCGTGTTTATGGCTCCAGCGCCAATGGCATGACGGGCATATTCATGGCCTCGTAATCAGGCTCTTTACCTTAGGTGAGTCCAAGCCCGAGGGCCCAGGGAAGGCCCAATGAGTCCCCAGGCCATTTCACATTCTTTTGCCCTCCTTTGTGATGGGTCCAGGGAGCCCCGGGTTTTGCTGTAGCCGAGTCCTGGCCAGCAGGTGTGCAGGGCCCAGTTAGCGGCAGGGGTGCTGCGTGCTGCCCACCCCGAAGTCCCCTGCTGACTTGCATGTTCCGGGAGGAGCCAAATCAGGTTGAAAACTTTAGTGTCTCACCAGAACCTAAGTCTTCTCCCACCACAAACTATTTCAAAAAGCACCCTGAAAAATCACCTCTTCCATAATCAGACAAGAAACATGGCACATAACTTTAAGACTTTTGTAGTCATTTGTTTTGGGAGAGTTAAAACTGACTGTTTTTGAGCCAAGATGGACAATGATAATATCATAGAGAGCAAATCTTTCTCTTTTCTACTGCACTAAATTCTTCACTGCACGGTAGGCACCAAGCATCACTTCAGTTTTGTTTTTCCATCTCTTTTCCTTCATCTAAATGATGCCCCTTGAGATTCCCAAAACTTGACTCTCTTGCTTTCAGTTTCCCTGTGCTGAGAACACCTCTAGTGAACGTCGTTACACATGTGTTACACATCTAGTAAACACTTCTCCAGTAGCTGAGCAACACCACCGAGGGAAATGTGTCTACCTCAGACAAGGCGGTGAGCTCTGCTTCCTCTGCCGCTGCTGTCACTCTTCGGAGAAGGTCACGGAGCCCATGACAGCAGTATATAAACCCCTCCAGTTTACAGCTGGGAGGAAAGACATTGAGTTACTGGACAAACTGCTGCTTTTCATTTGTTAAAGACACTCAAATGGCAGCAAAGACAAATTTTTTATATTCTGAAAAGTTCAAATATTGTACATTAATATCTTAAAAGCCAGGAAGATATCTTTTGCCAGGCAAAATATTGAGGTGAAGAAAAATCACATTGCTCAGAGTCTGGATGGAGAATTACTTATGCAGGGCCCGGATGGGCACCCACTGCTGCTTTGGCTGGAAAAGGTGCCACATGTGACACAATATGTATCTCGTGTGGGCGAGGACTGTGCCCCAAATCTGCACAGTAGAGGTTTCTGTCCTGAATTAATAGTTGATCTTGTCAAGTAGTGTCTCTCCACAACCGCTGTAAAAAGACAACTGAGTGAGGAAAGGCAGTGCTCCAGAGGACATTCTCAAGTATTTGATTGAAATTCTGATCAATAAAAAAAACAGAAAACACAAGTTTTACCAACTCCTAAACAGACATGCACGGGCCTTCCTGACTGGAGGCACCTGAACAGGATTCTCGGGGTGTAAGTGAGGCAGACACCGATTAAAGCCGAGGTGGCACAAGGGGCCAGCTTCACTGGGCAGGCAGTCCGGAAGAGACCTCCAAGGTGTGACTATAAAATAAGGTGCGCACTTGAATATAAAGCAAATCACAGCACAAGGCACCTCGCCACCGGTCCTCTCAGAATGCTCCCTCTCCACTCACGCACGCTCATCCCACCGTTCTTGCCCTGTTCCGCAGCAGTTTTGAAAGTTCTCTTTCCCGGGTGGCTTTAGCCCAGGTAGGTATCTTGTTTGCCTCAGTGTTTGAAATGGGTCCACGGTCGTTCTGATTTGGGGGAAGAGCCAGAAGTCTTCCAAACCAGACCGGCTGCTGAGTAGGGTGGATGAGGACTCGCCGTCCGGTTGTCACACATCCGTCCACCTTCCTGCGGAATGGCCCTGGACGGCAGCTCCCCCTGGAATGCTGATGATGCCTCCTAAAGAGCCTCCTGGAGGAGGATTTCTGGAACTACCGCGGCAACTGGCGAGCCCGGTGAGGCGAGCGTGTTTGCAGCAGGGGGCTCTTCTAATGTAATCCATTTTTAAAATTTGAAATGTTCATCATGTCTTTCAATCACCTCCCACATATAAACTCTTCTGGGAGATCCAGCTGAAGACCCGCTGGATAAATGTGAGGCCTTGTCATTCTCCCAGACGCGGAAATCTTACAGTAACATTTTACTTGAAGTAAGTGTATCATTAAAAAGGAACAGGCACATCCCAAGATAAGGTAATGGGGTTAAGAACAAGGGCAGAGAGGTGACCGCACTTCAGCCCCTGGGATGCAAAAAGCCCAGGTATTTCTTGAAATCTCTTTCTAGCCAACAAACTAATAAAATTCATAATTTGGTAAAAGACTTTCTTTGTCATCACCAAAAAGCAAATCTGAAATCGTGTCGATGACGCAATGCTGACAGTGCTTTGCAAAATCTCTTCCTCAAAGACAGTTTCTGACCTAAACATCTACAGTATTCTCATTTATTTGAAATGAGCTTTATGCAAAGGTAAATCTTATTTGATGTTTGCCCAGTTTGGGTTTCTGTGCTTTCTTGGGAAAGCTATCATCACTTTTCTGCATGAAAAGCTAAGATTTAATGTATATAATTATTTTCTCACTTAGGAGTTCAAAATAATGCTGTGCAAGTAAGTTCAGAACCCAAAACTCCTGTGTTTATTCTTTAGTTTCTAAACTTAGGTATCTACAGCATGCTAGTTCGCTTTATTGGAAAATCTGAGCTTGGTTATTTTCAGAAGCTTGTTGTACTATTTGTACAAAAGGAGCTAAGGTTAATACCCTCTTCAGAGGTGAAGAGAAAGCTCCCGATCCAGGGAAGCCCTGCGCTGACTTGAGGGAGAGCCCGGAAGTTGCCCTGTCTACACCAGGCACTGTGAACCCAGCCCAGAGACCAGTGTTAGTCTTATTCGTCTGGATTCTTGCATGGACAGTGACCTCGGGACTGTGGTCAGGGGGTCAGACCAGCTCACTAAGCAACTGCTGCTGTGAGCACCCCTTTTGCAAAGATGGAGTGACCCATGTCCTCACTTCCCATCAGTGTCTGCAATGAGGGGCAGACACTGGCTCCTGTTCCCCAAGTGCTGAACCTGCGTGCTGGGAGCAGACAGGCTCAGTGCCTCGCCTCTGCCTCTGCACTTCAGCCCAGAGCATTTGCCCGGGCACTTCACTCTGCAGAGCCCAGTACTGCCCTGAGGCCCAGGCAGAAGCTGGGTTTGATACAGCGGTGTTGAACACAGGCGAATGTACCGGGGATCACAATGCACCAGAGAGCATGGAGCAGAGAGTAAGCATTTGCTGTGGCTGATGGAAAAGGAGAAGGTTAGAGAGGGGCGAACGCTGGAGCTACTCGGCAGCAGCAAACGAGTCCTCAGAAGACCACACTGGGCAGGGAAAATGTGAATTACACACTTAGATCAGCCTGGCGGGACCTGGGAGGGCGTTTCAGGCTCCGCACTCTGGCCGCTCCGTTCACCCACCCTCAGACTAAGGAATTTCACCTAAGAGAGGGCTGCTTGCTGGACTCCTCACTGGGATCCCTAGGAAAAGAACAAGAATCCCGAGGCTGGCGCAAGCACTGAGCACTGCAAACTGGTGCTGAGAGGTCAGCGGAGCTCACGCTGCCCGTTGACTTCACCGCCCCAACTCTGCCTGCAGAGTTGAGCGCTTCTGTCAGAAGACTTGGCATTCATCACGCGGCCTCCGAAAACCTGTGCCCTGGCCCTGAAGGCAGTCTATGTCCCAGTTTCCTAGAATTCAGGGCCCTCAGGGTCACCTGGAGCCAGGGGCCGTGATGAGAGGGGCCTGGGCTCTCGGTCCTCAGGCCTGGCAGCGCTCCTGCCTAGCTGGCTCCACACCAGTGCAAGGGTGCCTTGGGGGTCCCCCAGTGTGAGGTGGACACGGGGGTCTCTCAGTGTGAGGTGGACACATTTGCACTGCAAACTCAGAGCCTCCAGACTCCAGCTGGTCACTGTCAGACTTCTCAGTGACTTTGGTGACCAGCAGTCTCCCCACACCACCTCGGGGGGGTGGGCGTACAGCCTCCCTTCCTTCTGGGACTGAGGTTTCCACGCAGAGGAAGGAGGCTGTGCACCACAGAGGGACCAGGCAGCCTCAGGTCCCCAGGGCAGTGAGGTTCCTCCAAAGATTCAAATGCCCAGTAATGTTCCAATCAATGTCAAATGTCTGACTTAATTCTTTAAATGTGGCCCAAAAGGATTTTATAGACATTTCTCTAATGTGTCCACATTTACGTCTACTTTGTGCTGTTTTTCTCATTTTTACAGTGTTTTAGTTTCCAGTTTGTCATGCTCATGTTGCCCCTCCCATATTCGCAGCTGGGATCATTTGAAACAAATTTAATCAATATAGAAGAGACAACTGCCACATATCTTAATTTTTGTCATACAACAGCCCAGTAAATAACAAGCATATCAAAGATAAGACCATAGTGGATAGGAAAAGTTAAGATGTGTCAGGCTGTGTTTCATGCCTATGACCCCAGGTACTCAGGAGGATGAGGCAGAAGGATCACTTCAGTTCATGGGCTTGAGTCTAACGTTGGCAGTATAGTGAGATTCTATCTTAGGAAGCAAACAAACAACAACAAAAACAAAACAGAACTGAGGACAGGGCGATGTCCGCTACAGGTCAGTAAGTGCAAGAATCAGGATTTTATTTCACAGTCAGGGACATAGTAAAGTAAATCCTGCAAGCAGCTGTTAAAATCAAATCCTCTGACTGGAGAGACCGTGCCCTTTTTAACGCTCTTCTCCGTCTTCCCCGCGAACGCCCCGTGTTCATGACACCTCGACACGAGCTACCGGACACGGTCAGTCCCGGAGGACGGAAAGGCGGCGCTGAGGACTCTGGAGCCGGCTCCACTCAGCGTCACAAACGCGCGCGGATGCGAAACATCTCTCTGAGTTACTGGGCGCAGCGGGCGGTGAGACGACTGCTGGGCTTCTCCCCGCTACGTGGACTTCCTCTGTGACGGGCCTCCCCGTGGGCATTAAATGCACCTCTATGCCAAGACCCCCCAGCTTCTGCCAAGCAAACCCGCCTCTGCGCTCTGGCTGCCTCCCGTTTGGACGTTCCGCGCCTTGTCCGAGTGTCTGAGGGACGTTTGCAAGCGGGCTCCTGCAACGCGGGAGGAGCCCACGCCCACGCCCACCGCGTCTCCTGGTCACCCGCGCTGTCTTCAAAGCTGCTCCCGGGCCTGGACGCCGTGGTCCTGCATCCTGCACGTGCAGGGAGGAACCCTCGCGGCGCTGCCCCTCCGCGCTGCCTCAGACGCCGACCCCCCCCCGCCCTGGCCCCAGGTCCCAGCCGCCCTCCCCTGCCCCACTCCGCGGCGCCTCCCACGCGTCTCCTGCTTCTGCGCTGGGCTCTCAGCAGCTGAGGGCCGTGTCCTGCGCTCAGCCGGACCGGATCCCCTGTGGTCCTCAGAGGGAGCTCGACAAGACGCCACTGCAATCCCGCCCTGACCCCGGCACATGCTGTGTCCCTAGCAGCTCCCATGACCACTCGCGGGTCCTCCACGCCCGGTGGGGCCACCTCCGGGCCCCCGGGCTGACTTTCCCCGACATCGCCGCACTGCGAGGCTGCCTCCGTCATCCCGAGCACAGCTGTGGTGGCCTCCATCTCTCCTGCGCCTGCCCTGACCCCCAGGAATCCGGGGGGCCTCCACAGGGAAGCCACTGGGGTCCTCAGGGAATCCACAGGGGCTCCACAGGGGTTCACAGGGGCTCACAGGGGCTCCACAGGGGTTCCACAGGGAATCCACAGGGGCTCCACAGGGCCTCCACAGGGGCTCCATAGGGCTCCACAGGGGTTCCACAGGGATGCCACTGGGGTCCTCAGGGAATCCACAGGGGCTCCACAGGGGCTCCACAGGGGTTCCACGGGGAATCCACAGGGGCTCCACAGGGGTTCACAGGGGCTCACAGGGGCTCCACAGGGGTTCACAGGGGCTCCACTGGGGCTCCACAGGGAACCCCTAGGGGCTCCACGGAGAATCCCCAGGGACCTCACAGGGCCTCCACAGGGGCTCCATAGGGGCTCCATAGGGAATCCACAGGGATTCCACAGGGGCTCCATAGGGAATCCACAGGGGGTCCACTGGGGCTCCACAGGGGGTCCACAGGGAATCCACAGGGGCTCCACAGAGGGTCCACAGGGATCTCACAGAGGCTCCACAGGGGTTCCACAGAAGCTCCTCTGTGCTATCCCAGGGACCTGGGTGCACCACTGCCCCTTTTGTTCTTCCAGTGCTGCATGGCATCGGCCTGCACCTCAAGGCTCACGCCTTCCTAACAGGGGCCCAGTCTTGTGCAGTTGCTTACACCAGCTCCGCAGGACCTCCACAGGGAACCAGACCTCTCACCCACATATTAACCACAGTCCCTACGGCCACCATCCCTGACATCACAGCCTGCACCTCCTCGGCTCCTTCCTCAGAATGGAACAGGGAAGAGGCCTGTGTGGGGAGAAAACAGCATGAGGCTGACACTTTCTTTTGGGATGGGGATTAACTTTATTAATAGGAAAAAAACCTAAGTATCTGTTAAACTGAGTTACAAGTAAGAGTAATTCTTACTCAGTCCCAGAGCCAGGTGTTAATAAAATCCTCCCCAACAATACCACAACTTACACGCTGCTTCTGTCAACAGTGGGCTATGCAGACAGTCGTGCACGGGGTGCATGGCATAAGGAACTGGGTGGCAGGAGCCTCGGAAGGCCTGGCCTCACCGGAGCTGACCTGCGGCTGCCGGACAAAGCCGGTGGACTTGGCCTGGGGCTCGCCAGGCAGCTGTGTATGTCCCACACTTCTGTTTTCATACCCATTTTTCATTTCGGAGTTTCTCATCCCTTAGGTGCAGTATGCACTTAGAAGCAACCTAGATTCTTCACAGGACTTTTAGAGTATATGATGGATCAATAATTTGTTGGTTTGTTTATGAAATATGCCAACACACTAGGACAGAGTCATTTTTAAGGGGAAGCTGAGATCAATATATATGTGCATAGATTTATGGGTGGTTTTGTTACAATCAGAATAAGTCTGTTTAAAGAACCCTAAATGGCAAGGCTGGCTGTTTCTAGAGTGATCTATTGGCTTCTGGGCACCCTTTTAATCCCAGAAACTAAAAATATCAGGTCTGAGACTTATTCTGATAAACAATCCTTGAACATAATTAATTTTAACAGCCAGCTTTTAAAAGTGCAGACAAATAAGCAGCCAGATGCGCTTAGCAGCCTGACTCTGGAATTCCCTTCCTTTCCGGGCACTGTCAAATATCTGCACAGACCAATGCGTCTTAGAGCTACAGCCTCCTGAGGTTTCTTCACTGCACTTTCCCTTCAGAGAATTAAGGAGCTGTAACTGTGGTTTGTGAGCAGAGACATCAACCGTGTGTCCTCGCCACGCTACCCAGCTTTCCTGCCTCGTGTCCCTTGGGTAAGACCCCAGCCGCGCCGCCCAAGAACTGCGCTGTGGAAAAGACAGCAAACGGGACTGCGTTCGCTGTAGAGACGCTGTTATCAGGTGGGTTTACAGCTGGTGTACACGGGGGTGTCGACTCAGATACCCACAAGCCGAGGCCTGTTCAGGACCCTCCCGTTGCCACGCAGAGGTTCTGGGATTGGCTGAGGTAGGCTGGCCACACTTCCTTCCACAGAAGTCTGTGTAGGGGCCACTGCCAGCTCCTCAGCTTCCACAAGTCTCCCTGAAACAGAAGACTTCGTTAATTTCTCAGGCTGACTGTCCTCAGCTCACATAGCTCTCTGGATAAGATGGTCAGCAAGGCTGCCCTGCACTTTCCGAGCATCAGTCACTCATCCGAGGAGAAAGGTTTTAATGCTTTGAAATCACTATGCGCCTAACTCGTGAGTGGGTGCTGCTCAGAACGTGCACTCGGGGTGGTTCTAGCCATAAGGGTGATTCAGTGACTTCCTGGTTTTTCTTTTCACTCCTGATTCTTACTGATGAATGAGACTGATGTCACCCTAGACCAGCCCCTTTGGCCCACAGATTTCCTCCTTTCCTGGATGTTTGAGGAGCAGGCTTCATCTCCTGTCCCCGGCTTCGGTCCTCAGCCCTGACTCTGGCATCCTGAGGGGTGAGGTCGGAGCGCTCTGTCCACAGGGCTGCCCACCTCCTTCCAGAGCCGCTGAGCTCAAACAGGACCCTGCCCTTCTCGAATCTGTGAGGCTCGGGGACACATGTGTGACCACTGCTGAGCAGGGACAGCCCATGTGCGTTTCTCGCATCCTCCAAATGCAGACCCATCTCACCAGCTCCTCAGCCTCAGTACCTCGCACCAGCACTGCCTCCTCAGCCCCTGCCTACCTCTCCACTCCCCTTCTTCTGCGTTTCTGTCTGGACCGCTAAGTGCTTTGGCCTTTGTGCATGGTCAGCCTGCCTGGTTAGCAGCCCTACCTTCTCTAGGGCCCTGGACAGGTATGGGAGTGAAAACAACCAGGAGAGAACAGTCCGGCCCTGCATCATTCACAGGCTCATCAGGGATGTATGGACGGGGTCAGTCCTGAAGGCTGCAGTGTCCTGCGGACCTGTGGGGTTCCCTTCCCTGCAGCCCTCTTGGTGCTGGAAGGAAGCCCTGGCCCCTCCCAGGAAGGGCATCTCGGGGTGATTGTCTACCTGCTCTGGGCCTCAGATTCCTCACAGCTCATTTAGTGACTCTAATTAATCCACATCGCCGATACCCCATAGACTCTGAGGACACCCAGTGCTGCCAGGCCATGCTGACAGCAGGGTGTGAGGGGTGCCACGCAGGCAGCTGTGTGATGCCAAGCACAGGGCTGACCAGGCACTGGGAAGTCTTTGGGGTGCACCCTGACCACCTCTCCACAGGGACGAGGACGGGTCCCTGGAGGGAGAGGATGCCAGCACAGAGATGGCACCAATGCCAACTGCAGCCTCCCCGCTGGGCCATCGTTCACAAACAGGCAGATCCTGCCATTCCTGCTCCTGGATGTGACCTCTCCTGTCCTCCAGAGTCACACAGCACCTCAGACCTGACCTGTGGCCCTAGACACACTGATTCTTGTCCAGCGCTCCGAGGTTCTTCTCTCTACTCTGTTCCATGGTAGAAGAGGGCAGTGTCTTAGCGGGCAGTGGATGGAAGAACATTCATCACGTGCCTTGCAGTAGACTCCAACATCCACCCCTGCCACAAATAGTGGCCCAGGTTTGAGGGTTTGACAAAGAGCAGAAACCCCAGCACCTGCCCCAGTGCAGGAGCCTGCACAGGTTTGGAGCCTCAGGCACCGAGACCCCTAAGCATTCAGGGGGTCAGACAGTGAGGTCCCCTTTTCCATTCTCACAGGCAGAAGGCAGCCCAGGGCCCAGTGTGTGAGCTGAGTACCCAAAGGCCACAGCTCTCGTGCACCCCACTGAGGGGTCTGGATTTACAAATAACATCAAGTTCCAGTAAACCCTTGCTTGCCTGTGTAAAAGTCCATTTGGGTGACTTTGTACAGCATATTAGGAATGTGCCATTAATGAATGTAAGTAAATTCAGCAGATTTCTCTTTAATATGTGTATCACAGAACAGCAGTCCGCATGGTACCTCGGAGTTCTTTATCCCTAAGCACTTTTTAGGAAACCTTGACTTTTATCGTGATCGCAGCTGAGCTCTAGCATTGTGGAGGAGCAGGCACACTCCTCTTGGTGAGGACAGCACACTCGGGGTCCACACCCAGGCTGGGCGTGAGCTGTGGGAGGCTGTAAGGGACAGAGGCACAGGATGAAGGGACTCAGAGGTACGAACTGACGGCCCAGGGTCTGCCGAGCCTTTTAGGTGCAGTAAGGGGAACTCCCCGGCCCTGGGTTGTCTTCCTAACCCCCAAACCCTAGGTGGGTCATCTGTGAATTACGCAAAAGAATGACCATCCTGGGGAGTGACCCCTGACTGACCCACATTCAGACTTTAAAAATTCCGAGACCCAGCGTTTACTTGTCTTTATAACATTGTCCAAAAGGGAATGGTGAACTCTCCATAATTCTCACACTGCAGATGCTTTGCCTCCCCTTTGGGCCTGCTGCGGGCCTCCTAACTGGAGGGCCAGATGGCCTCTTGTTCATGCTACAGCATAGCAATGAGGGCAGGACACAGGGAGGCCCAGCCAGGCACCCCAGACAGTGTCCCAGAGCGGTCGCTTCCCCAGGAAGCAGCGGTGGCTCCAAAGCTGGAAGCAAGTGACTTGTTTCCTGACCCCGTGAGAGGACTTTAGAGAAGACTTCGTCAAAAACAGCATGGTGGTGAGGGAGAGCATGACCCGCAGCTGAAACCTCACTGTGAAGAGACGAGCTTGGCTAACAATGCATTAGTTTATGCTTGTTCTAGAACATCTTTGCCAACACGGAACAACTGCACGGATAGCTGGGAGTTCCTGTTACCCCACCCCAGCCCCTACATTCTCACCTGACAAGAGCAGGGTGTGTTTTTCAAGACGGATGAAGGGAAATTGGTGTGTCATTGTATCCTTGTGCTATTCCATTTCCACGGTCCCGTTTGAGATAGCACATGCGTGTAGTTTGTGTGTCTCAGGCTTCGTTTGAATGTGATGGTTAGGGGGACTTTCCTTGACTTTGAAGACCTCAGCAGCTTTGAGAAACACTGGGCAGTTGGTCCTGGTGCCCTTCAGCTGTGGTTTGCTGGATGTTTTGCACACGACTAGGGTTATGTGTCCTTAGGAAGAGGAAGGAAGGAAGGTGCTGCTTTCCCCACATCATTTTAAGACCCTGTAGTGGACTCGATAGTCACACCCTGATCATCTCAGACACCTAATCCCCAGGGCCCCCCTGTGGGATCTGACTCAGACATGGGCTCCCTGCAGGTGCAATGGCATTTGGAATCCTCAAATGTGGCCATCCTGGATGAAGGCTGAGCCCACCTCTGTTCCTCACTCCATCAGGCTGAGCACGGTCCTGGGCAGGCGTTGGCTGTGGGCTGCTTGTCTCCAAATGCTGAAAGAATGACTTTCTCTTAGTGACCTATGCACACACAGCCTCCCCACTGAGCTCAGCTTTGGTCCAGGGCTGAGGTCGGTGGCCAGCGTGTTCCCCCGGTGTGTGAGGGTCACTCCTCCTGGGTGACCCCACAACTGCTGTCTCACTGCACAGTTGAAGGCCACACCCAGACTGACAGCCATGCTCACCTCCAGTTATGCAGCCAGTCAGACAGACAGACGGACCTTGGAGTCCTGGAATTCACCCTCAAGGCATGTCTGCCTCTTCTCCATTTGTTTGCTTAACAAATCATCTGCAAGTGATTTGATTATAATTTGATTTGTGATCAAATTGCTCAGTGACTCTTTAAGTGGTTTTAAGTGACCTTGAAAAGACACACGACCATGAACCCCTCAAAATCCTCCGCGCCACGCTGCCCATGCTTACCCTGCTGGTCACTTTCCCTAGCAGTGTGGAAGTCCTATTCTGCGGGTGTTTCTACGAAGTGTTATCAAAAATTTGGTTGCTGCTGCTGCTGCATCCAATGCAGTGAGAAAGCAGCTCATGAAACACTGCCTGGACCCCATCCTCTCCCTCGCTGGGCCTGGCACCAATGGTCTCTGGCTGCTCCCAAAGCCAGAGCAATCGTGAAGGGGAAACGCTTTGAATCAGCAGAGGGAGAGCGTCAAGGCTGCCAGGGTCGGGCAGCGAGAGATTCACAGAAGAGGCCTCGGAACTGCTTCAGAAATGGATGGAGGTCGGGATGAGCGCATTTGAAGTGGAGAAATTTATTCTGAGGAGTTAATGGCAATGTGTCTTTCGCTGTAATAAATTTTAAAATTTCTTAAACATTCATGGTATTTTTTATCTTTTTAAAGAATAAAATTGTTGATTTCCTATCATCTTGTTTTGAAGTCTTGTAACACATTCACTGTAGTTTTGGATCCTGTCTCCCATTTACATAGGGCGGGATTCATGCACATTTGATTTATGCTTGGCTTTATAATTCAATACTGTTTGGTTTTTCCTTGCAAAATTCTTCCAGATTTGGCCTTTGGGAGCTCCGCCAACTGAGTTCTGCGTGCCCGTGACCCAGTCCCATCTCTGTACTTCTATGATCCTGTTTAGTATCTGTGTCTTTGAGAGCTTTGATTTCCAATAGCAGACACGGCTTCAGGCCTCTCTTGTGTTTTTCCTGCTCAGGGCAGGAATCGGTCAATTCTCTGGGACCCCCCGTGGTTCCATTTACTCCGGGGTGGGATCAGGAACAGAGAGAGGGTGTGGTAGGCCTATGTCACCAGGTCAGCTTTGCTTTTGGATTCGTTATTCAGTACCTGTTTGTCCTCAAGTATGTCATTTAACCTCTTTTATCTTCATTTCATTTATTTTTCAAATTAAGATGTTTACAACAAAAATAACTATTAACCAGTCTTCATTTAACAAACTAGCAAAATTAGCCCTAAATCTCCATCCCTCTGTAAAATACTCTGGTGACTAACCACATAAAGAAAGATTTCATCAGATCAAACCTTTTTAAAAATCTCATGAAACGAGGAATTTAAGCAATGCACAGAGAATACAAAACATAAAAACTGGGAGATTTAATCAGCTCGAATTATTCCATAAGCTGAAAGAGTTATCAAAGCCATCTATACAAGAATCATAGACTTGGCCTGAAATGTATACATTTTAAGAAATTTGAAATTCAAACTACAGACCCATATTCCATAAATGGTTTCTATTGTTTTTAAAAGATTGAGAAACAAATGGAAACAGTAGTTTCATTTTTAACAAGTGGTTTCCTGAGCGTAACATTAAAAGTGTTTAAGCAGGTAGGTGGAGTTACGGTAAACCATTCAGAGAGGATTCTGTCCAGATTTGATGCATGAGTACTTTTTCAGAGAGGGGCTGGGCTTTGTTTGTATTATAGTGCTATGTTGGAAATTTCCCTTTAGTTCTGGCATTTGGGGAGCTCTGGGTACCCATGGGGTGGTGCAGAGGGAGAACCAGCTGGGATGGAGGAGTCTGAGCCAGTACCTGGTCACCAGCAGGCCTGAGGTACTGTTGCATTCTCCAAGGCTGGAGTGTGCTGAACACCAAACCCCTGTGGGGCTCTGTGGACAGCTCTGTGCCTCAGCTGACTCTGGAGTGACCAGGGCCCGCTAGCCTTAGGGGCTTTGCTACTACCAATCAGTGTGTGGGGCTGCTGTGTGGGCAGCTGTTTGCCCTCCAGGCACTGGTGAAGTCCATACCACCAAGGTCCCTTCTTGGTATTAACAGGGTCCTGGAAGCTCAGCCAGTGTACCTTTGTGGCCAAAGTGAAGATTTGAGGAAGGCTTTACAGCACCAGTGCTCTCTGTGTCCTCCTCCTCCTCCCCGGTTTTCTCATCTGCATGAAGGGACATGAAACTCCAGCATTGCAAAGTCAAGATGACAACTGAAAACCTCACTGCTGTGCAGTTCTAGCCCTTGCATTTTTATAGCAATCCACAGGCAAACACAGGGGGAGGCCTGGAGCCGGGAAAGGCTGAGCCTTTCAGATGTGCAGACAAGGTGGTGCTGTGGGCCCCACTGGACTAGGAAGTGTCCTGCAGCTCAGAACCTGCCCTGGGCCAGGAATCAGCATAAGCATAAGTGCTGTCCAGGTCTGCCTTCTCCTCCTCCGCATAGGAGAGGAAGTCTTCTCACTTCTCAGGATGAAACCTGGCCCGCGCTTGTCCTCACCCTGTCACCCATCTGAGCTGTCGGGCTCAGAACCACAGGCAGTAGCAGTCCGCAGGGCAGGCAGGAGTGGGAAAGGACAGGGGACAGCCTGGGGACCACGACGGGAGGGCATGACTCTGCGGGGATCTGTTGTCCGACAAGCACAAGGTCCTTTTCAGCCAAGGGCAGGGCTGCCCTTGAGGACCCCTTAGAGGGATGGGGTGCGCCCGGAGGAGTACAGAGAGGCACAGGGTGTGTTTTAACAAATGTCTTCCTTTGAGGTAAAAATAAACTCTGTGTGCTGGAAAGCGACGGTCACAAGCTGGGTGTTTCAAACAAGAGACACGTGTTTCCTTCAGGCCCTGGGGGACAGAAGCACCTGCCTCAGGGGCCCCAGGGTCTTGCTGTGCCGTCCAGGCTGGGCTTGAACTTTCCATCCTTCTCTTCAGTCTCCTGGAGTGCTGTGATCGCAGATGTGTGCCACCAGGCCAGGCTGTGATTCCATTATTACAGAGCTCAGTTCCAAATAAGATTCTATGCTGCTCTGACTTCAACATATGTATTGGAGGAACATATTTCAACCCATGGCAATCAAAATGCTTAAAATCTTATACTGAATATGAACTGTAACAATAAAGTAGTTATTTTTCTATAAGACACAAAAGTTGTTTGCAGAGTGACTCTTGGGTGAGTAGTTCAAATGCTGGTTACAGTGTTTGAAACGTTATTTCCTTCTTACTGACTGCTGTAAAATCATCTATAACCTCGTTGCTTTAATGAAAGAATAACAGCACTGACATTTGTCACTGTCCCTCAGAATCTGCCTACAGCATTTCAGGATTGTCTGGTGTGGTCTTTTCAATAACAAGGGCTGAATGTATTTTTGATGTGACATTGTCAATGTACACAAAAATAAAGTCTAAGATGTGTGTCGCATAGCTGGAGGTGGAAGAAATGAGGTTTATCCTGCATCAAGGCATTTTTTGCATCGCCTTTCATTGTATCATTCTGGATTCAATCATGTTCATTTTGGGAACCTTAAAATCATTTTCATTTAAACACCCATGATAGCAAATAGTCTACTGTACAGCCCAGAAGAACAAAGGAGGCCTGTAAAAATAAACTTTAAAATGAATACTTCTCCCCCAAAGAGAAGCCATGGTACCTCCACCAATGGGTGTCATTCACAGTAACTGTCCACAAATTGCTCTGGGATGCACGTCGGTCCCCGAGGCCCCTCTGGGTGACCTGCGGGCTGATCTCATGTAGTATTGATGCTTATAATATGAAAATGTCTATATTTTAGTTTCCAGAATGGATGGCTTATGAATAATGTATAATATTTAATAAAACTAGACACTGCCTCATTAACAGCTCATCAAAAGTAGGATGGATCTTTCTCTTCCATCTGGCATTTTTGGGTCATGTATTGGATAAGATTGGGTAGATAGATGTGTACTCTTTCCCCCATTAAATACATTCACAATCCAGGGAATCTGAGATCTAATTTCTAAAAGGTTTTAATCACTAGTCAGATCGAGCTCAAAATAAAAATCTCATGCATTTAGTAACTTCCTTACTTTACAGAGAACCCTTCCATTTCTTTGAAAATTTTTACAGTGAAGGTAAGGTCAAGAGACAGGGGTGACTGTTACAAAGAGCACACAGTAAGTTAGCACAAGGGTTACAGAGCTGCTGTTGAGCTGAGCTTTTTAAGGTTACTCCCGTCTGGGGCAGGAGCCAGGTGCTAAGAGAAAACATCCCTTTGCTGCAGGACACTGAGGTACAGTCAACCCTGTGACCTCAGAGCCCCTAGAAGTGATAAGCTATTTGCAGCTTAGCTGGAACATTACTCCTGTTCTCAAGGAGTTTAAGTGCTTTAGTGAATCCCTAGCTCCTCTAGATGATGGTGGCCAACAATCGGTACCGTCTCATCTTGGCGTCTTATTCCTGCAGAACTCACATCCATCTCACAGCTTCTCCACTGACTTTTCTAACCATGACCACGTGGCCTCTTCCACAGAAGGGATATCTAGCTTTTTAGATGGAAGTATGCTGTGCATTTCCCATGGAAAGTTTATGTTTTTAGCCATTTTCCTCTGTACTTCTTTCCAGATATGTCTTGGTTACTTTTCTCTCTTTCTAAGAAAAATAACTGACACCCAAAATTAGGGAAGGAAGCATTTATTCAGCTTACAGTTTGTGGAGGTTACAGTCCATAATCAGCTGGCTCAGAGGCAGAGGGATGCGGCACCTGGGTAACGCTTCAAGGCAGCAGCCAGTAAAAGCAGCCAGAGGAAAAGGTGGGAGAGGGAGCCTCTTCTCCTCTCTTACATTGTATGCAGGCCACCTCTGTCCTAGCCGGAGGAGCAGATAGAACACCTGGAAAATCTCTGTGCCCTCCTCCTGCACAGGCTGAGGATATTTACAGAGTAAGGACCCTGGATCCCTGCTGAGTCTCTTAGTTAAACTTCTAAAGGGCTCAAGTTGACACAGTGTATCCACCATAACAAGCTGTGTAGAAGTAGAGGCAGGCAGGAGGCCAAGGGTGGCACCCAGCAGGGGCTGGGAATGTAGCTGCCTGGGGAGATTGTGTGAGTACCGGAAGTCACCATTTCTCCTCCTGCAGGGCCAAAGGCCACTTAGCACGAGTGCAGGCCTGTGGAGAACAGTTTCTGATGTCCAGTCTGTCCAGGCTGCGAGTCACAGAGGGCTCAAGGACCCCTTGGGGATCCTCACGGTCTTGCTCCCCTCAGCCTTGCCTGAGATAATCTATTGGAATCAGCTATCTAAGAAAGTACCAGTCCCTCCGTGTTCCCACAGTGCCACTGGGCCGAACACGACCTCCTGAAGAGGACTTTCTGGCCTTCTGTGACCCGACCCCGCTCCCCTCAGCCTTCTCTGTCCCACTCACACCTCCACTTCCGGTGGAGCCCAGAGGGTCCTGGGCCTCACCTCCCGGATCCTTATCCAGGGCACCTTCTCTGCCCCACCCCCATGCTGCCTTTGACACTAGGAGAGCAGCTCTTGTCATCAGTGGCTGGAACCACTTCCCAGCTGGGGCCTGCAAGTCCCAGCGACTTCCCCAGTACCTGGAGGTTCCCTTGAGGCCGGAGCACTCTCCATACCGCTGTCACTTGTGAGGCTGCATGAGAAGCACACGGACTGTGGTAGATGCCCAGATGGTGAATGGTGGAATGAGTAAGGGAGGCTGGACAGGTGACAGAAATCAGGACAGTCCCCGGAGGGGCAGCACAGACTGTGACAGGTCCCGATGCCCTGCCAGGGACCTCTGTCCAGCAGATAGCCGCTTCCTGTGTAGGCACCGCTATGGGAAAAGGGCAAGCCATGCGGCCTCCCGGGAGCTTCAGCGGGCTGGCAGGAGCTGACACCCTGTAATCACTGAGCTTAGTGATACTTGTATTCGAATTTACTTGGTTTTAAAAATCATTCAATCTTTTCTTTAGCAGATGACTCTGACAATGAGGTAGAGGAGAAGACTAGGGTGAATAACCTGGAAGAGGGCCTGGAAAGTTCTGTGTTGCCTCAGGAGTCCAGCAAGGATGGAGAGCTGATACAATAGACAGCGGGGTGACAGGCGGGCCACCAAAAGGTGTTCACACACTCTCACAGGGTTCCCAATGAGCCCCTTTCCTCACACTGTAGCACCCCATTTTTCCAGGTGCACTTGTTGTTTTACAGTGAGTATCATGAAGGATTCTAGTGCACTTAGCCAGCCGACATTGATTTCCTTAATTAAGGGCCATATACCAGAGCTATTTTTGACTCTGTCCTAATTTGCTGATTCTCTCCTCTGCTTCTTCACTTCCTCTCCAGTTCTTTCTCTCCCATTGTGCTTTTTTTTTCCTCCACCAAATTCTATTTGTGAATCAATTTGTCCCTAAGAATAGAGCAGGCTTTGCAAAAAATGTTTTCAGTACACAAAGAATGGAAAGTACATGCAAGTAAATCAAAGGGGATCCAATTAGGGATTTTTTTTTTTTTTGGAAAGGGTTACTGAGTCTTCATTTATTTGGGGAAACAGAGAGCACCAAAGTAAAAATAAAAGTTTCAGATCTTTTTTTAAATAAACAAAAGTGCAGATGCATTTGGAAAGCTACATTTTAGTCTGCTAAGGGGGAGGGGGTACTTGGAAGAGGCATTTTGAGAGGAAGATATTTATAGCCAGGCTATAACACTGAAGACTCTGAAATGCTTTGATCCTTAATCAAAACCCCTGAGTGGAGCAAAGATGAACATCTCCAAAACAAGGGCTTCAGGGAGTTCCAGGATGTGCAGCAGTCAGTGCCCAGCATGGTAAAATTGTCATTGATTTACCACCCTTGCTACCCCTCAAGGGTGGCTGAGCCCTTGACGTTTGTGATGATGAGCAAAGCAGAGGTCCAATATTGCAAGCCGGGAATGCAGAAGAGAAATTCCACAGCCATCAGATGGTTTTGGAGAATATTTTACCCACAAGCAACAGAGGGCACACGGCTAAGTGGGTGGATGCCTCCATTCCTGCAGGGTCTGCACAGTGGGAGTGGTGGGACCACGGGGACATCTCTGCTCTTTCTGGCTTCACCTACAATCCATTTCACACAAAAGCAAACAAGTAAAGCAAAACTCTTCCCAAGTAATGCTGTCATAGAAATGATGCAAAACAAAATATCTACTGAGCTCTATAACTTTATTAAAATTTGCAGAGGTTAAGACTATAAACTAATTAAAACTAAAAGTACAATTTGTGGTCATGGAGTTGTTTCATTTTCTTCTTCATACTTTCAATCAGCAGCTTTGCCATGAGCTAAGGAAGAGGTGTGATGAATATTTCCTTCCCTGTCTGATAGATAGCATCCCTCCTGAAGTATCATTTAACTTCACTTCGTCACTCCCTGGCAGCACCAGTGCCCCAGGTATCTACAGAAATGTGAAATCACTACAGACCAGAGATACCTGCTTGGAAGTAAGAGCAGATGGTGAGAGAATGTGTGTGGGACAAGAAAGGCTCATTGGGTGATATCTGGAGGGTAGAAGTGAGATTAATTTGCTCGCAAGTTTTGTGTCCGCTACATAGATGAGGAAACCATTGGGGAATTTGGTACCACCTTTGGTGTCTGGTTGCTTGGAAAGGGAAGGATCCACCATGTGACTAGCTCAGGAAGACAACAGAGGCAGAGAAGGCCTTGAAGTTGAGGCCACTCATAGCCACCAACTGCACCACCAAAGTACTCTGTTCCAAATTGATATGTGACTGTTCAGCTTGATGGTGTCATCTCCGGTGACTTGGGATCCACCCAGAGCACTGGTAGAGCCACCTTGGGGCGTGTTGGGCTGCAGAGGTGTGGCCTTGAGCCCTGTATTTGTCACTCCTCCTCTTCCTCTCCTGCCATTCCATGGCTTGGCTTCCTGGCCACCGTTAAATAAACACCTTTGACCTGCCACACCCTTCTGCCATGAAGTCTCTGCCTTGGAACCAGGTAACCATGGACTGGATCTGCTGAAATCATGAGCCACTTTTTCCTTTAACCTATGAGTGTCGGGTATCATGCTCCAGGAACAGGAATCTGAGCAGGATGGGTAGCAACAAAGGCACTACTTTTCATGTGAAGAATTCGGCATTATGGGAACCCACTACATTTAAGGCTAATGTGACTGTAAAGATGCAAAGTCAAAATGGTTATTAGAATAAAATTTAATAGGTTATGGCTTTTAAAACATGAACAACATTGCAATTTTACTGGCCCATCCATGTATATATAAAAATTAAGAAAAAGTGAGCTTCGCCTCTTGGTTGTAGGTTTCTGTCCTGCCAGACTGCTGATCACCCTCCTGTGTGTGACTTTCATCACTTCAAAACCAGGCCCATCCCCAAAATCACTGCTAGCAGATGTCTGGATCACTAAGAATGAGAATCATTTATATGAAGGCTTGCAGAAAAGATGGAAACGGTGATAAGCAGAAAACCAAACATATGAGCATTTTGTGGCTCTGTAATTTGTACTTGGGTTTCCTACCCTGGTAACCAAGGTGATTTTGTGAAAACTAAAATGACTGATGATAATCCTTCATCAAATTACTATGTGATACTAATGCAAATAACCTCCTGTATTCATTGCTGCATAAGAAATTCCAACAGCCTGTGAGAACTTGAAACAAGATCAATCACAGGGTATTTCACAGTTTCTGTGCGTTCTGAATAGGGTGTTTCTCAGCAGGCCTGTCAGGTGCTAGGTGGATGGACAGTCTGACCTCCAGGCTGACCTCAGACTGAAGGTCTAGGGCCACCGGGGCTCCCTCACACACTGGCACATTTCTCCTGGGCCTGGGCAGGCAGCCTTAGTCCTGGGCACGTGGGTCTGCAGAGGGCTCTCCCCTTGGAGAGTGACATCAAAGGGACGGCAGAGAGAGCCAGGCCACAGTCACAGTATCTGATATCACCGCCTCTTAGACTCATCTGTCTCCCGCACTCCAGTGGGTGCAGAGGTCAGCCCTCTTCATGATGGATGGGAGTACCAGCAGGTGGGGATGCCAGGTCATCTCGCAGTCTGGCCACCACATTGACTGGTTTCCTCCAGAGACAGGCACCAAGAGAGAGCCACTGTGGTCCTAGAATCTGGTGACCAAGGGCTTCTCCAACAAGTAGCAGATACAGTGAAGTGTTCAACCGGACATTTTAAGGAGGTGTCTTGGGAGTTGCTGTTACGGCCACCTCCCCCATCCCTTGCACTTTCTGTTAGACCCACTAACACCTGGTTCCTCTCACAACTGGATTTTCCCTTGTCTATTTGTTTAGATGATTTTTTCTCGGTGGTCGCTGATGTTGGCCCAATCCCTGAGCCTGTAGGCTTCCGTCTTCCCACCATCCTATCCTGGTGACACTGCGGATGCCGCCTGACCCTGCGTCTGAGTGAGCACTCCATGCTTAGGGGTCCATGGAGAGGGTTGCTAAGTGGAAGCGGTGTCTTCACCCCCTGACAGAGCTGCGGGTCCCCAGTCCTCCTACTGTCCTCAAATTCACAATGACCCAGCCCGTGTCGGCTTCCCGTACCTCCCGGCTCCTTCCCACAATTCCTCTCTCTCAACACACACATGAAGAAATGTGTGACTTTCAGACACCTTTGCTTCAAACCTTCTGCACAGAAATCTAATTGTCAATTCACTTTCATTGAGAACCTACCTGAAATCTATGTATTTTCAGTTTCCCATGTTAAAAATGTCTCATAAAGAGGATTCCAAATTCCCTTGAACTGATAACCTAACTAGACTCACTAAGCTCTAACTCACCTTCTGAAATGCCACCAGAAATGGGGAATTTATAATAATTCATCATTAATAGCCATTAATTTTTGAATTTTTTTATTGTTTCATGGAATCTCTTTTATCGTTTTCTTCCTGTATCTCTGTTATAAACCTCATCTAGTAATTTATGTAAAAATTCGGACACTGTTTTTCAGTTCTTGTGTGTCTCTTTTGCTCTATTTTATAGTCTCTATTTCTCTACTGGGGTTGTGTAACTTTCTTTTCATTTTGACCTTATTTTATTGTACGTCTTTAAGAATACTTACAATAGCTGCATTTAAACTGTGTGCTAATTCCAACATCTGGGTCATCTTGGGTTTTTACATACTGGTTCTCCTCTGCCTTTCTTTTGCTAAATGCATATCTACCAACTTTGATTCCAACATGGACATTGTGAAAGCTAAGCTGTAAAGATAAGGTATTATTGTCCCACATTCCTCAGGTAGCATTAATTTTTGAAAGGAGCAGAGAAGTGACTTGACAGGCTGCACACTGCACACTCCTCCTGCAGAGGTGGGAAGTCACTGCAGTCTCCATCCGGCCCTTTGATTTTACTCAAGTACTTGGATTGTGGATTGTGTGTGCATGCATGTGTGTGTGTGTGCGTGTGTGCGTGTGCATGTATGCATGTGCATGTGTGTGTGCATGTGTGTGTGCACGCATGTGCGTGTGTGTGCGTGTGCATGTGTGTGTGCGCACGCATGTGTGTGTGTGCATGTGTGCATGTGCATGTGTGTGCCTCAGGAGCTAGACACACACAGGGTGGAGGATTTTACACACCCCACCCTCCTTTTGTCCAGCAACGTCTGTCTTTTCTGTCCCCCAGTCTGGCAGCCCCGTGCCTTGGGAACTGTTTTCTCAAGCCAAAGTGACTGTCAGCCTTCTGCTAGCTCCTAGATGGCCCACCTAGTGGCTCTAACCGGGGGGCGGCACAGGCGTTTCACTCCGCGTTGTTTTCTGTCCTCTGTCAAACCCCCTACCCCAACTCTTTTCTGATTCTAAACACATTGCAGCCTCTGAAGATGCTTATTTTGTGCAGTTTGCCCAGAGCTGATCATTGCTGGGGCAGGAGGTGGCTGAGCTATGAGTTTCTGAAGGCGTGGCTCCCTTCCCTCTGTGTGGCTTCTAAGAATCCCGGCAGGAAGTCACCAAGTATGGTGTTGACACCGTGACATGTATGTTATAGTACAAAGAGGTCGTCCCTGAGGGATGTCAGGAATGTGTCCCATGCAAAGAAAACGCGCCATTCGGATCATATATTTATGTGGGTTTCTCCGCTGTATTCTCAAGTCCCTCCCCTCACTTCCTCTTCAGACCAGTGTTTAACATGATCAGGGCTTTATGGCCTCTTCATCTATTTATTGCTATAGATAGTTGCTACAGTTGCATATAAAAAATTAGAGGACACTGTTTCCATTCTTCTGAGCCAGTCTATTGAACACCTTAAAAAATATCAAACTTCATAGAGCCCAGACCTTTCCGGGAGGCAGAAATTGTCTCCTTGTGGGGACCGTGGCCTCTGAGGAAGGATGGACATGTGTCGAACATTCTAGACTCCTTTGCTCCCTGCAGCTCTAGAAAAAGACCTCCAGTATCTGCACACAGCTCTGCTCAGATGGGAGCTGTGGTTGTCACCGCCAGGCCTGCAGCTGCACCTGATCCATGATTCCCAATCCGGGCTGCGCCTGTGGGGTGGGGACCACTGGTCAAGCCCTGTGACAAGAACCGTGGCCTCCTCTCCACCACCACAGGACTCAGTGCTGCTTCAGACACTCGCGCCATGGGGGAGAGCTGTGATCACCCCATTCTGCTCTCAGAAGTTTGCTAACTCTCTCAAAATCTGAGAAAAAACCTCCCAGGAACACTGCTTTCCAGGACATGGCAAGAGACCCGCTCTTGTCCCTTCTGCAGCTTACACAGGCAGAGAGACTTAAGGGCATTTTGTGTCAATAATTTTAATGCGTACAAAGTATTTTCCATTCCAAATGCATTCGATAATTTAAATCATCTATTTTTTCTCTGCACACACAGCATTGCTGGGATGGCTCTGGATACATATTTTCCGGGACGATTGCATTGAGCCCAGCGAGACCCCTGCCCTCTGATGGACATCCAAGCTGCCTCTTTGTGTCACCTTCTCCACCTCAGAGACTGAGGTTCTCACAGGCTCCCCACTGGCCTGCACTCCCACAGGGAGATCATTAAAGCCAGGCTCTGCAGTTGTTTGATTTTTCCCGTGGCACGTGAAGAGTTAAGCATCAGATGGCTTTGGAAAGTCAATTAAAAAGGGATAGTGTAGCTTAATCACAGGGCTTTTCCTATCTATCTTCCCCAGTAGTTACTTTAAAACTCCTAACTTGAAATCACAGTCTGGTGCTGTCTTCAGAAGTTCACTCAATCAAAAGCCAAGTGCTGAGTAATCAAAGATCTTAAGTAACTGGAAGTTCTAACCCTAGCCGCAAGAGGATTAAAAATCCAGTAACCAGAACTCCAGTCTTCGATCCAGCCTGCGCCAGTGCATAATGAGAAATCCCCGAGCCCCAGATCACAGGCCTGTCGTTGCGCAGCATAGAACTAAGTGGAAACTCTCTTTAATTCCTTAAGAGATCCTATCTGCCTGATGGAAATAGATATTGGCTCCTGAGTCCCATGATTAGAAGAATGGAGGGGGATTAGCAAAGATGCAAGGGAGGCTCAGCCTCGCTCATTTACATGGCATCACCCTGACAGGCGGTGGGGGGCTCCCCGCCAGCCGCACCTGCGCGAGAGCCGCATTTATTTACCGAGGTGGACAGGGATTAAGATCCGTTTATTTTGCCATATCCAATTTTTAAAATCTATTAAGCACTTTGATGCTTCACTCATTTTGTTTTTTGTTGCCAACAGCTGAGCTGTTTGCAGAGATGTTTATTTTCATTCAAAGTAACCTGTCCACTGATTGGGCTGAGACCTAAGTGAGGAGGGACCTCTGGTCCCGGGTCGGGGTGAGTGAGGACCACTCCCGTGTATTTAGCGACGAGACTCTGACTCAGAACCTCCACACCCTGTCACTGCCTGCTGGTTGCCACGCGGTGGGACATATACCATACACACGTGGGCCACGTGTGTGCTGAGTAAATGTGCACACGTGTGAGTTTACACATACAGCCTAACATGAAATCACTGCATGTGAAATGTGGCACACAGCAATATCTGATATCAGATCATCCCTGACAGGTGATAGAGGTGATCGCCTATCTTGGCATGCAATATCTTGAATAAGCCTATACATTTTTTATTATGTAAATGTACATTTATGCACTTAGCATTAAAATTTATAGTTAAAATTCCCCAAGGATAATAAACTTGCAGAAAGATCATTGAGAACTTAACAGTTTATGCTACCCTTGGTTTGCTCCCTCTGAAAACTTTAAGAAGAAACAAAACTGTATAAATTTTGATATTTAATATAAGTGCAAAATTAAATAAGTAAGCTCCCCTGGGTGAACTATCACTAACGTGTTCAAAATTATTACACAAGCAAAATGCTTAAACACGTGCATTGTCTCTCAGCTCTGCCTCTTTGAAAAGGACATTGATATTCTGCATTGATTGTTGCTTCTAAATTCACTGTCTCTATGAAATATACAACAAGCATCTTCAATGAAGTTTTGGATCTGGTTGAATCCAAAATGACTGTCAAAAAAATTAAAGCACAGAATCTATGCACTTAAATTAAGACAAGTCAGCAAACAAACACAAGCATAGCAAAGCACCCAGGCCAGGACCAAGAAGTAACTCAGGAAGGTTGGTGCTCGTGTAGGGATCAACTAACAGAACATCAGAATAGCAAACAACAGAAAATATTTCAAAGAGAAACACCAACTTTAGACAGTAAACAAATTCAAAATTGTTTATAGCTAAATTTTAAAATGCAAGATAAGGGCTGGGGATTTAGCTCAGCAGCATAAGCGCCTGCCTTGCAAGTGTGTGGTCATGAGTTCGACTTCTGGTACCAATTTAAAAAAATGCAAGATAAACGAATCTGTAGGAAATCTGTTAATAATTTTTGGAATATAATAGGGGTCCAAAAAATGCATCTTTCGACAATGCTCTGGTGGCGGTGGGCATCATCACGGTCAGGACCTCGAGCCTGTACCTCACCCCAGAGCTCTCTATGGTCCCTCCCTTCCTCTCCGACCTTCTCTCTTCCCCGGGGAACCAGAGCTTGGCCCCGGGCTCATTACAGCTGTGTAGATTTTACATCGATGGCATTGTTACTAGGTGCCCTCCTTCTGTCTGACTGTTTCCATTCGGAGCAACCCCTGGGTGCGTCTTCCACAGTGCTGAAAGCATCGCTAGTTGCCTTATTTCCACTGCCAAGTAGTTTTCCCTTGTACAAGTCCCAGGCTGTGTATCCGTGCCACTGTTCGTGGAGTTTGGGGTTGTTCCAAGTTGTGGCTATTCAGAGTAAGCAGCTCCGAACGGTCATGCACGTTCTCCTATGTGAATGTGTGCCCCCCTCCCGGTCACTTCTGTGTTCCAGGAATGACTTGCCCCTGGGGTAGCTGTCTAAGAAACTGCATTCCAGGGTGGGTGCATGATCATGCGGTTTTACATTTGCAAACACTGTCTATGGATGCACTCACCGGTCCACATGCTCCCCAATACCACAGACCTCTGCAGACCAGCCGGGTAAGAGGTGTGTCCGCGGGATTGCAAGTGACATGCTCCTCAGAGCTTGATTTCGTGCCCCGGTGTCTGTGTTTCCTTTTGCCCTTACTGTTTTTGAGATCACTGGTTCTGAGCTGTCAACAGTGTATCAGTTTCTGCATAAGGGTCCGTGAGATGCATGGCTTGCAGTTTTCCGTCATTACAACACTGTTTTGGTTTACAATAAGGAAAACACTGCTTTTGAGGATGAATTAGGAAGCATTTATTTTCTTCAATTTTTTTGTGAGACTATGTACAGAATTAGTATTATACCTATGTTTTTAAAGAACACAGATATTCATATGCGAATGCACTGTGTGGTGGACTCTTCTCCAACAGAGAAGTACACCTGCATTTCTCCGACAGCTCTGCTCAGATCTCTGTTAATACTGTGGATTTTGTATTCCATGAAGGAATTGACTTCACTGAATTTGTCAAACTTGAAAAACGTAAGATGGTTCATGTTCTGCTGTATCCTGTAAGGTATTTATACCTACAGATTTTCTAGACATACTAATATCTGCACACACTAACTGCATACAAAAACACTGTTAGTATCTGGGCATCTTCTTATTTCCAAGTTATTGTTTTTTCATCTTTCTCTTTATTTTCTTCTTATACTTCTGGTAAGAACTTGATCAGTTAGGTAATCTCAGAACCCGGTTTAACTTCCACTGACGTTTTGGGCAGTGAATCCCCTTTTTACTTCATCACTTTTCAGTCTGATCTTTATTATTCCCCGGCTCTTTTTTCAGTTTGGGTTCGACTTCCGTTTAGTTTCTAATTTCAAAAGTAGGGAAAGTCACCATTTGGAGAATATCCTATATTTTCTCTGGTTTTATTTTTTAATTTTTATAAAAGTATTTTTGGTTGAAAATAGGTACACTATATTCGCGAGGTAAAACGGGTTTTGGAGGGGAAGCACTGGGGAATGAACCCAGGGCCCTCACGCTCAGCCGCTTCCCCGAAGCTTTTGTATTATTGTTATTTTGAGAGAGAGTTTTGCTAAATCACTGCATTACCCAGACAGGATTCCAGCTTGTCATCATCCTGACTCAGTTTCCCAAAGCGCCGAGGTTGCAAATGGGCACCACGCCTCTGCTACAGTGAGGCATTTTGATCTAGACACACTCTGTGGGAGTATTAAATAAAGCCTCTGGCCCCAGCCATCATCACACCAACCTGTCTTTCTCAAAGAGATAATATTAGAAATGTAGTTTGTTAGCAATTTTGAAATACATCCTATGTTATTATTAACGATGGTCAGATGTAGCGCAGGAAATCACTAAAACCCACTCCCCTTACTCAACCGGAGCTTGGAGCCCATTGGCCAACTTCACCCCAGCCCAGCCTCTCCCCACCTCTGGTTATAACCTGTTTATTTGTGTCGTGAGAGCTTCTCACTTCAGACTCTCATCAGAGACCATGAGCTATTTGACTTTCTGTGCCTGACCTATTTGATGTAGCATAATGTATTTATAATGACTTTATTTTTAACAAAGGAACCGATAAAACAATAGGAAATGGCAATGGATATTCACATTTAGAAGGTGGAAGCCAGACCCTTATATCATGTAAAAATCACCTCAACATGAACTAAAGAGCAAGACACTACACTTCAAAACTATTTTAAAAACAGGGGAAACTTACAGACATCGATCTGGGCGGTGACATCTTGGATAAGACCTAAACACAAACAACAGCCACACAAACTGCTGGAATTGTATTGGACTGAATCCTTCTGAACAGCCAGCAAAGCTGTTGGGAGAGGGAAGAGACAGATTAGAAGTCACCAGCTATCAGAGAGTCCGGAAGATAACAATAATCAGCCCAGACAAATCAAGAGTGAAGAAACGGCCCAGCTAATTCTTGTGCAGATATTTCTAAGATAAACACATATGAGTGATTAATAGTTACAAGAAAAAAATACTCAGCATCTGTAACTATCAGGGAAATAAAAATTGTATCCTGAAAATCACGCCTCAGACCTGGTAAATTAGCCGTCACCAAATCAAGACTGAGTGACACTGCCCAGGTAGGGAGGGACAGCGCGCTGCCTTCCCAGCGAGGTCGCTCTGTGCTGTGAATTCGCTCACAGTCCTGCGCCAGACGCAGGCCACTGGTTTTGAAATTTGCCTTTGAATTTTGATACAACTTTCAGTACTTCCCCATTCTTCATTTGCTTCTGACTCATCATTGATTTAAAATATATAATACACAGTGTCTTATACATTGTCCAAGTGTTTAGAGATTCTCCAGAGATGTTTTTGTTCTTTACTTCTGATCTCATTTCACTAAAATTGGATGATACAGTATATTTGACATTTATTTATATGTATTTTATAGGCCAGAATATAGCTAATAATGGTGAGTAACCTATGCATCCTGAACATAATATATATTCTATGATTGTGAAGTGGATTGTTCTGAAAATTTGGGTTCATTCAAGTTGGCTGGTGTGTGTTTCAACTCATGTACATTTACTGATTTTCTTCTTTTTGTCAATTGCTGCAGAAAGGCAAAGACGGGCCTGGGGCGAATCCTGCCTTTCGGTAGGTAGTTTAGGCAACTGGTATTTAATTTGATTATTGATATCATTAAGTTTAAGTCTATTATCTACTGTTTGCATTGTTTAATCTTTTTTATTTCTACCATTTTGGAGGATTATTAAGATATGGTTTCATGTTTTTGTTCACTTAATAGCAATGAGATTGTAAAAATATTTTGGTGACTGATCGAGGTTTCCTAGCTGGCGAGGTGAACTTCCCAGACTTCCCATAGTTGTCCAAGTCCGTGTAGAATACATAAACACTGCCAGAATAGTCTTCAGCGTCTTCACTACTCCAAACATTATTTTGTCACGATACTGATTTTTCACATTAGAACCCATACCCGACATTTTTTATTTAAATGGCCGATTGAGTGGAACTTCGCTCATGTTTCTTGTTCTGTGGGGCAGATTCGTTACGTCTCGGGAGACTTGGCTCCCTTAGGCTGGGAGGAGAGCTTGAGCATTTCTCATAGTGAGAATCTAAGGGGGTGAAATATTCATCCCGTGTTTCAAAATGACTTTATGTACACTTTTGAGGTGATGGTCCTTCCACTATTTTCCTCCTCAGTACTTTTAAGTGTTGCTCCTCTGTTATTCTACGCCTTCTGTTATTGCTTCTGAGGGGAACCTCTGTGTGGTGTTTTTCTGGTTTGTCTGATTTAAAGCTGCTTTGGTGCACTATCTCCTGTGTATGCTGGATATTCTGTTAGGTTATATTTCACATCAGATTTGAATATCAGTCAGAGGTTAATTCAGTCCGCCTGTTGCTCTCTCTCTTCTCTTTCTGTCCTACATTTTGTGTTTGCAGATTAGACATAAATCAAGGCGCTGGATGTTCACATTCCACTGATTCTCTCTTCAAATTTTCATTCTGTTTTCTCACGGTGTTTAAGGTTTGATAGTTTGTTTTTATTCTCTACATTTTTGCCTATATTTTATTCTGCATATTAGATCTGATACTTACTCTATTCTGTATCATATGTACTGTGCATTTTCACAGGTTTTATTTAGGTCATTCATATCTTCCATGGAATAGAATTGTGATGAATTTTAAAACATAACATTGTAGGAAGACAGTACAGTGAATTCCAATATGCCATTCCAAAGCTCCCCTATTTTATGTGAGTATGCTACAATTTTACAATGCTGCATTCGTATTTCTTTTCTTTTCTTTCTTTCTTTCTTTCTTTCTTTCTTTCTTTCTTTCTTTCTGTCTGTCTGTCTGTCTTTCTGTCTTTCTTTCTTTCTGTCTGTTTGTCTGTCTTTCTTTCTTTCTTTCTTTCTTTCTTTCTTTCTTTCTTTCTTTCTTCCTTCCTTTGTTGTGTTGTTGTTGTTGTTTGTTGTTGTTGTTGGGTCTCGCAATGCAGCTCAGGCTGATCTTTAGCTCACTTTGTATCCCAGGCTGGTCTCAAGCTCATAACGATTCTCCTACCTCAGCCTCCTGAGTGCTGGGGTTACAGGCGTGCGCCCTCAGACCCGGCAGATGGGGTCCGTATTTCCTTGCTTAAACCTGCTGACTTGCCCGTTCCTGATGTCGTCTGCACCTGTCTTCCGCTCACTGTGTCCAGAGGCTCCTCCCAGCTGTGTCGATTTGCCGACCTTCCCTCTTTTTTATGACCTTAGCAGTGCTGAAGAATAGTGATGGGGTGCCTTTTAGATTCTCCTTTAGACAGAATCTCTTGGGTATTTTCCTCACGATTAGCAGTGGGGAGAGAGAGCTACACCAGCAGTGTGCCCGCTGTGTCCCGTCCTTAGAGGAGTACACGCTCGGGGGGCGGGGGACTTCACTGACAAGGCCAGGGCTGGATGCCGGCCTCCAGAAGAGAAGGAAATCACTACTGGATTTATAGTCACTGTAGCAGCCACGGCCAACATCCAAACAGCATGTGTGCGTCCTGGTGCAGGGCTAGAAGCGGCAGCCACTCTGGGGCCCTGTGCTTCTGGGAGGATGCGATTAGAACCCTCCCCCTAGTCACTGGTGTCCTTGTACCTCCTGGGATGTCCTCATCTCCAGGCCACCTCAGATGACAGAGCGAGGCGAGGCATGTGTGCATGCCACCCAGTCCCTTGGCAAACAGCTGCGGACATCGGCATCAGCACCTGTGACCAGCTCTCTCTGAGGGAGCTGACCACGCACTCACACCAAGCTCTTCAGCTCTGACCCATCGCACGCGGACCACGCTTGGGGTCTCTCTTGGTCGCCTATAAACCCCAGCACCAACGGTAAAAGCATCTGGTGCTCACACTCCACCATGCACTCTCTTAATGGATATGTGTTAGGTAGAATAAAGAGAGACAGACAGACAGAAGACAGAATACGCAACTATGCAGAAAGCACACTAGACACAGTTTAGATATAGTGATGCTAAAATGCCAGGCGGCAGCGCTACGGAAAGCAGCAATAGCAAGGCAAGCACAGGGCCTCACCCAGAGGGCTCCACTCCCTTCCAGTGCTGAGCCTGCGCGGCTTCTGCGACCCCAGCAGTAGGGCGGGCCCTTTGACACGTTCGTCCTACATTCCGTCTTTTGTCATGTGTGTCATTGCATGTGGGTTTCTCTGGTCTCCTAAATGAATTCTTCACAAATCTGCATCTGCTAGGGGTCACGTTTTGTGCTGTGAAGATCTGGGTTGACAGATCCTCAGTATCATTTGTCCTTTGCTACAGTACCGCACAGAGCGGCTTTCCTGCCTAACACATTCCGTGCGGTTTACCTAGCGAACCTTTCCTGGTTCCTTTTGCTATGGCAACAATTGATGTTTTTACTGCTTGTAAATGTTTACCTGTTTCAGAATGTCACACATCTGGCATTTTATAGTATGCTGCCTACTCAGGCCATGCATATTTCACTGAGCTACACGTATTTTTCCCCACGTTTCCTTGGCTGGATGACTTGTTTCTTTCCACTGTTGAATAATACTTCACTGTTAGTGTGTATCAGAGTTCATTAGTCCATGAACATGAGGGAGACTAACATTATTGCTTCTAGTTTTGGGTAATGCTGAATTGAAATGCTACGCACATTCACACTGAGGTTAGCATTAGCAAGTCTTTCAAATTTAGCTCGCTAAATACCTAGAAGCATAATCGCTAGATCACACAGAAAGGACACATCTACCTCTCTAAGAAACGGTCCCAGTGCTTCTGACAGTGAGCCATTTACACACCACTAACAGTGAACTGGGCCTTCTACGGTCCTGGCCAGCAACTGGCATTGTGCTGCTTTTACTTTATCATTCTAACTTGGGTGCATTGGTGGGTCTAGTATTTTGATTTACAGTTTATTATGACCAGTGTGTATGTCAATTTTCTACCTGCATGGCTTCTTTGATGAGGTGTTTATTCAGCTATTTTACTTATTCTTAACTTTTATCTTATATTTGAGCTTTGAGACTTTGGATATTTTGAATTTTTGGATATAAGTTTTATAAAACACATCAGAAATATGTTCCACAAACACTTTTCCTGTCTTTGGCTCATTTTTTCATTAGCTTAGTGATGTCTCTTGTATAATTAAAAAAAAAAAAACCCTTAATTCTAGGGCAGTTTTTCAGTGTTTTCTTTCATGAATTGTACTTTTGCATAGTGTCTAAATTCTCAGCATGCACCAAGGTCACAGTGATTTACTGCTGTAATTTTTTTATCCTAAAGTTCTGTAGCTTTATATTTCACATAGAAGTCTATGTTTGCCTTTGCGTTTGTTTATGTAAAATATGTAATGTCTGCATCTAGGTACATTTTCTTTGGGGATTTTTTGAATAGATGTGTCCAGTTGCTTCTCTGGCATTTTTGAGGAGACTTTCTCTCTTCTTCTGCATTTCTTTTCCCCTCTGACAAAGGCTGGCCCCTGCACCTGTCTGTGACTGTCTGGTTCCATTGCAGTGCACAACCTGTCCCGTGTCACATCACTGCCTGGCTACCTCCGCCACCTGCCCTTCGTCTAGAATGACCACTGCTGATTTTCCAAATTTCTCCATTGTCAGGATTAGGCTGACTATGTGAGGTATTTTGCTTTTCATGTTATATTTTTGAATTAATTTATTGATACATGCAAAGTAGCTTGCTAGAGTTTTCCTTGTGATTTCTCTTAGGCTACGTATCAGTTTAGAGAGAGTATCCTAACAACGTCAGGCCTCAGGGCCCATAAACATGGGATAATTTACATTTAGTTATAAATGCTTGAAGACTTTCATCAGTGTATTGTAGATTTCTACATAGACATTCCATGCATTAAATTATGTGTTCTAAGTATTAATCTGAGTATTTATTTTGTGTTTTATTCTCATTATAAGTAAGGTCAATATCGAAATTTCAAATTTAATTTGTGTCAGAGGTGTATAGGAAAGCAGGCCTGTTTATTTAGTAAGGCTGTACCTGTGCCTTTGCTTTACTTGTTTGTTAGTGTCTGCAGCATTATCGTTGTTTATTTTTGTTTAATTTTCTATGTAGGCAAAGTCTTCTCTGAGTGGAGGAAGTTTTATTTCTTTTCCATATTATATATACTGATTTAATTTTAGTGACTTTTTATGGTAGTTAAGAGTTTCATTAAAATCTTGACTAGCACAAGGGGCAAAGTGTATCTTCTTCTTGTGCCACATCTTAAGGGGAAAACATGTTTGATGGAGATCACACTGAGGCAGCACCCAGCGGGCTATGGGTCAATCAACTGGCTTTCTATATTAGCTTACAGTCTGCCCCAGGCCTAAGGGACTCACCTTAGGATTCAGTGCCTGGCATGTGGAAACAGAACTCTCCGTGCCAATGGGCACGTAGAAACCTGAAGTGACCCGTGACACTGTGATGTCTCTGCAGGCAAGATAACACTGTAGCTGTGGGTGCTGACTCTCCCTCAGAGTTCCAGGGTAATAACGGCCAAGCTTAGCGATACAACATTCCTCTCAGTAAGCACAAGGGCACTGCTTGGAGTGTCTTTGTTCTGCTCTCTCAAGGCCTTGCCCATTTTCGTGCCCCTTTTGCCTCAGCTGTTCTACAACCTCTGATATGTTCCTCAACATATAACAGAGGCCAGATGGAGAAGCCAGGATTTTATCCACGAGGACTCTGACTTCCCAGGACCCCTGTGTACCATATTGCTTTTATCTTTCACTGTGCGTTTGTCCAGGGGTTGGGGGACTGGCCAGCTCCGGACACATGGTGTCTCTCAGCATTAGTACACTATTCTAGGCTGCTTTGTCATGCCATTTACTAAGGCTACAAATGACCCAGTTTCTCCCGTGCTGGTAATTCTTGTCATGAGTAGTTTTGGATTGGGGATTTTCCTGTATTGATCAATGTGATTTTTTGATCACTCTTTAGTGTATTTAAAATTGTCGATCAACTTGATTGATTTTCAAATTGTGAACAATCTTTGCATATATATGAATAGATGTGAATAAACTCCACTCAGTACTGGTATTATTTTGGGTTCAGTTTTCTTTTAATTTGTTTGTGTTCTATGGAAGATTATTGGGGACTCTACATTAGGACTTACTCTTTTCTTTTTCTAGAAGATTATTAACTATTGACTTGATTTCTTAAATTGATATAGATCTAGTCAGAAATCTATTGGGTGTGAATTTTTGTATTTTTATTTTTCAAGAAATTTTTCCATTTCAATTCAGTTACCAAATTTTGTGTACATAGTGAATTATAATATTTCTTATATCCTTTTAATATTGATGGAATAAAGTGTGAGGATTACTCTTTGATTTCTACTATTTGTAATATTAGACTCCCTTGTTTTGGGCTTGTGGTAAGTCCACAGTTAAGGTAAAAACACACAGAGAGAAAACTGCTCAGCTTATGACCAGGGAGCGAAAGGGGAAGCTGAGAAAGTGCCCTCCTGCCACTTCCTAGGCCACTTCTGGATGACCTGAAACCGCCCACCAGCCTCTGCCTCTCACAGGTGTCGTCACTTCCCACTACTCCACCCAGATGACCAGAGACCGTCCGAGAAAGTTGACGGGCAGTAAGAAAGGTTGATCTGGGCTCGCAGTGGCAGAGATTTCTGTCTGGTTACTTGGTGTCATTGTTCTAGGACTGGATGACAGGAAGCTGTGCAGGAGACACGTGACAAAGGAGTCTGCTCACTGCATGGCATCCAGGAAGCAGACACAAGGGCGGGGCAGAGAGGAAGGAGCTGTGGGAAGACACAGGGCCTGAGTCCTGCCCTGAGCACCATCTGTCTTCTCCTCAGCCCCATCTCCTGCCTCCCACTGCCTCCCCACTGTGGTCATAGAGGAGTCATTCACGGATGACCCAGAGCCTTCCTGACCCAGCCTCCTTCCCCAAGCCGCCAGCTGTGGACACAAGAGCTGTTGGGGGTGCATTTTTACCCAAACCACATAAGATTTTAGCACACAGGCCTTTGGGGAACATTTATGATCTCAACAATAGCAGCCCTAGGACTGTGGTACTTAGAGGCGGAGGCATGGGAGGCAGTAAAGATTAGACCCTCATGATGGTGTTGGGACCCTGAGTTTTCTCTCCCCTTCTCTCCATTCTGATACACATGGAAGCCTATGTGAAGACACAGTAAGAAGGAACCCAGACAGAGGGACCCTGCTCCCAAAGAGCACACTGCCTCTCTGAATGCAGACTTTCAGTCTCCAGAACCAGCAGCAACACAGATCTGTGATTTAAGTCATTTCTGTCTGTGGTATTTGTTTTGCGACAGCCTGAGCTGACTGAGACCCCTACTCTATACCCTCCACACATTTGACTTCTGTGACAAAAGGGCATAAACTGCTTCAAAAATAACTCTCACCCTGGGGAAGATGCAGTCCTGCATCCAGGTTAATGAAAATAGTGCAAGGAAGGGTGAGTTTTCATCATTTTGAGAGTGGCCCCCGAGCAGTGTTTCCTGGACAGCACATTCCAGATGGAAAGGGTAGTGTGGACCAAGGCCTTCTCTCATTCTCACCTAGAAAGAGGAGTTTGATGACCAGCCTGCATGAACCCGGGAACTGAAGAACAGGGAGATAAATGAGGGGAGCAGCTGTTTTCCAACCCCATATCCAGCAGCACCAGTGATTTTACCAAATGAAGTGAGCACACAGGGTGAGTCCGACTCCACAGTGGATGCTCTTGCCAGGGACAGCTGCCTCCTAGAGCCTACATTCCACCTCCAGGCTACAGTCCACCCCTCCGACCTGTTCCACTGTCTGCCCAGGCAATCCACTTGCTCTGACTCTGACTCACAAATCTGTTCTTCTTTTCTCCCAGTCAATCCCTTTTGGCCAAAAATATCTGCATTTTTCCCTGTGCCACCATGGCCACTGCTAAGACCATCCTCCCATGTGAGGTTCAAGGTGCTTCAAAAACCAGCAGCCATGGAATTTTTTTTTGAAAAGAATAAAACCAAATGAGAGAAAACAAAATGGGGTCAGTTAGAACAAAAGGATGAACATGGTACATGACTTAAAAACAAAATACAAGATGATCAACAATGATTAGCATGATGTCTCTTGTTATTTTCAATAGAATTACCCATGTCAGGCATTGTAAAATTGAACATAACAATACAGAACAAAATCAATAAAAACAAAATATTGCAGACATTATAGGACTTCAAAAGAAGATAATAGTCAAACCAGAATGGGTATCATAGTGAATCTTACTGTCTTTGGAACAATTGCCTATACCCTCAGGCTTGATACTGTCAAACAAAACAGATTTGAATAAAATCAGTCAAAACAAGACAATGATCAAACAAAGAAGATTCAAATAAAATCAGTCAAAACAAGACAGTGAAAGCAAAACAGGGCTTCAAATCAAGTTACTAGGAAATAAAAAATGGTTACCATAGTATGTCCTGCTATCTTTGGAATAGCTGTCCATGCCCTCAAATCTAGTACAAGTAGACAAACTGGAACAGAATATAACCAAACTAAACAGAGCAATGCAAACAATATGGGCTTCAAATCATGACACAAGATTAACAATGTACACTGCCTTCCCTATTTAGACAATTCTTCCCCTTTCACTTTCACGGGTGCATTGTACATTTTGTATCCCACTAACACCTTTAGTTTTTAGATTAGGCAGACAACCCACTATTCACCTAAGTGATTCTGAACCTTTTTACCCCTGAGCATGATCTCAAGTTGTATCCATTTATCTACAAGAGCCTCAAGGTTTTCCTTCCTTATGGCTGAGTAGTTCTCCATTGTATAAAAGTGTCATGGCTTTCCAACCAATCTGCAGCTGAAGGCGAGCTACCCCCACTTTTTTCTGGTTCCCTGTCACACAGAGCATTATTTTCTCATCTTTGACTTTCAATCTATAAACCCTCTTTCAGGTTAATTGTATTTCTTATATAGAGCATCTTGATGGATCCTCTCTCCGGATCCGCTCTGCCTGTGTTTCTTTTTATTAGTGTATCGAGGCCATCTATGTTAGTGTTTATGGCCAACCTTCTCTGCCTCATCTCTGCTATGCTATTTTTCTGCTGTTGGTTGCCTACTTTTCCCTTTCATTCCACTGTCTGCCCTGTTCAGTGAGTCTCCTCTGTCACTGTTCCTGAATCCATGGTCTTTTCTGTCTCTCTCTGTCTCTCTGTCTCTCTCTAGAATGTCCTTCAGTATGTTTTGCAGGGTTGGATTGGTGGTCATGGACTCCCCCAGTTCCTCTTTGTCAAGGAAACATCTTGTTTCTCCATTAATGTTGAGCAATATTTCTCAGGGTACATTAATCTGGGTTGGATGTTATTTTCTTTCAGAACTTGGAATACTTCACTCCAAGCTCTTCTTGATTTGATGGTTTGTGTCGAGAAGTCTGTCATGATACTGATGGGTTTTCCTTTATAGGTGATCTGTTTCTTTTCTCTGACAGCTTTTAATATTCTGTCTTTTTGTTGAATTTCTGGGATCTTGATTATTATATATGTCTGGGTATAGATCTGTTTTGGTTGTAGCTGGCTGGAGTTCTGTCTGCCTCATACATCTGAATATCATTTCCTTTTCCTATGCTTGGGAAGTTTTATTTAATTATTTCTGTAAATAGCCTTTATATTTCATTTGGGTTTACCCCTGCTTCTTCATTCACATTTTTTTATTCTTAAGTTATAGATCCTCTTGTGATCTTCTAGCCTTTGTATTGTTACTTCCTAGTTCGTTGTTATTTTTAAGAGATCTTTCCTTTTGTGGTCACAACCTGCAAACCTGTTTTCAAGCTTTGATAGTCTATCTTTGGTTTCTTTCAAGCAGTTTTGCCAGCTTCAATGGAGTTTTTAATTTCCTGGTAATCTCTTTGAATCTGTTTTATGTTTTCTAAATTTTCTTTATATTCCTCACTGAAGTTTTCCCCCTTTTTCTGTGCTCCTCTATTCTTCCATCTGTGTCTTCTTGAGAGGTGGTTAGCATTTTTTTTATTATTTTTCTTATATCTTCCTTTACTTGTATTAATATTTCTGTTTTAAGTTCTTTTATAGTTTCACAAAGTTGTTTACATCAAATGCTGTTGTTTCAGAAACTGCAGGGGTGCAACTTCTGCTCTCTCCTGTGTTTACCTCTCCTGAGGCAGTACTGTTTGGGCTCCTGAGCCAGTACTGTTTGGGTTGGAGGCTTTAGACTTCCTTTTGTTTCTTCCTCTTGTCATGTTTCTGATTTCTTCCAGACGAATGGATATTGGGGGTCCCTGGTACTTCCTATATTGGTTATAATTACTCTGAAGCATTCTGGCTAGGGATTGCTGCATTCCCCGGTTTGCTTGTGACTACTGGAGTGTAAGCAGGGGCAGGCAGGCTGGTCCCTCCTTTATGATCTAGTTAACCACTGGGAGTCTTCACCATGTTAGTGTGTGCCACGCAGTCGGGGTTGGTTAGGATAGCTTTACGGAATCCTCGGCCTTGGCTATTGGACCACACACAGGGGCAGGACTCAGTCCAAGAAATTCTCAACAAACTGCTCTGCACTAGGAATGACTGAATGAAGTCACTGCAGCTCTGGTTCCAGGCTTATCCTGCCAGACTCTAAAATGGTGCCCGGCCAACCACCCACTCCCATGGGAGGACTGAATCCCCACACTTACCACCAGCCGGTGCAGTCTCCAGTCCACTGCTCCCCTCTGCAACAGCATCTTCCCACCAAGGTCTTCAGGCTTGCCAACTTCCAACTTCACTGTGACCATGAATTTCCGGATTCCAGTGGCTCTTTGGACACAGTGGGACCAGCTCTGTGAGAGCGTGTCCAGCTACCACCTTCTGTTTAAGTTTTTCTTTTCTTTTCTTTTCTTTTCTTTTCTTTTCTTTTCTTTTTTTCTTTTCTTTTCTTTTCTTTTCTTTTCTTTTTTTCACTTTAGTTTCTTGCTAGGTCAAGAGGTTCCATTTCTTTCCTTGGTCTTCTCCAGAACACTATGTTCCAGCATCTGGGCTGTTTCTCACTGAGAGGATTTTTACTTTGCTGCTTATTTTCCACCATCTTCCCAGAATCAGCCATGGAATTTTAATTTCCCCCACCATCGTCATAATCAAATACTGCTTTTTAAAATGTCATTAAATATTGATTAATTTACTTGACTGAGAAAACACATGAAAATATGAGTGTAGAAGAGGACGCTTCCCCTGCAAAGCCTAATAAAAACAAAACCAACAAACAGGCAGACTCTCAGCTGTCTCTGTGACAGTCCCCACTGCAGTCAGGCTGGCTGCTGGGCAGGCAAGCTCTGGCTTCCTCTGTGCCATGGATGTGGCAGGAGGAGGGCGGGCTGGCAGGTGACCCTGTGTGTGATCTGGGTGTGGGAATTCCACTGGAAGCAAAGCGTACCTTAATGTCTAAGTGAGTTACCCCACCGGAAGTCCTCAAGAGCATCTGGAGCCAACTGGTCCCTAACATCAGAAGTCAGTAGATCAACATGATAGTAGAAATACTAAGAAATTTTTAATTTCTCCATCTTAAAGATGTCTTGGATGGAGAAGGAGACCCTCCTGTGGGAACCAGTGTGGCAAATACCCGAGGTTTAATCATACACTGGTAGAAATGGGTGACCAGACCCTTGATTTCACACAGCACAGGAACAGAGAGAGTTGATGGGATTGATGGTTACTAAATTGGATTTCAGTTAGGGGTTCACTGGGTCTCTGGACGTTCCTCCTGTTACTATTATTAATACCTGCACTGTAATACCCACTGGAAACTGCACTGTGGGTATGAAGTACAAGCACTGGAGATGCTCACCCATCCCCCATGCAGGGAGGCCCCAGGCACTGCATGGAAGGACCAGCGTTTCAGGCTCATGGGACCTGAACTGCTGCAAGAGGCAGCTGCCTGGGAAGGACTGTGACACCATGACAATGTTTCCCAGAAAGGCCACCAGGCTGAAAAACTAGAGAGATGGGACAAAACAAGAAGGAAAGGAGTATTACACTGGGAATAAAGAGAAGAGGTGTTGAGAAGGAGCCTGGGATCTCACTATCCCAAACGCAAGCCCTCTCCAGGCCACCGGCTTGGTTCAACCAAACATGAGGCAAAGATAACCAGAAAAAATGACACCTGACTGAGCATGTTCAACCTTGGTTCTTGGCATTTTTTCCTAAACATCTAATTACATAATATTTTTATTATATTAAGTATAAAAATTAACCAAGATGATTTATAGACGATAATGTGTATAGGGTGTGTGATTCTACACGAACACTACACCGCACTGCACAAAGGGCTGGAAGGGTCTTGGGACAATGAGGACAAAAGTTTTGACCAGCAGCCGGGCTGGAAATACAGACAAGCGCTCTGAGTTTCAGGTGCAGCGACAAGTAAGTCTGAGTTTGGTGTCCCCTGTCCAGTGAGGAAGTACCAGCTCCCTGCCAGCTGTCAGCTGGTTTTACCCTGTTTGTCTGTGTCTGGCGTTAGGCCTGCATTTCCTCGTGTATGGCACTGTGACCTTCAGAGCTGCCACACCGTCCATCCCAGGGGGCAGTAAGGTGTGTACTTCTGCTCCTAACCTTCCTCCATTTCAGAAAAGAAAGCAACAGTCTTGCTCCGGCAATGCAGCCCTGTAGCATATTCATAGCAGATCAAAAAGCAAATCATGCCTGACAATACAGACAATTCTATTGAAGATAATAAGAGACAACACAGTAACCCTTGTAGATCACCTTGTACTGTAGTTTTATACGACGTTTTGGTTTCATGTTTTTCTAGGAATTTGTTTTGTTTTTGTCTTGCTATGTTTTGTTTTTTCCTCTAGTACAGAAAGGATAGAAATACATGTAGAGACTCATGCATGCATAGCTGTTTACAGTCTCACTGTTTGAATATCTACTTTGTATGCTTTAATTTTGTAACTTGAACAACTATTTCTAAGAGGACAATATGTAATTTATCAACTAGTGATTTCTTACTGTTTATCTTTTTTTTGAAATTCTGTATTATCTCTACCCTTTACATGTTTTTTTTTCTCTTTAAATTAAAAAAAAAACAAATCACTGTTCTATGCCTGACCTGTAGCATTTAAACTGCTAACACTGCCCAAGTTCAAATGAAGGAGAGACACAAACTTGCTGATGACCATTGCAATTCTGGGCAACAAAGGCAAGATAGAGGGCATCACAATCTCTGAATTGAAATTATATTGCAAAGCTACTGTGATAAAAACAGCATGGTAATGGGGGGAAATGACAGACCTAAGGATCAATGGAAAAAACTAAAAGATGCAGAAATAACTGCAAACACACTCAGCCACCTTGTTCTTTGACAAAGGAACCAAACATCTTCTCTGGAAGAAAGATCGCCTCTTTAATAAATGGTAAAAATTGGCATTCCACAGGTCGAAGACTAAACCTAGATTAATATCTCTCATCATGCTCTAAACTAACACTGAAATGAATCAAAGATCTAACTATTAAAATAGGAACATTGAATCTGCTGGAAAACAGAGTAAGTGAAATTCTTGGGGATATTGGCATAGGCAAAGACATTATGAACAAAACCCTGATTGCACAGGAAATGTTAAAAAAAATCAAGAACTGGGATCTCATCCTATTAAAAAGGTTTTATATAGCAAAAGAAACCATCAGTTGAGTGAAGAGACAACCCACAGAGTGGGAAAAAAATTGCCAGCAATTCCTAGGACAAAAGATTACTAATGAGAACATATAAAGAATTAAAAAAATTAGACCCTCCCCCCAAATTTAAAGGTCCAATCCCAAAATGGATATCTGACAGGAAGATACTTGTCAGATGAAGAAATCAAAACTGCAAATAACTACATGAAAAAATGTTCAGCGCCACAGTTCCTTCAATAGATACAAATCAAAACACTGAGATTTCATCTTACTCTAGAAAGAATGGCTGTTATCAAGAAATCAACTAATAACAAATGTTAGCAGGGCTGTGAGGAACAAGGAGCCCTTCTCCACTATTGGTGGGAGTGCAGACTGGTGCAGCCACTGTGGAAGTTTGTGGAAATTCCTCAAAAAACTAGGATTAGAGGTCTCATTTGACCCAGCTACTCTCCCTGGTATCTTCCTAAAAGAATTAAAAACATCATACCATAACAATATAGGTACACCCATGTTTATAGTGGCACAGTTTGTAATAGCTAAATCTTGGAAAGAGCTCAAGTGCTCATCAACTGCTGAAGAGATAGAGAATTTTTTATACAAAGGAGTACTACCCAGTCATAAGGAAGGATAAATGAGACATTTCTAGGTAAATGGATGCAACTTGAGACCACAATCTTAAATGAAGCCAATTGAACACACATGCTCAAATATTATGCTTTCTCTGAGGTGAGAAACTAAAGTGCAAATAAGGACCAAAATGTATAGTAGACACTGTGAAATAGTAAGAAAACGTTTAAATGGGAAGGAGAACTTGGAAGAGGGAGAGGGAAGGCAGGAAGTGAAAGGGAAAATGGAAGCAAAGCTTTGTCAGTAAGGAGGGAAGGGGAGCTGAAAGAATGGGAAGGGTATGGGGAAAAAAGAAAAATCGAGATACATGTGATGCACAGGTGCAAATTCCCTGATACATATGAACATTATGTATATCCAAAATGTATCAATAAAATTAATTCATTACAAAAGCACTAATTATCTGTTCGTTAGACAAGAAGTATTTTGACAAAATCTAGTCATATTTTTTTCCTTCCTGTAACTAACTTTCCTTTTTCTACAAGCTCTGAAGTTTAAGATTAATCTGGGGAGGGGGGTGTGCAGCATGTCCCGAGGACCCCCAGATCTCCAGGAGGCTCTCAGATCACGCGGTAAGAGCCATGGTGAGAAAGTGACACAAAGTGGGAGAAAAAGAGGAAATTTAACTTTGAGGAACACATCTGAAAACACCTTTTTTCTCATAACAGAAAAGTTATTTTTGCTCAATTATTTCAACTACAATGTCAAAGCAAATAAATTCTTCCATAAAAATTCACAAAATGCTAGGATTTATAATGATTCTGAAAAGATTTTAGTCTTAAATAGCTGAGAAAGATATACAAAAATAAATATATTATGGGAAAATCAGCAAATATAGTGAATTAATAAAGTTAATATCTTTTATCTCTTAAATCCTAGAATCTGGGATTCTCAAATTTATCAAACATAGATGTCAACATTGGAATGCGAAATTTTATTTGTAAGCTGAAGGAATTTTCACATGTGTTGAAAAATCAGCTGTCTTCCAAAAAACAAATTTTATAATTATTTTTTGAGATCCGGAGATGTGCCATCGTTTTTAAAGATAATTCAGCCTCGCTTGTTTGTACATTGTCTTTCCCGATTCCTTTCTTCAGGTGTATGAAAGTGATGAGCCAGGCATCGACAATCTGTGCCTTTTTCCAAGAGCAAATCTCAACGATTAAATAGCATCACAGACTCAGAGCCTCGTGAAGAACGGCGATTCTCTGCCTCCCGAAGGAAAGGGTGGGCGCCCTGGGCTCCTCCGTCCATTCAGTGCTGTCTCCCCCGCAGCAGGAGCTCACTCTGAGCACAAGCCCACTGGCACGCGCACCTGCTCCACACCCAGGTACGAGTGCTCTCCTGAAGAATCTCAGGGTTTCTCACCCAGAATGGGTAAGCGGCCCACGCAGGAGACCTGGTACCTGCAATCAAGATAATCACAGAATTTATCAGCAAAACAGGATACTTCCTAGAGTAGATGGGGACACTCTTAAAAATGCTGGCAGGACAACAGGCCAGACTCCAGATTTAGAAACACTTCATCTACAAGTTCATCTCTTCTTTCTATACTTACGTATCTGACCTTTGAGCGTAGGCATGCTCATGAGACACTGACTCCGAGAAAATGCTTAGCGTTTCTTTATTTGAATGATTCCCTGCACACCAAAAACCCCAGCCACGCCAGCTGATGTGGGGACAAGCACCCCATCCAGTGACAGCACCCACAAACAGAGCTTGCGAGAATGGGTTTGCACCGAATGGCACGCGGATGGAACACATTCTTCCTCCCTCGTTGCTGGCGTAATTTCTCCATCTGCCACAGAAGGTGTGGAAGAGAAATTTCTCCTTCAGCAGTTCATGCTCCTCGTGTCTTGGTATTGATATTAATGCCAACAAAATTAGTAATTTGACAATTAGTTGCCCACTTACCTGAGAAGACATGAAAGGGAGAAAGGAAGTATTTTAACCGATTCTAATGTGGCTCTGACACGTCAGGCTCCTGTCATGTTATAGCCTTCCAACTTTAACATTTTCATGTCTGCTTGGCAGGTTATTAAAATAAATGAGGGCGCAACGGGCTGCCGCTCGGCTTGGCTCCGCTCTAATGGGAGTTGAGGAATTTGCAAACCACCAACGTAAATTGACCGATCTCAGAGACTGAAAGGATTTAGCTAAAGTGGACAATTAGGATCATTTCTGCACAGCTGAGTGAAATATTCCTTGTTATTTTAATAATTCAGGCCCAGGGTAATTTTTGGAGGCTGAGTTTGTCAAGATAATGTGCCTTGTGCTTGTCTCCTTGTCATTTTTAACTCAATCTCACATGTTACAGGTGCAGTCTAGCTTACAAAACAGGAAAATCATTCACTGGAGAATTTGCATATGGAATACAGACACAGTGCATGCTGGGGAAGCAGGGCTGAGATTGACAGGGCTCTGCGGTGTGGGTGTCTCGTGATGGTGGAGTCCGGATGGGTGACGGATGCCGCGTGGCTTTCTAGGTGCCGTGATGAGCATGTGGGCATTGTGCATATGCAAGCATAGGCCTCACTCCGCATGCTTGGGGGACTTGCTTGGTTCTGTTTAGGGAGTGTGTGACAGTTCCCATTCCCTTGCGGTGCAGGCCAATGTTCACTTCCAGCTCAGGGTTATCGCAGGGACCTGCGGATTAACGGTTTAAGGTTTGGCAGTAAGATTCGTTTACCAAACTATGCAGGAGTTTAGTAGCAAGTAATTCTTGAAACTGGAGAGTTCACTGGTGCATTTCTGCAAGCAGGAGTGTGTTGGGCTGGATTTTGCGGTTTCAACAGATTAGACGTCATTTGTGATTATAGTGATGGGTATAAACCCAGATGGGTGACCCGTGCTGTCCCTAGGAAACAGTCAGCTCAAATTGAAATCAGGAAGTTTCTAAAGTCAAACTCTTACCGAGGCCCCTCCTGCATCACACTCGGGGCCTCTGACCTGTGCAGGGGTGGGGACCGGACGTTAGGCTGTCACCTTCCCAGGACTACATCAGGGCCCTCTGTCTCCATGCCATTTATTTCTAAATTTTCATATGATAATATCTTTAAAGATAGAACTTAAGGTAAATCTATCAGCGCCGATAGCAAATATTAAAAACATTGCCTTGGGACAAAGAGAAGTGCTGCGATCTCTGCAGAAAAACACAGCCAGCACCACTAGCTAAATATTCTGGAGCATGAATTATTGCACCACAGTAATATTCCTGTCCGACTATCAAGTGGGCTTATTACTATAATTGCAGGTACCTAGAAATGTGACCTCATCCCGTACACTGTGAAGAAAGGAGGTCTAATAACAAAGTGGGTCAAGGAAAGTGTATAATTTATTTTGCACTTAAAATCCAAAAAGCCTATGCGTTCCAATGTCATTAGAGCAGTTATCCTTAAATTCTGTGAAAGAGAATCCACAGGCTCCTGTGCCTTGAGCCAAATCTCCTTTCAGCCTTGCCCAGCCTAAGCCTGCGGGCTGTGTTTCACTGCATCACCCAGCATGTGCCCTGTGTGTTGAATTGGGAGCCAAGAGTCTCAGGAGGAAAGAGCTCTCACCCAACCAGAGGTGAGCTGAGGAGCTCCGGAGGAAGGGACCCAAATTAGTGGCCTTTCTTATCTCCTGCAGCTTTTCTAACCAGATGAATGCAAAGTATGGCAAGATTTCTCTTTTGGAATATTGGCCAGTCAAGGATGGACCCAAGCCAAACACGACAAGTGAATGACAGATACTTGTCAGACAAATGGACAAGTGAACCAACTCGCCCAGAGCATCATCCAGCTGCCTTCGCTCCCAAGGGTCAGCCCAGGCTGCAAGAGTGTGCTGGCTCCAAATCTCTGGTCGCTGCCTTCCCCACGATGGCTTGGGCTCCCATCACCCAGAACTTTAGGAGGAGACTTACTGATTTCTGTGTGAGTCAGGGCAATGGCAGCAACTCAGGGAATGAGCCACAAAATCAATGTGTGTCTTTTAAGCAGAACCTGGGCAGGCTGAGCAGGTCCCCTGGACAATGTCCAACCCTTGACTCAGTGTCTATCATCTCAGAGCATCTGAGCTGGTCTAGGAAAGAGAAGAGACAGCAACTGAGAATCTCATGCACATTAGGAGCCAGGCTCCCTCCACACGTCAGTGACAGCTGCTCTATGGCTGTCACAGCTTTGGGTCAAAATTGCAGGTCCTAGCACCGGGGCAAGACTCCTAGTGTAAGAAATGCCCCAGTTCTAGGACCCGAAATTGACCCAAAGCCATGATAGACAGCTGAGTGTATCAGCCTAGTGTATTAGAATGTAGAGACCCTCAGTACTTGAGTAAAACGAATTACAAGTTAGAAAAGATTTTGTGCGACTGCCTAATTCAGGAGCTCAATAATTAAGACTTGTGATTTGACTTTATGCTTGGATAGCTATGTCACAGATTGGGCGGGGGGGAATCTATAGGCCTAAGTCTACTGCACAGATGCCCAGGAACAAATAAGATCAGATAGGATCAAATAGGAGCACCACCCTTACACTCAATCGGTGTCGTGATTGTCTGCATCAAGATGAGCCCTCAACGAAACAAAGTCTCACTAAGGAAACTAACTCTTCTTGGTTTGATTCAGAAAACCAAACATAATGCCTGATTTAATAATCCAGGATAAGTTGGGGACATCAGCTGTCAGTGCCCTATACCTAAAACAATGGTGGTGTATCAGAGGAGACAAACTAAAAACCAGCTCGTGATCAAACATCCATGTATAGGCCAACTTGACCCTCTCATATGGGTACCATTTTGTGTCTGATACTCTGACACTGACTGAGGTTACCAAGAGCCACGCTGCATGATAAAAGTTCTAGAAGCTCCTTTGAGGCAGAAATATGCTCCCATCAGGGAGTCATCTGCCTTCTCCGGGGTACCTCTGCCTCCCCCCACTGGGTGTCTCCAATCCATGCATTCTTGACAAACACACCAAATACGAAGTCTCCATGATGCATTTCCTCATCTTACAAGGCAGAGCCATTGCACACTTTATCCTGGCAAAGAGAATTCTTTCAACCTTCCGGAAACTGAGACCTAACTCTGGAATACATTTTACCCTGTCTTAGATTAGAACTTTAATCCAGGCTGCACAGCTCCTTCGGCTATATTAGACTACACACTCCCTGAGTTCTTTTCAAACTGATTTTGACTTTTAAAAGAGACTTATCCAGCTTTTGGGTGGACAAGCTTTTCCTTTTCATACTGCAAAAATGTAGAAAAATATTGTAAACCACAAGCTGGGTTAGCGGTGGAGTTCCATGCTAAATCAGCGTTAACTCTTTGTTTGGGTTTATGATCTTTGCCGTGTTGATTTAAGGCAGGAGACTTGGTATTCCAGTCAAATGCTTATCAGAATACAATTTATTCAGAATGGCTTTCACCCACAGGCTCAGAATATTTGCCTCAATAATCACTGAAACTAAAATATGGGGTGACTAATTTTTTCTCTACCTATCTGATTAGTAATTCGATTCTGGCATTTCAATCTAAGTCTTAACTAATTGCATCCAATATGTTTTACTAAAATATGTTGATTCTCAGGAATTATGTATCTTGCTTAAAATGTATTACTTTAGTTTTTAAAATATATTTCTCACTCAGCCAGCATTCCCAGGCATGCTCTCAGGGTCAGCCTTCAGCTCTCTCTGCACCAGAGCTGCCCAGCTTCACTCACTGGCCTGCCCCCCACTTCCCTTCACACTCTGAAGCCAAGACCTGCAGTCCTCCAATGACAGAATCGCACCCCAGCCCGAGCAAACAGGTCAGGCTTGTGAGGAGCATGGCTTTGCCCCACACATAATGAAGTAGTTTTCTCTCTGAACCTTCGATACCACAGTTCCAATGTATTCCTTCATTCTTACATGCACACAACACTATGTGATGAGCCCCAAGGAACCAAAGGCATAAAAAATGTCATCTCTGTGCTGAAACTGGTTACAGGCACCAAACATATCCAACTCACCCAAGGAAAGGGTCTCTGCTCTCTGGCAAGAGCAGTGGAGTTTTGTGGACATGATGGGTTTCCTGGAGTGCAGGATTTACACAGGCAGAAGTAGGAAGCTGCTGGCCATCTCTGGGGACACATGCATGACACGACTTGACCTGGGAAGGAGGAGGTGACATTTGTGGGAAGATATTTTGAAGGGTAACCAGGAGATTCTCATTACCAGGGAGAGGGATTTAGAACTATCATAGGCAGCAAGCTTGGGCATCATGAGTTTCCAAACAACAGAAACGTAACTACGGCATATCCAGGGAACACTTTGCTCAAAGACGCCTGGGGAATGGGGAAAAGGAAGGAGGATTTTGGAGTCCTTGGAAAATAGTGATTTTTATCAATACTGTTATTACTGTTGTTGTTCACATCGTTGAAGTCAGTGCATCCAGCAGTTGGGGAAAAGATGGCAGCTCCTGGTAGTAGCTGAACCAGGAAAGAGAACCCAGGCGGCTGCAGAAGTGTAGAGTGAGGTGGGAAGGAGAGGTCTGCACGGCCACTGGGGGCTCCACAGTGACCTTTGCCAACATTCTTCCAAGTGCAAAGCACCACTGTATGACTTCACCCACTTGATCCAGCACTTTACACTTAAAATGTGGGGGTGGGGAGAAGACCAGTAACAGAGTTGGGCTGTTGCTGCCACCGGGTGAATGAACGAGGGTCCTACACTTCTGCGTGTACAACCTGGGAGATCCACGGTCCAGGTGCAGGCTTGTGGATGTGGCTGTGTCATCCAGGTGAGCTAAGGTGAAGCAGTTTTCTTTTCCTTCCAGGGATGAAAACAATCATGATATCAATGATGATGTCTTGTGTTTGTAAAAGCATCAGAATATAATTCTGATTTAATTATGGTTCTTCCCACCAATCTACCTGTGAAGTGGAAATTTCACAACCGTTCAACTCTCCGGGTCTCCTCTCCCAGCACGACTGTGGAAAGCGAACACAGGAAAGACTCTGAGTGAACAACTGACAGCAAACGCTCAGCTCCCAGCCATGGCCTGGCTCGACAATGGCTCCTACATGCACTGGCTCAACTCCAAAAGGCGAGTTTAAAAAGGTAATTTGGAAACAGTAATTTGAAAAGGGAAAGAATAGGTAAAGAGAAAATGCAGCATTTTATTATTTTCAAAGTCCTGACAAGAGTGTCTTTATAGCTTGTTCTTGGGGAAAGATCAACAATATATCCACGCCTGGGATTCAGGGTGCCTCAGAAATGGAAGGGTCACCTTCCTCCTGGACCTGTGGCTGCTGTGTTGTGAAAGACACCTGTGTGCATCCCGCAGGCAGGGAGTGGGAGCGGGCAGAGTTACAGGATGACGAGGATGTCACTGATGGGGTTAAGGGTTGGGGGGCTGAATAACCACAGTCCTGTTGATGAAGCCCATCATCAGGTGGTGGTCAGGTGCCAGACTAGGACCTTTGGTCCACAAAGGTGCAGCTCCCCCACCCCCACCCCCGTCTGCTAGAAAGCACAGTCTTGTCTCTCCTTGGCCTTTGACTCCGACAGCAACACAGGGATTCACTAAGAAGTGAGAGAAGCTGCAGGCGTTGAACCTGGGTAGAGGAGAGACCTCGCTTGGACTCCATCTACACAATCACTTCTTCTTAACCCAGGTGACACATAGCCTGTTAGATCTCCCAGGCGCCATCTGCACTGAAGCGAAGGACAGGAGAATAAGAAAGAACAACAAAGAATGAAAGGAAAGCCAGAAACTCACCACTGCTGTCTAACGCGGTCCACAGTGCCTCTGCTGGACACCCAGCTGGGGCCACAGGGCTGCCTGAGAGCACATTTTACAGAATAAGGACCCAGGGCCACACCACCCAGGGAACGGTGGCTTGGAGCAGAGGGTCTCTTTTCGTGGGACTCTTCATATCGTGTGCATTGTTGGGCAACTTCAGCTCTAAGGGTTAGGGTTTCAGCCTCCTTTTCTGTAACTCTTTGCCCTTTGCCAGTCAGTCAGGATTCCTATGGCCTCCAGCAGAAAATGAAGAGATGCTAAATGAGCTATTACTTTTGTTCTCCTTCCTTTCAGACAGAGCCATTGAGAAACCAAGGTGCTGGGCACCACTGCAGCCCAAGGTGCTGCTCACACCCAGGCTTCCTGCAGAGAGGAGACGGCCAGTTGGCCCCACGGACCACGCAGGACACACCCACGGATACCCTGGATTGTTACAGAGATGAAGGTTATACAGGACCCAGTATGAGCTGGCACTTGGTTAGTGACGGAGCAATAGGGAAGCAACGTGGACAATGACTGAGGAGTCCCCAGCTTGGTGGGATTCCTTAGGAGACCACTGGGCACTGTTCGTTACGGCAAGCAGGCTGAACTGGCCCTGTGCCATTCTGGAAGGACCAGGGATTTGTACTCACAGAAACCACTAATGCTCCTGGGAAGTGACCTGTCTTCTCACCTAGCAAACATCACCACTAGGTCTGGTCTAGTGGGCACACGTGGAGCCCACGCAACACAGAAGCCTGTCACAGAGGCAGCGTCATGGAAGAGCAGGAGGGACCACAGCCCTCAGTCACGGCACCCCTGCTCCAGCCAGCCGCAGACAGGTGGTGAAATCCCAGGGCAGCTGCACCCATTGTCTTCTCCCGGCATGCGCTCCCGGGTGCCGAGGAACCCATGGGTGGGCCCCCTTCTGGTCACAGTGGCAGCATTAGTACAAAGAGTGAAATTAAGCTTCTTCAGTCTTCATTATTGAGAAAACACTGAGTCTCCTGAGCCTAGGGGAAATGGCAGTGCAGGATGGCAGAGGCAGGGTATGGAGCCAAGAGTGCCTTTCAGAACACCAGTCTCTGACCTTGACCATGCTCAAGGTCACAGGGGGGACTTGTGAGGAGCAACACCGAGTTCCTGATCTAACCATCTGGAGTCTGTCACAACAGCTTGCATTTGTAACACCTTGCTTGGTGGCGTTGATGCTGCTGTGCTCTGGGGACCACACTGTGAAAGCCACTGGTCTAAGCAATGCCGTGGGTGTAGCCATTCCACTCACGCTAAGCTTCTTCACCTAATACTGGCCCAGCATGGAATTCAGCCTCTATGTCCCCTCAGTTCCTTTCTCTAGAGAAAATCTGTTCTGGACACACAAGTGATGTGTGCTGTCTCATCAGCTACCATCTCCCGGCAACATGAAGTTTAGAAGGAAAAAGACAAGATTGAAAATTGTTCGAAACAGAGGCACAGTGTTATCTGCTGTTCTAATGAAGGACATCAGTGTTCAGCAGCGGAGAAGCCCAGAGCTGTGCTGGTCCCTTTCCAAGTCCAGAGGACTGCATCAAATAGAAACCACACAGAGTGAAATCTATCTTGCTGTAGGAGAGAAATGCTTCAGGTTCCATTAGTAGAAACAGAATGGAGATAATTTAGTGGAGACATCAGGAAAGAGCCACGTGAGAGAAAGCAGCCAGAGTCTTGTAGCCAAGAGCAGCCAAGACAGAAACCTAGTCGGTGTCAGACCCACAAAGGCAGGGACAGGGTGAGACACAGCAAGCACTGTGCTCCTCACTGCCCTGCCTGGAGGAGCTGAGCTTTGCCTGCCAGCTAAGACGTCGCCTGCTCCTCTCTGTCCAGATCGGGGACTTTAGTGCTAAAATCAGGACTGGAAAGGTCTGAGAGCTCTTCTCACAGCAAGGGTGTTAATTAATGACTTCAATTTTAACTTACTAATGAGGTGTGCCTTGCAATAGAAGGAGTATCTCACACCAAATGCCACAAATCACAACTGGTTCCTCTGTCTGTCTGTCTGTCTGTCTGTCTGTGTCTGTCTTTCTCTCTCCCTTCCTCCATCCTTTCCTTGCTGCTTTGATACACAAGTACTTTCGATTATGAGCCAACAAAATTATTCTCTCAAGCCAAGCTTTTACTGTACAGTTTGAGAACAATTATAAAAATAGTAACACATATTAGACAGAGAAGAGAGAAAAATAGAAACAATGTTTGAAACAGTAAAGGCTGAAAAGTGTCCAAAATTAATTACAGACATTAAACTGCATATCCAAAGAGCTCAGAAAACTCCAAACAGGAGAACATTAAAGCAAGTGTAAATAAATACATGGGGTTCAAACTACAGAAAACCAAAGACAAAGAAAATACTGGAAAAATCCAGAAGAAACATCTTACCTGTGGTAGAAAAAGGACAAGAATTTTAAGGCTTCTCATGAGAAATTATGCAAAAAAAAAAAAGACTTAGTGTTAATTAGTGGATGACCCAGAATCCTGTGTGCTGTGAAATTGTCCTTGTGTACCTAGGTTCCGCCACTGACCTTTGGGCTTTCCCAGGGCAGATTCACGAAACAAACTTGCATGAGTCATTGTCACGGGCTCTGGGCCTCCAGGTGGACTCATGGGAGGCACTGCCCTGGGCTCTAGGTCAGCTGAACTCATTGGGTTATTGCCATTGGATCTAGGTCTGTAGTGTATGGGCAGATTTCTTGCACTTTCTTTGTATGTGACCATTATAAGTAACACTAAGAGCTATGTGTCCAGTATGCAATTGTTTTCCTTGCAACCCCTGACTACAACACATAAAAACTGTGCATCTTAACGAGGTACTATGTAATGCTCCAATTCACACATGCATGGTGTAATGCTTCACTCATGATAAACACCTGTCTCCTCCCGTGTCTGGCATTTCTTTTTTTTCCTATTGTTGTTGGACTCAATAAGTGACTTTGCAAAATAATATTAGTAAAAACATATCAGGTGACTATGGCATATGACGAGTGGAATGGGTGGCAGGAGGGTTTGGAATCATCATTTGCAGTTGCCTGCAAGCCTAAGAATCAGGAAGACTGAGGGGAGTGGCAATGTGTGTTGCAAATTTTGGGAAGTCAGTAAAACTTCTTGGAGATTGAACAGCGCACATTCAATAGTACACACATCAGGTAAGAGACTCAAGAGACATCTACAAATGTGAATATATCACTGATCATTTGAGAAAGCCCTGAGATTCCATCTCACAGCAGAAAGAATGGCTGTCATCAAAATCTAATCCAGTAACAAATGCTGGCAGGGCTGTGAGGAAAAAAGGAACCCTTCTCCACTGTTGGAAGTGCAGACCGGTGCAACCACTGTGGAAATCAGTGTGGAGATCCCTCAAAAAACTAGGATAGGCAGTCCCGTTCAACCTAGGCATTCCCTGTTCTATGTACTTTCCCAGAAGAATTGGAAACATCGTACCATAGTAATATATGTGCACCCATGTTTATAGCAGCTCAATTTGTAATAGTTAAATCTTGGAAACAACCCAAATGCCCATCAACAGAGGAAGTAATAATAATGATGTGGAATTTTTAAACAATGGAGCATTACTCCATAACGAGAGATAAATTTAAGCCATTTATAGGTAAATAGATGCAACTAGAGACCGTACTCATAAATAAAATAAATCAGACTCACATGTATAAACTTCATATTGTCTCTCTAGTGTAAGAAGCTGAAAGAGTAAATAAGATTCAAAAGATATAATAGATATTGTGAAAGCAAAAGAAACAGCTGAAAAAAAAGAACAAAATTGGGATGGGGAAAGGAGAAAAGCATGAATAAGAAAAATACATGTATATATGCACATGAGACAGCTGAGATAGTTGCACTACTAATTCTATTGATTCACTGGAAGGAACAGTTAGTGCTTGTATTGTCTGATCAATTTAGCATGCTTATACCTGTTTATCTGAGCAATTATTTTGAAGATAACAATATGCAATATGATAACCATTGTTAATTTTAATTTTCTATCATCTTGTTTTGAAATTGCATATCATTTTTACTGTTTTTTTTTTAATTCTCTAAAAAAAATAGAACAGCTGCATGATCTAGTACTTGCCATTTTGGACATAGAACCAAAGGCCAGGAAATCATTATGGCTAAGAAATTTCTGCATTTCCAATTTTAAATGTTCATAAAGGAGACATAGTCTGTGCATATGTTCCTATATCATTCAATGAATATGCATCATACAAATGTGCATATATGCATCTGCCTGAGCACCAGTTATCTTTAAGAGAACCGGAATTCCTGCCACTTACAACAATGTAGAGATAAACCAGACAAAGCAAGACAAATACAGCGTGATTTTATTTGTACGTGGAGTTTTTATTGTAGAGTTCAGAGAAACAGAGAACAAAATGATGATTATCAGGGAGGGTGATTGAGCTTGGATGGGGGTAGCATATATTGGTCAAAGATTTCAAGTAGATGCCATGAATAAGTTTGGAGATCAATGTACAGCCTGGGAGGGCAGTTAGTAATAAGGAAATGTACACTTAGAAATTGTTGAGAGAATAGACTTTAAGTAGTATCACCACAGAAGTGGTAAATATGCAAGTTTAATTAGTTTGATTTAATCACTTTGAAAAGGAGACATCTATCAATGCATCACACCCTATAAATACATCCTGCTATTTATCCATTATAGTTTGATGAAATTTGAAAAAAAAACTTGAGCTAAGTAAAAATGAAAAAGCAGTTCATAAAAATGTGTGTGATGCAGTTAATGCTGCATCTAGAGACCAATTTATAGCATTATAATGTACATATTAGGAAAAATGCATCAAAAATCTAATTTTCCACAAAGACATAAGAAAAGTTTAAGATTAAGTTAAATAGGAGGAAATAGTACTGTAATAAAAATTGAAGCAGACGTAAATAACATTGTAAACAGGAAAATATTAAAACAAGTCCATGGGATGAAACTAGTTACATATGATGATCAGAGAGCAGCAAGAATTTTACCTTATATCTCACCTTTTAGTTACTTTATCTCTCATTTAATATTAAGGGCTTTCTTAATATCATTCACTTCACTAAGAGATCAAAGAGGAAAACAGCCTTTGACACAAATGGGAAAGACAACTCTGCCATGTGAAAGCCTCCTTGGATTCCTCTGCTGTCAGCAGGACTGGACCGGGGACAGCCTCAGGGTGGAAGGTCACAGACCTGCAAATCCACCACTTGGACAAACAAGAACTCAAGCACGAATTTAAACACACAGCTAGTGAGTCGTGGAAATGCCCCAGTGTTGGAGTGTAAATGAGGACACCTGCCATGCTGCAGAATGGGCCTGGGTCCCCCTGGGCAGCAGCCACGGACCTTGTCCTGACCTCACACCCATGTGACACCATCAACCTCAGACTCTGAAAGGCTGACAGGAAGAACGTTCGTTGCTTCTTATTTCTCATAATGGCTGTTTAAAGGATGTGCAGTGTAGGATTTGAAATCACAGATATTTTGATAAGTTGCCTTTACATTTTTACTTATTTCAAGTATTTTTCCAGGTTCCATCAAGCTGTAATGGGTAAATAAGATACTGGTTTTAACTTGGACCCTTGGGCCAAGCTTAGACGAGTGGTGGCAAACCTAGGACACATATCACTGTAAGGAGTTTGTGTCATGGAAAGGAAAATATTGAAGCAGAGATTGCAGAATTCTTTTCCTTTATCAAAATGTCTTTTTTTTAAAACACTGAAACTCCCAGTTTACAGCTGGACATGTGGTCACGCAGAAGAAAGATCATATTTTCCAACCTCCTTCAAAGTCAGGAATGTCCATGTGTCTAAATGTTGGGCCACGAGTCTGCCTTCCCTTGGGTGGGAATTGTCTTAGTTACTTTTCTCTTACTGCTGAGACAAAATACTTGAAACTCAAAGTTAAGGGAGGGGCCGTTTACTTATCACACACTTTGTGGAGGTTTCAGTCCATAATCGGCTGACTCCAAAGCAGGGTGTCAGAGGGGCAACAGTTCGTGGTGGAAGTAAACAAGGATCTTAACATCATCCTTCTGCCCCTTTTATCTTACCCAGGCAGCTCAGGGTAAGCGGTACCCAAACACAGAATCCTGGAGCCCTTGAGCCTCGCCTTGTTTCATAAATCAGCCCCAGCATCACACACTCTAGATCCACCCACCTCTGAAAAAGCCCCGCCTGTGACCACAGGACACTTTGGGGGAGGATCTCAGTGCACACTGTGACAGGAAATATATCGATGGCTGGAAATAATGTGACCACATTGACTATGAAGTAATGACAGAGCAGAGAGCAAACACAGGTTGGCCCGTGGAGGCTGGGAAGCATGGGACACCCACCTTGAAACTCTTCCACCCAAGAGAAAACTAACCTTCCTTTCCACCCAGGAGAAAACTAACCTTCCTTTTCACCTGCATTATCGTTACCTTGTATTTTCTGTCGCTCGTTGCCGAATAGCTCCAGTTGTTGCAGGCATTACAGCTATTTACCAACAAGCAAGCCTGCGCTGTTTGTAATGGAAAATGTGAAGCACATTCACTTTGAAACTGGAAAAGGACTCAGAGGAATGAACTCATGTCTCCTCTGAAATGAAGGTTCCTATAAAGATATTTGAGGACAACTCAGTATCTTCTCCCGTGTGTGGATAGCTCTTTAATTGGATAACTTTTTATTGATCTTCAACAATTGATTCCAATATGATATGCTTTGATATTGGTCATTGCCATCAATTTTTCCTTTACTGGCAAGGTTTATCTCATCATCTACAAACTATATTTTTTTACCTGCAGAATAATCTTTTGGAGTAATTATATCACCATATAATGACTTGTAGATGTTTGATGCTGTTTTTTTCGATATCACTTATTCTCTTCCATATCTGCGAACTTCTACATGAGGCAGGGTCTTGCTTCGTGGTTCATTCTGTGTTTGAACTCACTGCCTGGCCCTTGAACTCACTATGTAGCCCAGGTTGGCCTTGAAACTCACAGTGATCCTCCTGCCTCAGACTCCTGAGTGCTGGGGTTACAGGAATGTGTGTCACCATGCCCAGCTTCCATGAACATTTTATAGTCTCTGCTATACTGGCATTTGTTGGGATTTCTTCAAAATCAACTATGCTGAAGTGTATTTCTTAACCCACTTAACCTAAATTTGTTTTAATTCACTTTTACTTTCAGGATTTTCTCTTTCATTTCTCTTTCATTCTTTCTTTCATTTCTGTAACACACAGGTATGTTATTTGTGAGCTTAAAGAAGTCCTTCCTCCTGGAGCTGATGATCCGTGTGGTTAGCTGGATGTTTAAGTCACATACTCTGCCATATTCGGCTGTGCCGTGTCCTTTCTGGTCCACCCTCATGACTGCCCTTCACCTCCTCTGAGGCACAACTTTGGTACTGACATGGGGCAAAGACTATTAAAAGATCCATCAGGAGGTTTCTTTATTACACTCATCATTACTGATATCTTTCATTGAATTTGATATCCACAGTAACTTTCCAGCTTGCCCTTTGGCTTTTCCATGCCTGGAATTCTGGCCTCTCCTGTGAGATGAGGAGCTGGCTCCCCGAGAAGCTGACGGAAGTGTCTCACAGGTTTTGTTGTTCCCCTGCGCTGGTCTCTGCTCCCCTGCATCTACCCCATGTGCCCTCACACAGGAAAGGTGGACAATGAAGAAAGCTGTGTTGTCTGCTGAGCATAGAAGATTCTTTACCTCTGGGGGTTCCCGTGCCACAGTGACAGGCGTTGGTGGAAGGAATGGGTGCCGGGTTGCCTTACACCTAATGGGAATTTTGCCGCCCTGTGAAAAGCAGGAACTCCCAACTCAGAAATCCAGTTCCTCCCTTTGCTCTTTTTCTTTCCATATTCTTTTAACCTTTATTAAATTTAACTTGGAATCATTCATGGGCCCCTCACTAGATTTCCTAATGCCCCACATGTTCCTCCTCGGCTGATTTTAGACCTCATGTAAAAGTTGGAACCATTATTAAGTGGGGAGCGTTTTACAAATTCCTATGTCCCCCTTGTGTTGAAAGTCATTCTAGGGTGGAGACATTTTTGCTTCAGTGCTAGCTGGAGACTGTCTCCCAGTAGAGACTCTATAATGAGTGTGACTGAGTAAGGTGCTGTCACCTCTGGGGACACTGTCATATGCTCAGGCCTCTTCTGCCGCTCAGCAGGACGGGATACATAATTCCTATGGCCCAGTGAAAAATGATAAGACGACATTTTGTCTTCAAACAACAGTGGAAAATGTGCATTTAAAATTTTTATCATGTATGTAATATAACATATACAATTGGTGCATGGGTAAAACATAAACTTACACTGGAAGAAATCAAGTTTTGGTGTCACAATGCTGTCACATGATAAATAATGAGCTTTGATTAGCATGGTATTTCAATTGATGAGACTTGTCTGGCTACCTTTCCTTCTGCACTGGAAGCCAGTGACAGTGTGAGCAGAAGTAGCTTCAGTGATCCAGCTGACCTCACTTGTGAGGTGCCAGATCCAAAGACAAAGCTCCAAAGACTCTCCAGACGTGTGCAGGCTCTGTCCACGGTGGGTCTTGTCTGCCTGTCCGGGCTGCCTATACTGAGCCTGGGCCCGGCCGGGAGCACATTCCTCCCATCCTCACTCTCTTGGTCCCTCAGCCTGGAAACAAGGCCAAGACTCCATACAAATAGAATGAGGGAAGAAGGATTTCCTTTGCTTTTTTAATGTATTTTCACGCTGTATACCATGTATCTTTTAAATATTAGCTATCGGAATAAAAAAACTGACTGACTCTCTTTGTTTTCATCTTTTATTTGTTCATTCACTAGCAGACAGTACAACTCCACATTTTATTCACTTATTTATTTAGGCACCGGGAACTGAACTTACAACCTCACATTTGCCAGGCGGGTGCTTGTGCTACTGAGCTAAACCCCTGGCTCTGTCAACTCCATGTTTTATACTGAATCTAAGATCTATGCAACTGTGAGTGAACATATATTACAAAGGACCAGAGAAACCACAGAGCATTCTTTCTAACTTTTTTCTCCTTTGATCACGAGTGAGCTCTTTTATGGTTCCAATCCATAGTGAGCCACAGATGGGACATGAGATAGCAAACACACACACACATCCTCTGTTCCTCACACCCAGACGGGCTATAGATGTGATGCATGTGCACGTGTAGCCACCTTAGTACATGTGGTTACATCTTCATGAGGATGAAGAGAGAAAGCAAGAATCCTGGCCTCTCGTGATCATGTAGCTCCAAACTGGAGCTCCACTAAAACTCCTCCACCCTCTGGGGAGTAGGGAGGTAATAAGCAAATTATCACACAAAAAGCAAATGTACACAGCTACTGACATAAGTGTTGGAACGAAAAGTGTCTAGCTGAAGATCTCATCACCTACATATGGTCAATGCATTAAAATCCAGAGGGGTACTAATAATTAATGTGGGGTAGGAGAAGAGAAGGACCCTGAGACATACAAAATAAACTACACACCAACCCAAATAACAGTGAGAAATATGGGTTGCACAGAAGTTTCTGTCACACTGAGAGATGGTGACACACGGAACAGTGATCATGCACCATGGTGTGCTATCCGTGCTAGGAGTGCTGGTCGACCTTGGAAGCCAAGGAAAGCTCTACAGAGCCTTTACACAACAGAAATGACCAGCACTGGGTTTTGGGTAGATGGTTCTGAGTGCTTTGGTGACAGACAATGGGATTTTTATAAAGTGATCAAAGCAGCTTTTAGGAAACCAACATGTGTGTCAAGGATAATTCTTGGCATCGACAGTCTAAGGAAGATCTGATGACCACCTGAGCAGGGAGGGTCGGGGAGGGAAAGGGCTGTGTGTGCAGTGAGAAGAGTTTGAGGGAAACCCAGGACCCACGTGAGGTTTGTAATGCAGTGAGTGAGGAAGCGGAGGTCAGGACAGCTTGTCCCTTGGCTCTGGGGACAGGAAGATGCCTCTGCCCCTCCCCAAGGTAACGCTGTTCTTCGACACCAGGAGGCAAGTGGGGACCACGTGCCTGACTTGGAACTCATCCAGTTTGGGGTTCTGTTTCCTTTTTCACCTACACCCCGTGAAAATTCTGCCATTCTTGGTTTCGATGGTATCATCACATCCTTTCTTCTCAGCTTCCAACGACAATCTCTTCTCACTTTCCTCAAGATGCTATTTTCAATCACTGCCCAGTTATAAAACTGAATCACTGCAGATGCCTTTCTGAAAAACCTTGTAGTCTTGACTCCACACATAACTTCCAGGGCAAAGAACAGCCATGGTGTGCCCTTCTGCCAAAGATGGAGCTGCCGATCAGCTCTGCTTTTTGCCGATGCAGCAAAACAAACAAACAAACAAACAAAAAAACCTACAGATTCATTTCAAATTAGGGTCCAAAGTTTCCAAACCTGCTCATCTTCCTCTACCAAATTACACAGCCTAGCTCAGTGGTGGGAAACCTATGCACCCGTGCCTCCGTGGGCTGTTTGTTACCACTGAAAACTCTACAAGCTTCATCACCACTGGCCTAACTGTGAGAGTAACCTTGCTTCCTGGCCTTATTAACTCACACCTCTCCTCCTTCAGTCTCTGCAGAATGATCTTGAAAGCATGGCAGTAAACTCAGCATGATCACTGAACTCTCTGTTCCCCCTCCTGCTCCATTTCCTGCCATTCTCCACCACTTCCAGGTAAATCGCATAATCCAATTCTCATGACACAACAGATCATCCTCACATACACTCTCCTCTGGAAACTTTATCCCACAGCAAGCCTGAACTCGCAGGATGTTCTCGTAAGCCTCCTCCGTGACTCTGCACAAACTCTTCTGTCCACATGAAATGACCTGCCCTGCTTTACCTCCTGGAAGCTCCGGCGAGATGAGCTGCTTTCATCAGGGATCAAACTAATCTTGCCTAACACGGCAATCGCTTTTCAGGGCAGCCGAGGCCTCCCCTCCTGAAGGTCACTGGCGTGAGCATCTTGCTCTGTACATCTATGTGGAAACCTACTGCTCTGTCCCAGCCAGTAAAATGCAGTGACAACTGCTCTCCCTTCTCCAGTGAGGCCTGAGTTCAGGGGAATTCTCTGTAACCTGGTTATTGGTGCCACACCGACTGGGCTGGACAGAGGACATTTGGGGGACAGAATCTTCCTCCTTTCTCCCTTTCTTGCCCCCGTCTCCCCTGCCATTTACATGCCCTCCCATTGGACAATGCTGCCAGGGCACGTCTCTTGATTTCATCTTGACAAGAACACTTTTCCAAAGAAATGTCCTAGAAAGAGAAAAAAGTCCCAGGGAACTCCGCCTTCTCCATCTCATCACAAGCCCTTCCAGATGATGAAACCCTAGCGGAAGTGGCCGTATTGGGTCACCTGCAGCGGTGACCAACCAAGAGCTCCTGCCAGGGACATAAATAGCAGATTTGCTTGAATTTATTAATTTCATAATTTCCTATGCTGTTGGTCTGATAGGAATGAACACTAATTTAAAATAAAAACAATTAAAGACCCCATGTGAGCTGTTTCATATATGCTGTGTGGTTAACACCTAAATAGGTATAGAATGAACCAGTAATTAGCACTTTACCTTTGACTGGCAGGTAAAGAAGGCTGTGAACGGAATAATACAGCACACACTGCAGGTAAGTGGCAGTCAGTGGGACTGGCTGTCACCCGTGAAACCACAGTAACTTTAGAATAGAAGCTAGAGAGAGAGGGAGGGACAGAGGATGGAGAGAGAGAGAGAGAGAAATCCCTGCTACTGCTGTTAATTCTAATTCTAATTTTTCTACTAAAATATTTCCCTTCTTGGAATTTTCAAAGATGAACTGGGTTCCTACCATGAGCATCCGGCATTAATTTCTTCAGTAAAGAGAGCAGGCAAGTGGTCAACTTTCTCCCAACAATTTCAAGTTACTTCATAGGGGAAATCTGATAAAGACACGAATTTCTAGTTTAGTGCTCAGGCATGTGTTTATAGACTCATTCTAAAGGTCCTAAAATAACTAATTTGCTTCCTCTTGCCTTTATTAAATAATAACTTTTAAACATTCGCACAAGTTATAGACAAGTGCCAAGAGGGAGGGAGGATGGAGCTTTACTTAGAAACTAGATGTAAAATGGTTTGGGGCACCCTGGGAGGACAGGATGATAAAGGAAATCCCTGATTGGAAGATTGTAGGATGAGAGAAAGTGGAGAAATTTTCTCAAGAATACAGATTTCTTTATTTGCTTTCTCTGATTTTCCAACCCACTGTGAATACCAAGGTTTGCCTTGGAGACCCTTAACCTGTCAGGATTATAAATGATTATTGCATTTCTCTAGCAAGTAGCCAGTCCTGGCCGGCTCCTCTGAATACCTGCCGCAGCCCGAAGTGGTGGTGGGGTCAGCAGTCAGCTCGGGACCCTCCCTGGACTCACACCCTCGCCTCTCTCAGCTCTTTTCCTCTGCTGAAATCTCTGGGCAGCCAGCTAAGGAGGAGGAAGATGCCGTGCCCGCGTTGGGGACAGAGGTGCCCCCATACTCCTGGATTGCTCCTCACATTTTTTGACAGCAGATGTGATCCAGAGCTTCTCATCGAGTTAACACACTCGGGGACACAAAGTGCCACTCCTGATGGTCACCAGAAGTAGATGTCAAAGGCAGCTTTCTCCTCCTGCAGGGTCCCAGCTAGCAAGTGAATCAAACCAGTCACACAAGGCCCTGTGCTCTCCCACCTTCTCCCCTCCCTGTTTCACATCTGCATAACGTTTTCCGTGATTAATGACAGCCAGCATCCAGGACGGCTACGTGCATTCTGCCCGTGCCTTCGAGAACTGCATCCCGTCTCTCGTCACTGCCTATATTTGGGACATTTTATAACAACTTGGAAACAAAACTGCCTGCTAGACATACCTCACGATGGCAAGCTGAAATTTTAGGGAATGAGCCAATTTTTTACCTGTCTGCTACTCAGATCGTCATCAGCATCTATGAACACTTATTTTTAACCTTTCCCAAGTCCCCTCACTTACATTTTCTATCAGGTTTTATCTGTGTGCACAAACCCTGTGTATAAGTCCGCCCAGATAAAGCATGCAGCCTTCTTAGCATTAGTAACGTAAGGAATCACAAGCAGGTTGAAACTAAACAATTAATACCCTTTCTTTCCTCAGCGGTGGTATGAATGGTGCCAATTTAATGCTGTTTAAGCTTATTATCTAATTGCACGCTTCTGCTGACTTCACACACGGCGTGACAGGCAGGCAGGCTTGCGCTGTGTTCCTGCTGCAGTAGAATATTCAATTATTTGTTCCGACTCGTGTAATTCCCTGTATTCCAAGCTTGTTAATGTCATTACAGAGCTGAAATAAAGTGATTACTCTTAATGAGTATTTATCCGATAGGTAACAGGATGCCTGCACCCTCCAGCGGACAGCGGGCCATCATGGGCTTTACTGTCAGCCCCGCCCTCTACCCCGGTGCCTCCCCCAACAGCTAACTTTACTGTCAGAGAGGTGACATCACATTGTGCTCTTCTGTGAAATACTGTCAGATGATGGGGGAAAAAATAAAAATCTGTAAAAAGCAGGAAGAGGAAGGCTTGCATCCTCCCCCGGCAGAGCTCCACTTAATGACCAGTGCTCCCACTCGCTGCCCGTGATGACAGCTTCCACTAAATGATAATGGCACGCCTGCTGTGGAGTTCGCCCACTTCCCTTATTCCTCTTGACATCGTTCTGGGGAAGGCCTAATTTTTTTGACATTTGACCATGCAAATTTGAGTCCTGATACATTATTCTGCATTTACATCCTCCCAGTGTTGCTGTTTAAAATGTGCTACAAGCTCCAGGAGCTCAGCTAATAAAGGCCACTGAATGAAAGAAAGTTAAATATGAATGCAAGAGGGCTGCTAGCAAGAGGGCTGCTCAGTGAAGGGCTGGCTCGCAGGGCTCGGAGATGACCTTCTGCAGACGGACGGGCGTGGAAAATCCGTCCTAAAGCAAATGGTAAAGAATGTAACATCCTTTTTTTTGGTAGAATATTTTTAATGATTTTCCCATATAGACCAGAGACAGAGAGAGACAGACAGAGGCAGAGCGAGAAACAGAGACACAGAGAGAGAGGGAGAGAGAGAGAGAGAGAGAGAGAGAGAGAGAGAGAGAGAGAGAGACAACCAAGCCCATTGTATTTTACATGGAGTTTTTCTACATAACCTATCAGCATGTATATTATTATTCACCAATTTCAAGGTGGCTCTGGCTTCTCAGACCCTGAATTATGATTCTGCAGGAAGCACCTTGGGTTGCCATACTTGGGACACCCAATCGCTAAACTCACGGAATGTTCAGGCCATTGAACACTACGCTTTTTGATTTTAAGAAACACTTCAGAATTGCTGGTCATTGTGGTCTTCAGTCAAATCAAATTTCATCGTTTGTTAGCTTCTTGATCACAATTTCAATGTGACAACAAAAAGAGTAAAAAGTTAAATAATCAAAAATCATGGTAACTATATTGAATTGACTTAAAAGTTACTCAGAATAAACACTAAATCCAAATAATTTTAGAAGATAAATATTTGCAAAATTTGTTGTGGGTATCAACATTAATTTTGGCATTTCATTAAAATGCCCTCTCTCATTCTATTATGTTTTGAAAGAAAAAATGCCTTCATTTTCCACACATATAATTTAGTTCACTAAAATAGTAATTTTTAAACATTTAGAAATTATTGCTACATCAAGACTTTGTTGTTAATAAATGCATCAAAATGAATTACTCGACAAAATAATTGGACTTTAGTTTTGCTAAGTATTAAGAGTATTACAGAAAATCCTCTTTGAAATCACTTGAGTGGACAACATTGCTCTTTTTCTGTCTCTTTGTCTCATTTCTTTTCTTTCCCTCCCTCCCTCTTGTCTCTTCGTCCGTCTGTCCCTCACTTCTTTCTTTCTTCCTCTCTCCCTTCCTTCCTTCCTTCCTTCTCTCTTCCATTTTTGAGAGCTCCTGTATCTACTCTCTTCCTGTCCTGTAAGTCTGTGTCTGTCATTCAGCTGTCTACCTACTTACTATTGTCACTTCAGTCTATTCGGCAACCTAACTTTCATCAATGCACCATCTCTGTCATGGGCTGGATACTGAACTGTTTACAAAAATAAACAGGATGAAGTCTCTAAGCATCAGAATTTTACAGTAAGAAGGAGCTATTAGGTGACTAGAGTAAGACAGAAAACACGTTGCTTTCAGAAAATCATTCTCACTTGCAAAAGGTTAATTCACTCGCTGAAGACTGGGTCAGAAAACTCAGCTGCCAATTTGCTTTTCGTGAAAGGATTAAAGATGAGAGTCCTCACTGAGTCTGCACTGAGACCCTGTTACTGATGGGGCAACAGAGCCCCTCATCTCTGTTTCCCCTTTGGTCCAGCCTCCCTGACAGCACCGGAGAGAAACCTTGAAGTCCCACCAGGAGCTCGCCTGCCACCTTCCCTCTGTCCCAGGAGCCAAGGAAACTACAGGCACAGACACCACATCCACAACCCTTCATGACTTCTGGTGACCAGGCAGGCCCTGTGACATGGTATTCCACACGTGACTCCAAAGTCGGTCCAGGACTGCACCGAGAGAAGACCTCCTACAGCCATTGGAACTAGCAGTGACAGAGTCCACTTGGTTTGATCCTCAACAAAATTCTGAGACCGTGTAGAATCACCTTCTATGCACACACTGTGTATTTCATTTCATGTGTTAACTTGAATAGCCATCAGATCAAGGGCAAGTCATCACAAGACTCGCTTTCCAACAAAATGAGTCGGAGAAAGGCAAAGTGGTTTCCTTTTCAGGAAACGCCTGGCACAGCAGTCCTGATATTCAGCGGTTGTGTCATAGCTCGCCGTCTCCCACTGTCCACCCAGCCCTCTGACCATGGGCAGGCCTGGAAAGAACAGCGTAGCCAGCGTCCTCCGTGCTTGACCAACACCCCCAGGGGTTCCAGCAGAGCAGTCTGCTGTTGTCTGAGGCAGTTTTACCTCACCTGTAGTTTTGAAGACACATTGTTAAATATAGAAATATAGGTTGCCATTTTTGGCTTCTGCTGTTTCTATTTCAGAATTTTAAAAATGTTATTCCACTGTCTTCTGATTTCATTGCCTGTCTTCAGAATCAGCTCTCATTCTTGCGGCTGATTTGCAGAAAGACATTTACCATCGCTTTTCCCCCAGATTTTAAGGGTTTTTGTTTGTCTACAATTTTATAGTGTTAGCTTTCATACATCTACATGAAATTTTGTTCCTGCTTTGTCATTCTCCCAAAAATTAGTTATCCCAGGAAGTAATGCCAAGAAGTTAGTTTACCTTGGATTACAGGGAATTTCTTTCTTCAATCGGGAGTTTTTGATCTCTCCAACACTTTGAGAATTTTCTGGAATTTTTATGTTCAGATATTGCTTGTTTTACATTCACTTTTTTCCATTCTTGGACTGCTTATTTGCTAGATTCTTATTTGTTTCCCATATTTAATACATTTTTTAAGCTAGTTTTGGTTTGAGTATTTTCTCAACCTGTCAGGTTTTCTACCTTTTGCTGAGATTTGTAGGATTTTCATTCATCAATGAGATGCTGTCATTGTTTATGTAGGTTAGCTAATAATGAAGTTCCTTCCATTTACTATATTCTAGTTATTATTTAAATGCTCCAAATTTGCATTTTATCTGTTTCTTTTATTTGTTTTAAGATATTAGTGCCATTTTCTGTAAACTACAATACATGAAATGCTCCTTATCTGCTTTAATAGGACCACTTATCCACAGTCCATTTTTCTTGGTTTCAGTTACCTGTGGTTTACTGAAGTCTAGAAATATTAAGCAGAAAATTCAAGAAATAAACTATTCATTAGTTTAAACAAATTTCTATCACCCTCTTTCTATAATTGTTTAATGTTGTTATTAGTTATTTTTGTTAATTTCTTACTGTACTAAATTTTAAAACTTTATCATGTGAATGTATGCACATGATAAAACATTACAGATATATATATATCTGGGGTCCATTTCCCTTAAGGGTACAATGAAGGGTTACTATATGGATCTCTTCATTAGTCAGTTTTTAACTTTTCTGAAAGTTCAGACATTTCCAATTGTGTGTTAGACATCATAAGATTTACACTGTAATAACCTGAATATTCTATGATACTGTAGTGTAAAATTGTCACAAGTTAAATTACAAATGGACTGATTACCTTGATCCTGCCAAGGCCTGGCTTTAGAAGTTCTTAGGCTGGTTCAATTCCAACTTTGTTGGAATTCCCAGAAGTCTGTATTCCTAAAGTATGGTCCTCAATTTCTGTAAGAATGTCCCTGTTGGTAGACAAGGCTATTCTACTCTCAGCAGCCTCGGCCGTGTTCCTCTCCCTAGCGCTGAATTTTCCAGAACATCTGCTCTCTCTCCTCTCCTGACGGACCACCAGTTGTCCGAGTTCCAGAACCCATCTTTAGGCAGACTCTTGGGGTTTCCTTTCCAGGTTTGCCCATCTCCCCGGCCTTCTAAGACTCTGAAGAGCCATTTACCAGCTTCCGTCCTCTTAGACCAGAGAAACCGCCACGCACAACTTTGGCTGCTTCCCTCAAAATTTTGGCACATAAAATATTCCCCAAAGGGAATCCAGCACACACAGGCCACACACCATGGGCTCCAGGACTGTGGCCCTGAGTTACAGTTCTCATTCTGATGTAGATTTTTGTTTAGCTTCTGTCATTTATGGATGGATGACAAATATAATGCCAGGTATTCCATCGTGTGTGGAACCAAATATCTTTCGAACTCCATTTTTATTACAGGCTTATTGGATTATTATTAGGAAGTACTACATATAAATCTCTACTTAGGAGTAAATATTTTATGGAAACTAACATCACTTATTTACATAATTTTTCAATCACAAAAAAGATTGTGCCATAAGTTTGTAAGAAATGAAATTATATTACATATAGTTGATGTTTTTAATTTTTAAATAGTAAATATATCTATTAAAATTTCCATGTGCAATTTTATTTTACTGATTTACCTATGCATTTATTTTAATTTTGTGCATGTGATAGGAATACTGCATGAAGAATAAATGTTTAATAACCTTTGTGTTTTGTAATTGTGTGACTCTCATTATTTTTTCACTCAGAGATTATGGCTTTGAAATTAGATTTGTTGGTAATACACAACATTCTCTCCAGTCTGGTGTTTTCTTGGCTTTCCTGGGCCAGCCTGTTCTATCCCTCACAGCTGCTCATGTAAGCAGATACATTAATCTAAGGTCACATTTTGTATAATTTTAGAAAGAAATGTGAATTTACTTGTCTACTATGCTTGGGTGATTATATTTCTAGTATCAATTATATTTTTATTATTGCTTGCTTTATAAATTTTCCCCAATTTTCTCTTGTAATTATTTTCTAGTTTGCATTGGGTTATCTTTAATTCATTTTTAAAAGTTCTTCACTCATTAACTGAAAAATGCAATTGGAACTTATCTTTCAATGATTACTCAAATTCCTGAAGATTAGTCTGTTTCTGTCATAAGCTACAAAAAATATCAACGAAGGAATCAATTGATAAAAATTTGCTGATAAACATTAATTTTCTTACAAAAATTAGACAAGTATTCTTAGTTTCCATTATAGGAGATAAAAAACCTGACAGTAATTTCCTTCTCATTACTTTGAAAGTATATTTTTAGTTGATGGATGAGTAACAAAACAAAACAAAAAAAATGGTTTCCTTAGAATATTGATAAATATTGTATTTCTTAGTATTTCTTTATAATTGAAAAAGATTTCTTAAATAGAAGACACAATTTCTCTTTCTTAAAAATCATTTTGGTTTACTGTTACATCTTTATTCATTTGCTTTTTTTCCTTTTTCTCTCTAGAACTTCTAGTAATTTTAGATTATTCTTGCTTGCCCTGCCAGTGTTTTAATTTATATTAATAATTCTATTTTTTCATTTTTACTGTATGTATCTGAGGAACATTTTCTATTTAAGATTAATTATTATTAAACTTAATTCAGTTGTTTTGAAAAAAGCATTCTATTTTTATTTCACTCATTATATAGTTTTATATTTTACATTTCCATTAATAAATACAATTTTATTTTAGAACACTCCTAAGACTATAGAAACTTAGGTGTAAGATATAACAATTTTTTGTTATGTTTTGTTTAGTTTTGAGAGAAGATCTCCCTCTATAGCTCAGGCTGGGTTCAAAATCTTGGCAATCTTCCTGCCCCAGCCTCCCGAGTGCTGGGATTAGAGGCATGCACCACCAGCCCTGCCTAATTTTTATTAGCTAACCCCTGTATTATAATTCACTTAGATTTCCTTAGTTTTTACCTTATGGTTTGTATTTATTTATTTACTTTTGCAAATCAAATTATAGTCCCATAATGCCTTGGTCACCAGGTCCTAGTGGATTTCTCTTCACTGTGACGCTTCCTCAGATTTATCCTGTTTTTGATGACCTTGACAGTTTTGAGGCATTCCAGACTAGTAGCTGGCAGAATCCCCCATTTAGGATTTGCTTTATGTTTTCTCAGCATTAGTCTGAAGCTGCATGTTCCTGGGAGACAGAGCACAGAGATAAAGTGACACTGTCATGTCACACCGAGCACATATAGGGTCAGTGTGCAGTGCTAACTTCAGCCACGTGGGTGGCTGCGGTTCCCGGGGTTTGTCCCCTGCACCTTTACTCTTTCGCCTCTCTCACTACTATGCTCTTGGGAGGGAAATCATCTCTGCAGACCAGATTTACGGACCTGGGAGGAGAGTTCTCTTTCCTTGAAGGGTGCAGGAGCCATATAAATTATTTAGATTTCATCTGCAGGAGATTTGTCCTTCTTTTTAAATTTATTTACATATTTAAACATCTACTTATACCATGTCGATGCAAGGATATTTATTTTGCACTTTGGGGGGTAGTGCAGCCTCTGTCCCTCTGTCTCTGTCTCTGTCTCTCTCTCTCTCTCCCTCTCTCTCCTTCAGGTTTGTCCACTGGGAACTGATTTAGCAGGTTCCACTCACATCCCTTCACTATAATTGCAGGTTTTTCTTTTCTTTCTTTTCCCCCCCATTTTTGTACTTTCTGGACCCAGTAAATATTTGAGGCTCATGTGGAATATCCCATACCCTGGTCTGCCATCAGCCCTCTCCCTTGGAAACCTGGGTATTTCATAGAAGAATGATACCAGAAATTCAGGATATGGTTGTGCTTTTCAGTAATGGAGCACCATCGTGTCTATGCTCCTTACCTGACTGACATGTAAGTAAAATGAAGCTTTCCGTGCTAAAGCTCGTCTATAAAACCATCTACAAACAGGACCTCTGTAGCTGGCAATCTGTACTCACACTAAGGTAAAGAGCGATCAGGCTTTGATTTCTCCAGTTATCCTCGTTGTAACGGGGGGCCTTGTGTCCCTTTGCTATCTCTAGCTGCTCTCTCTAACAGTGACACAGCTACCACTTGCTTCACAGTTTAGCTCATACATGTCTATTGTTGATTTTGACGCCAACCTGACTGGATTTAATGATAGTCAGGAAACTGGAAAGCACGCTTATTCTTAGTGCTTTGGTAGGCACAGAGCTCACTCTCCTGCAGAAGGAAAACCCAGGAGTTTTTTCCTTTGATGAGACTGGGCTTCCCCAGGGTGTCCCTGAGGCTGCTTCCAGAGACGCGTGGATGCGGGTATGTGGGCTGAGGGGAAGGTCTTCCTCAGTGTGTACCGGCACCATCCACTGAATCTGGGTCAACGCAGAACAAAATCGCGGATGAAACATTGATTTGCACCTCTTTCCTGAAGCTAATATTCTCTTCCTGTGCCCTCGGCTCCCTGGGCTTTGGACTACAGGGCCCATAACAGCCCTGCCTCTCCCTGGCTTTGGACTGAGGCCATCGCTAGCCTGCTCAGTTGTGAAGCTGTGCCGCCTGCCAGCTTCCCTCCTTCTCTGACTAGCGGTTGGCCTACAAGGCTTTTCTGCCTCCAGAATTGTGCCGCTCAGTTCTCCTAAGAATCTCTTTTCCAGTTTTGTCTCTTTGGAGAAATCTGAGCAAAGCAAGTGTGTGTGTGTGTCTGTGTGTGTGTTGCCAGCTCTTATGCCCACAGGGAAAGTCATCAGCTTCACCACCATTACGGTGCTCTGTGCCATGTAGAAACTCATCTTACCTTTAGCTCTGAGCTTCGGCTCATGTCTAGAATTAGGACAGCCAGCTCCTTCCACATCAGCCTTCAGTCAGGCTGTGTCCTGTGTGTCTGGGGCATAGAGACCATGGGATATTTGTTGTTGCAGCCAACATTCCACCAGGAGATCTTCCATCTCCTATGTGAATCTTTAGAAATTGGCACATATTACTAGTTTTTCTATGTTCAATGGGTTCTTAGGGTTTTTACAAACATACACTGTCATGTATTTACCACTACAGTGTCACACAAAGTAGTGTCACTAATAAAGAACACTCTTGGGTTTCACCTAGGCACCCTTACCCCTTACATCTTCATCCCGCTAACCTCTGATCATTTAGTCATAAACACACTTTCACTTTCCCAGAATATCACCTAAATGAAGTCATACTGAATATTCCTTTTTTGGTGAGTTTCATTTACCTAGCAATATTAACTAGCAGTCTCCTCATGTCTCTCTTCAACTTGGTTGTTCAATTTGTTTTATCACTTCGTTGAATGCATGAGCCAGAGTTTGATTATTCAATATCTATAGGAAGATATAATAGTTATTCCTAATTTGGGTAAATTATGATTAGAAAGCTATTAACATTTTTCCTTCAGGTTTTTATGTGTGCATGTGTATTTTAATCAGCTGGATAAACACCCACAGTGCAATTTCTGGGTGATTTGGAAAGACAGTGCTTAGCTATGTATAAACCCAACGTAAATCTTCAAAAGAGGCTGTAGCGTTTCATTCCTACCAGGAATGAATGAGAAATTCTGTTACTTTTCATCTTTAACAGCAATTAGTAATGACAGGTCCCTGGAACTACAGCCATCCTGATAGGTTATATGAGCATCTCAAATTATCTCTGTATGCAGAGGCCAGACTTTTACCTACAGAAAACCATAAACACCACAAATGTCTTCCAGAGAGAATCACAAATCCAGTAAAGTTGCAGGATACAAAGTGAGTCCTGAAAATCAGTTATATTTATGTACACTGACAACAAACTTTCTGAGAAGGACACACAAGGAAGTGAATGGTTTTTACATAGAAACTATGTCTTCTACTAAAGAGGATAGTAGCAGATGGCAGGCCGTCGTGTGCTCATAGACGGAAAGCTGTCATAGTGTTAAAACACCCACGCCATGCAGAGTGATCTACAGGTTCAATGCTTGTACCATCAAAATTCCAATGGCATATTTTAGTGGAAGTGAAAGAAATCCTAAAAGTATAAGGAACCAGAAAACATCTGATAGTTGAAAGAATCTAAATGATGAGTATAAACTCAAATTATTGGACTGCTTGGTTTTAAAGCAAAGCTGCAATAATTAAAACAATAGTGCAATAGTGATGGAAAGACAGACCAAAAGGACATAACAAAGAGACCAGAAATAAATCAGTGCATATATGTAAAATGACATTTAACAAGGGTGACAAAAGTATGCAGGGGCAAAGGGTGCTCTCTTCAATAAAAGTCACTGGAAAACCTGGATTTCCCTTGGGGAAGAATAAAACTGGAACTTTCTCAAATGCCACACAGAGGAACTCAGTTCAAGGTAGTGTTACGGTTTAGATCAGGGATGACTCCAAAGGCTCTCATGCTGTCAGGGGCAGGCATTCAGGCAGGCGACCAGATCATGGGGCCCCTCCTACAGTAGAAGATGGGACCTGGGTGGAGGCAGGCCGCTGAACATGGGACCTAGGCAAGCATTTCTCTTGTCCACTCATTGCCTTGCGCTCCCCTGGCCGCCAAGACGTGAAGAGCTTTCCTGGGCCCAGGCCCTTCCATGGCGCCATTTCGGCCTTGGGGTCATCGGACTATACACTGGAACTGCGCCCAAAATCACTTTCCTCCCTTGCCTCCTGAGGACCGGGTACTGTGCTCAGCAGCAGTGGGAAAGTGATCGGCACTGATAGTTAGAGAGTTATACGTAAAACCTACAGCTGTAAAACTCCTAGAAGGAAATGGGAAAATTCCTGCCATTGCTATGGTTGGTGATGCCCTGAATATGTCACCATATTGCCGTGACATGAGCAAAGTTAAACAAATGAGAAGGCATCAAAGTACAGTAGTGCTTCACAGTAAAATAAATAATCAACAGAATCAAATTTAACCCATAAAATCAAAGTATTTGTTGCTTCAATATAAAATTCTCCAATAAAAAGATGTTAAGAAATTTTTTTTTGCCACATTCATATCTTCTTTGGTCAGAAATCTATTTGGGTTTTTTATTCAATTTTTATTTGGGGTTTTTATTTTCTTATTATTGAGATTTAGGAGTTTTCTGTATATTTTGTTAAGAAAACATCTTCTGGAAATATTTTTCTGTCTTTTCATTTTCCTAACAGCATCTTTTATAAAGCTATTTTTAGGTATTTTAGTTTCCAAATTATTATACATGGTAACTAGATATGATATATACGACTATATACAATGACTTTTTATTACCTCTAAAAATCAGAGAATCAAAAATGACATTGACTTTATCCTTGTACTTTTATTGTATTATTCCTCTATTTAATACATTTGAGTTAATTTTTACAAAAAATTTTTTCTGTTTTTTAATATAGATTTCTAATTCTTTCCAGTCTCTTTCTTCTTTCTCTTTCTCTTTCTCTTTCTTTCTTTCTTTCTTTCTTTCTTTCCTTTCTTTCTTTCTTTCTTTCCTTTCTTTCTTTCTTTCTTTCTTCTTTCTTTCTTCTTTCTTTCTTTCTTTCTTTCTTCTTTCTTTCTTTCTTTCTTTCTTTCTTTCTTTCTTATTAGGATGTTGAATTTAATTAGGATTTTTTCTTGTACCAGGAATCTAACTCAGGACCTTGGTTTGCCAGGCAGGCGCTGTGCTGCCAAGCTGCATCCCCCACCCTGAGTCCATTTCTTGGAGTGACGAGTATTTCCCCACTTGAGAGAGAGCAATGGACATCGTCTCATGAGTGCCTGTGTGCTTTCCACTCTGTTCCATCAATCTGCGTGCTGATTTCCCATCAGTGCATCACTGCCGTGACGACTGTGGCTTCACACTTGACCTTGAAGTCAGGGACTGTGAGTCCGCCGGCTTTGTCCCTGAGCCTGTATTGGCTGTTCTGGTTGGCTTTTTTTTGTCATCTCAGCAGATACCCGTGACAAAGCACAAATACTGCTTAGTGTCTTGCCACTGCTCTAACTGGAACTGGTGCCTTACTAAGACTGACCCTGCTAACCCATAACCACAGACATTTCCATTGCTTTTGGTCTTCCAATGCTTTCTTTTTGCTTTGTTTCGCGGTGCTGGTGATTGAACCCAGGGCCCCACTCCTGCTCGGCGATGCTTTGCCACGGAGATCGGCCCCAGTCTTGCCTCGGACTTCTTTCGCCAGAGTTTTATGTCTTACATACACGGGTCTTCTGCCTGTTTTTCAGATTTAGACCTGCTTCATTTTTTATGGTGCAAAGCAATAATTTGTTTTTAGTTTCAAATTTCAATGAAAATGATTTTGAAAGTGGATTCCAGTTGCTACCTCATGTGAAACGCGTAGGAACACGTGTTTGCACTGATCTTCCCAGAGGTCCCCAGGGCTGCTCTGTCCCGGTCTGACTCAACCTCTTTCCCTTCAGCCTTTGCCAAACAGGTCCTGCTACACTGCCCCTGCCTTGCTTCAGTCCACGCAGTCACCACGCAGGTGACCCTAAACTCTGCGGACACCCTGCAAGAGAGCAAGAAGCATGGGGCCCAACACAAGCCTCATCCTTTATCTGGGGCTATTAGTTTCCTTATGAAATAACATCCAAAACATCTGCTGTTCTTACTTGAAATGGTGTTTGTGTCATTGGCTTGTCATTCTCCCTGCATGGGAAGCATTTTCTAGTTGATGAATGGATCAGCTTATCAATCAGGTGAAATGCTTCGGTTTTAGAAGGTGTTTTCTCTAACAGCACAATGCCTCCCAGCCGTGCCCAGATACATTCAGGCAACTCAAGAATCCCAAATGTGCGTTTTGGCCTTTGCTGGTATCACTGAGTCCTCGGCAGGCAGCCTGCAATAGCTCAGGACTCCTGGTCTCACAGGCTGCAAAGCCGCATGCTGAGGTCAGGGCTGGGAGGCCACCCGCATGTGACCCATCCAGGCAGGAGTCACAGCCGAAACAGATCCACAGTTCAGGAGCCGTGTCTCGCTTCTCTTGCCAGTGTCACCGATCAGTGGTTTCTTTTTTGCCTTCTTCTCTTTTTTTAAGTTTTTATTTATTTTGAGATAGAGGGCTCACCGTGTTCCCCAGCCTGGCCTCAAACTCCTGTGTTACCTCAGCCTTCCCAGCAACGGGGAGGGACCGCAAGTTTGCACCACTGGGCGGATGATTGCTGGGTCTGTGATTTGAAGCCTAGGCATCACACTGAGCCACCTCCCCAGCTTTTGAATATCTGTTTAAAATCTTTTTAAAATACTGAGAGAAGTCTTGCCAAGTTGCTAAATTTCCTGGGGAGGGGGAGGCTTGAACTTGGGATTCTCCTGCCTCACACATCAGTTTTTTCTAATGATCTGATCATTCATATGTGACCCCCCAACATCTCCAGTTACACAGCTTCTCATCACCAATGTCTCCCTCTTTTTTTTATTTTAAAGAGGGTAAAACTAAGCATAACAAAACAGAACAAAGTAGATCAGAAGAAAGCAATGTAAGAGACACAGATTTCAAAGCCAGACAACATCAGATCTACCATGGCTACCATAATGTCTTTTATTTTCTTCCAAATAGTCGTCCATATCTTCACACATAGTGAATTCATACAAAACAAAATAGTATTAAACTGATGAGAACAGAGTGATGATGGCATTATAGACCTTCAAAGCCAGATGAGAGGGAAATCCACAATGGCTGCTGTAATGGCTCTTTGTTCTCATTCAAATTAGCTATGCATACCTTCATGTATGTTGAAATTAAACAACAGGAGACAGACTAAAATCACTCTGAACAAAGAATAAAAGGATTACTGGATTTCACAGCTTGACCATACAGAATCAGCAATAGATACCATAACATCTGTTTTGCTTCAAAGTAGCTGTTCATTTCATCATGCATAATATAATCGGTTCTCATACACTGTTTAGGGGAAGTTCTATGCACGTGTGAGTCTCTACATGTATACCTAGCCTTTCTGTACTAGAGGGAGAAACAAACAAAAACAAAGCAAAACAAATTCCTAGAAAAACATGAAACAAAAAAGACAAATAAGTAACAGTAGCAAAGAGCCCAAAACAATGACAATATAGACCTTCAAAACAAGGTGCTAGGCGCAGAACTAGAGTTGTTATTTTCAATAATGATCTTCAAGAGTTTTTCAGGTCACCAGACACTAACATGCACAATTGTTCCAATCCTATGAATGTTAGCTGTTTTGTTTCAAGAACCTATGGAGTTTGTAGCACAATGTTCTTAGCTATCCTGTGTGTTTATACAATTTTAGATAGTTTTTCTTTTCTCTTCCTTTTTCTTTTTCCTTCTTTTCCCTGAGATATTATTTTTTTCCCTTTTGAGCAGATTCTTATCCTTTCACTGTAATTATTGAAGATTTTGTATCTTATGAACTCTTACCATTTCTTCTACTAGGGAGACTATATGGTATTTACACATGTGAGTTTGATCTATTTCACTTATGAGTATGGTCTCAAGTTGCATCCATTTATTTATAAATATCCCCATGTGATCATTCTTTATAGCTGAGTAGTACTCCATTGTATAAAAGTACCACATCTTTTCTATCCATTCCTCAGTTGATGGGCATTTAAGTTGTTTCCAAGATATGGCTATTACAAATTGTGCTGCTATAAACATGGGTGCACATATATCACTGTGGTATGATGTTTTCAGATCTTCTGGGAATATACCTAGGAGTGGAATAGCCGGGTCAAATGGGGCTTCCAATCCCAGCTTTTTGAGGAATCTCCAGATTGACCTCCACAGTGGTTGCACCAGTCTACACTCCCACCAACAGTGCAGAAGAGTTCCTTTTCCCCCACAGCCTCTCCAGCATTTGTTGTTGGTAGTTTTCTTGATCCTGGCCATTTTCTCTGGAGTGAGATGGAATCTCAGTGAGGTTTTAATTTGCATTGACCAATGATGCTGAATATTTTTCCATGTATCTATTTGCCATTTGTATTTCTTCTTCTGAGAACTGTGTGTTCATCTCAGATCAATGTCTCTTTAAGGACGTCCTCGGCCCCTTATCTTTGACACCAATATCTCTAACCAACAATGTCCCTGATCACAGAATCCAGCTCGTACTCTTCAAAGCCCAAGGTAAGTCAGCTCCACCTTGAGTCCAGGCTAAGCAGCGCCTCTCCGGGTGGGCACCATGCACGCTGGTACTTCAGCCCTGCTCAATAGACTGGGAGAAGTCTCACAATGCAGTGCACGCTCCGGAGCACATGGGTGAAGTTATTTGTGTGACTGTGGGGCCTCTCCCCAGGGCGATGCATGCTTTCAGAATTCAGGGTTGGTACTACCTGTGCCATACAGGACTTGGTCTTTGATCCAGGCTTAGTGCTTGGCCCTAACAGACTGAAAATCTGTGTGTGGGTGAATGATCCCCTAACAGCAGCCCAGCCAGCAACTACCTCTGAGGAAGCATGCTCCGCTGGGACTGGAGCAAGCCCTGGACACGTCTGCCTGATGTCTCCCTGCCTCCCTGCCCACCAGCTCCCTACCCAGCCTCTGACCTCAGAGCTGTCTGGCGCCAAGACCCCGGTGGGCAGTCACTGTAGACAGCAAGGTCTGTGCTTTCACAACTGCTCGACGGAGAACGATGCAGCTGTCTGCAGAGAAGAGGGTGGCCTTGGGGGGCTCACCTGCTCCTCTTAGGTTCTCATTTTCTTGATCTCACAATATGAGGAAGATAAAACCTGGCAAGACTCCCAGAAGATGGACTTAACGACTGAGGGCTTTGCGTCCTGCAAGTGTGCTCAGGGCGGATTCCACCCCAGCCTCGGGACTGCTCGGGACAAGCCCACACTCACATCCTCACTGGGGAGAGGACCCCCGTCAGCCACTCAACCACAGCGTGCATCACCACCCTTGGGTCAGTGAGCCACTCCCTGCACAGGCTGCGCAAAGGGTAGCAGGACCTTCAAGCGCTGGGTTCTAAGGGAACCGAGATTGACTCGCATAAATTTGCTGCATTCACTAACGCAAAAATCAGGATGTGGGCTCCACTCACGTGCCATTTGGCATAAGTGGGAAGGAAAAGTTACCTGTGAAAAAAGTTGTATGTACATTAAACAAATAAATATCAAAGCAGCAGTATCAGAATATAACTGGCATGTTACTGGAGCACCGAGGCCAGGGCGTCGGGAGGTGGAATCAGAATGTTCCCCTCCAGGGTGACACCATCTAATTGTGCCTCTTCTCTAAACCTTGGTCAGTTCCCAGCCCGAGGAGCCCCTCCGTGGAGCTGGTTATTCTGTGGGGTCATACAGAAGCTGCTGACACCGCTTCACTTGTTTATCAAGGGTTAATGTAGAAAGGGTAGAGAAGGGAGATGAATGGGAACAGAGTTTGTGTTTTCCATCAAACCAATTCACGTTCTCCTACCACTTGACGGATGTGAATTCCAGGTGGTCAGCAGGTCCTAACACAATGCTGAGCGAGCTATCACATAGTAAGGGATATACTTTTATTTTAATTCCTGTTGATCTGCATTCTAAGTCAGCTTATTTGAGATTGGTCATGCAGCTGTTTGTATTCTTAAATCCCTGTTTGCATAGCACTGAGCACCACAAAAATACAAGACGTACCAAGGAGAGAGAATTTCTAATAATTCTATAAAGGAACTTTTATAAGAGGACAACATCCATCATGTTGTCATCAATTTTATGGGTAACACTGAGTTTGAAAACATCTCCAATAAAATTTGAAATCTAAAACGTGGTTCTCCAAACACATTTCAATACATCAACATTCTACAGGATTTCATCAGTAGTTATTACAGCTGTGTCTGCCACAGGGAAATCTGTTTAATAACATGTCAACACGGTGAGTTCTTAGGTGTTCAGAAGACAGTATGTAGCAGATGACTCAGAAATGCAGGCAAGTGGAAGGTTTGGGTGTGCATTTATTTATGTTAAAGCAATAATGTGCAAACTGAGATTAAATAATTACACAGATTACTTACGTAAGTGTGTAATTTATAAATTAAATTAGATAATAACATAAGAATGTGAGAACTACGTACTCTATGCAGGCAGGAGCCACTGGGTAAGTGGAATCATTTTGATGTTGAAAAGAACAATAGGATATTTATGGAGAAAATGAGAAAAAAAAGAAATCTATATCATTTCAGTGCTCAAAAGTTAGGAAAAGAGTTACGGATGACAAGATAATTCTAGAAAAGAACACTTGGACTGACCTGAGGAGTTGAACAGCTGGGCTGCATCTTTGATGGTCAACATTTCCAGGCTGGTGGAGTGTGACCGACACAGCAGCTCTTTCTGCAACTATGCTCAGAAAAATCCCAGCACACTCCTGTTCCCCAGCACTGCGCTACCATGTTCAGTGCGCTACCATGTTCTCAACTTCTAGAAAGGTGGTAGCGGGTATGGAGATCAAGGTGAGGCCCAATCTCTGTCCTGGAGATAAATATTTCAATTAGAACACAGTGAGTTTCCAAGTTATACTTTTTATCTATTTTTCCCTTTTCCCTTCCTTCCTTTTCCCCTTCCTCTTCCCTAATTCCTGTTTCCTTTCAAAGTTTCTCCCCATTTCACACAATGCAAATTCTTTATGATGAATATGATCATGATGTGTAACTAAAATGTACCAATATATTTAATTTTCAAAAAAAGACCACAGTGAGTGATTTACAGATTATATACACAAGAGGATTAATCAGAAGCCATCAAAATTATTATGTGAACTGACATTATTTTAGCACCAATTCAGCCAGCTAAATCTCTGGATCCACACCAATCTTGTTAACAAACTGCACTATTTTTAAGTCAAAAACTAGTGAATAGAAAGCATCCCAAGAAATACCAGCCAACAAGACAAACTTCCCCTTGGATAGCTGACCATCTCGGATTCACTGAACATTCAGACCCCAGATAGGGTGCTAACCAGCCAATGAATTCTCTGTGTGGCGTGGTTCTCAGCCCAAAGGAAAGGTAGTGTCACAGTTCTCACCTTTGATAAGTTCGTTAATAGATCGCACTGCAGTCTCACGACAAGGGCAAAGTTTTTAAAGGTGTGCACAGTTCAGCAAATCACCACAGTCTGACTTTGTGTCTAGCATCGCATTTTCTAGGTTCGTCTCTGCCGTAGCACATGCCAGGACTTCACTAACTCTTCCTACTGCCTAGTGCTATTCCTTGGTGTGCGCACAGAGAGCTTAGCTTATCTGCTCACCTGTTGATAAACAGGTGTCTTTACTTTTGGATATCACAAATAATTCTGCTATAAATATCAGAGTACACTTTTTTTTTGCAAATAGGTAGTTTTTTATCGTGGTAATAGTTAAGTGTAGGATCTGTGAGTGATATGTTAGCACTATAGTTAATGCATTGAGACATTTCTGAACTGTTTTAGTTTACTACGAATGGCTTCACTATTCTGTATTCTCATAGGAAAATTACAAGTGATCTTTCTATATACCCGACACAGGTTCACTTCCAGATATATAATATGGAATAAAAGCATTTTCTCCTGTGGTGTAAATTGGTTTTTCAATTTGATACTATCATTTATAGCACAAGAAGCAGAGAGAGAGAATCCAGGGACGAGAATGCACCCGTCAAGTCAGGCTCTCAGCTACCCATCTCCTCTCAGCCACACCTCCCACAGCGTGGTCAGGTGAACCACGAAGGGTGAGCTCACAGGCAAGCTCAGCACCCCATGACCCATCAGCCTTTCAAACCCATGAGGCCTTGGGGGGAAACTTTAGATTCAAACCAGGGCACCTAGTGTCCTCATTCTCAGTTCCTTAGCACGTTTCTCTGCAAATATTTTCACAGTTAGGCATTTGATTACAGGGGCATGCATGTGTGTGTGCGCATGCGTGTGCATGTGTGCACATGTGTGTGCGCATGTGTGTGTGTGTACGTGCATGTGCGTGCGTGTGTGTGTGTGTGTGTGTGTGTCTATCCTACTGGAAGTTTACTGAACTATATAGATAGATGAATCTGCTTTGTGTTAATCAAATCTGGAGTGTTACTTGGACAGTTTCTTAGAATTACTTTTCCACCTCTTGCTCCATCAGCTCTCCTGGTTCTTCCTTATGTATCTCTCTCTCTCGCTATGTCCAGTGGCCCGCGGTTTCCTAGGTTGATGTCCCTTCATCTTCCTTCTTTGACTGTTCTCCAGATTGCCTAACTTAATCTGTCTTTAAAGTTGCTATTCTTTTGTCAGCTCAAGTCTACTCTTGAATTTATCCAGCTAAGTTTTATTTTTATCCCAGGTGTACTTTTAAAGTGAGAATTCCCGTTTGGCCCTTTATTACAACTTTTCTCTCTGCTGATACTTTGTGCTGAGATATTATTAACAAGTCTTTGGCCCTTTGCACACGGCCTCCTTTAGTGCTTTGAGCTTAGTTATGGCAGCCTCCCTGACGCCCCTTTCTGCAAAGCCCAACATCTGGGGCCTCTCAAAGGAAACCCCGATGGCCCTCCCACCCACATGTACGGCTTGCTCTTCCTCAGCTGCCTCAACCCTTAGGTCCCATCGCGATCCCTTCCTTTCCTGTCTGCCACTCTCTTCCTATAATCTCTCTCTTCTCACCTAGATGCAGCAGCTTGGTCTTCTCGGTCACAAGGCAAAGACCTACAGCTCCTGACCTCTGGAACGACAGAGCCACTTGCCGTGATCTCGGAAAGAGGCGCCAGCCCCTGCGCTCTGGATCTCAGCACCCCTTTCTTCTGGCCCTTGCTCATTGCAGCCCAGGCAAACTCACATTCACTGCGCTTTTGTGCTGTTCATGCCCGTGTGCTGATGTCATTATATTGCTTTTATCCTCTAAAATAAGTTCTTCTCCCCAATACCATTGCACTTCATTGCTTTACCTGCTTCTCTTCAGAAACATGGCTAAGTCGAGTCAGGCTCCTCTTTAAGTCACTCTAGTGTCATTACACCCCAGTCACCGACTTCAACTTTTAGACTCTAACTTGTGCTGTTCGTTTTCTTAGAGCAGCAGCCCTCAGCATTTTGACCTTAGGGATGGGCTTCAGGCAGGATAACTTTCCCACAGGGTGGGGAAGAGGTGTTTTGGGGACAGCTTCCATTTATCATGCACGTTATTTTTATGGTGACATGAGATTCTCACACTTGGATGACTCGTGGGCCCCTCGCGTGCACGTGGAGCTCACAGTAGGACTCAGGCTGCTGTGAGACTCTAATGCACCATGGGTCTGGCAGGAGGCAGAGCTCAAGTGGTGGTGGCAGCAGTGAGAGGTGGCTGTGAACGCAGATGAAGCCCTTCTGGCCTCCTGTCACCTCCCGCTGTGCGAATCCTGCTTCGTAGCAGTTGTCACCCCTGTCATGATTCACCACATCTTGCGGCTCATTCCCATCCCATTGATAATTAAGTCAAGAGCCATCCTCGGTAGCTTACTGAGATGATCACAGAATATGCTCCTAAGAGGTCCTCAAAATGTTTATTTAATCAAAACACTGAACAGTGAATTTTATCTCTCTATGTACAGTGCTTTAAATATAAGAGCAGGATATTAAAATCCAAGGCTATTCCTGCATTAAAACAGAATCTAAGATACAAGTAGAACATAATGTTTCCTGAGATGTCTCTCCCACAGGGAACTGTGGCACAGTCACTCTTTCAAAGCAGACACCCCTCACAGACATCCAGGAACATTCCAAGAAGCTATGGGTGTGGCCGTGGCTTGTGTCCTGGTGTCTTCCCCAAGCCTCATGCAGTCGTGGGTGAGGATTTTCAGAACTGGCTGGCTCTAGAATATACAATGTTAGGCTCAAGTGTGTGGTACTAAGATCAAGTGTGTGGCTAGGATCACGGGTGTGTGATTCCTAAAGTGGTCCACAGATTGGCTTGGCATAAATCTAGGCATGGATAACGGAGGCCCCATGTGCAGTGTAAGTGGCACCACCCTGATGCCCTGGAGACTCTAAGCTACAGAACTTGGGATGCTGCCCTCGCTTGCTGCTTCACTGCTTGCAGCTGCTACCTTGATGCCTGCTGCCTGCTACATACCATGACCCGTCTCTCCTTTCCACGCCACACTTCTTGCAAGCCTGCTGGCTGTGAACTGAAACCTCTACACACTGTGAGCCAAAAGAAACCTTTCCTCCTTTAACTTTAGCTGAAAGGTATTTTTTCTCAGCAAGGAAAATAAATGAGACAGTTGTGCAAGGTAAAGTCCTGAAGAAAACATGGAAGTAAGAAAAAGTCAAGGCTTTTGCTAACAATTGAACATCAAAAGTGATCAGTAATATGGTCTTTTATTAAAATCACTTTAAAGGAGGCTGAGAGTGTAGCTCCGTGGGAGAGCATGTGCTTAGCAAGCTGAGTTCAATACCCAGCACCAAAAAGCAAACAAGAATAATTCCTTGAAAGAAGGCATTATAGGATGTTTATCATCACAGGACGTATTGACACCAGTTAGCAAAAACAAAGAAAAACATCTGATTTTACAATATCATGAGTCATGCTGGTTTAACATTTTCCAGTTAATTTTTCAAGAAATGCTTTTCATAAACAACATGAAGATAGCTACATACTGCGTCCCCAAATAATGCAGGAAGCTGGGGCTGTGTGATGGGGCCTCAGACAGGCTGCTCGCTGAGGACAGCCTCTATGCCAAAGGCAAGGCCAGCCACTGCCCTAGCTCTCAGCTCCGCAAGGCCACCAGGAAAGAATGCCCACCAATGTCCATGAGCTCTGGGAGGCTCCCATGGACCCAGCAAGGCTATGAGAGTACCTAGGAACCAGAACCCGCCAGCCTTCCATACTGATGCTGCCTCTGCTAACCTGACCCACCTGTGTGAGTAACCAGTGTGCCTTGTGCCACGCCCAAGCTGTGTCTGGAAATATGCCTCACTGTGTTGAGACCGAGCCTCCAAGACCTCTATCACTAGCAAATCTTATAATACAGATAAAGGACAATTGTTGAAGCTTTAAGATTGGCTCAAGGTTCTTATCCTCTGTGACTTAATCATTATATCCAAGGGTTCTGAAACAATCTGAGATTTCCCTCAGCTCCTCATCTTCTGAGATGAAGAAGAAGACTCTGTCTTTGGCAGCTGTATCTGGAGACTCTGTCTCCTTCTCAATGGCTTCACGAGATTCAGCAAGTCTTGGAACATGTGAGGCTCTCCTGTAACCCTCCAGGGCTGCCATGCTCTCGGGCAGCTGATGAACAAGAGGAGCTGATGCTAGGTGGAAGGCCAAGGAGGTAAGACGCTAGGTCCACCAGAATCGATGACTCCAAGATGGCCTTGGCGCCTGGGTCCTCTTTCAGGAACTTGAGAGTTTCATTGCAGTGATGCAAGTTGAAAGCCTTTAAATTTTATTTTTAATGTTCCTGACATGGTACTCATTCTCAAAAAGTTGCAACCTATTTTGTTAGATGAATAAAACCTGGGAGCAACCCAGTCTTCTGAGACTAAATATATTGTGGGACTGAATCTTTAGTTGTACTAAGGCATGCTGTGTCTTTTAAATAATTGTTACCTTTACTCATACTAATAAGACACCTTTATCTCTTAGAAAAGTCTTCCTACAACACACAATAAGGCAGGGACACTAAGTAATTACCAAGTCCTTAAGTATGGTGGTATTTCCTGATCTCTGCCAAGTAGTTACTTTTTCACACTCTGCCAGTCACCTGAGTTACACTCTCTGGAGTAACAGACTCCGTGCATAGTCAGTGCCATTCAAGTAAGTTTGATCAGTCCCTGCAGGGTGGCCCTCAACACACAGGTGGGCAGCTACTCCTGGCCTCACATGGTGAGCAGCTCTGACCTGGGGGACGTACCCTCACGCTTCTCTGACACCTCCCCCTGCCCCTCCTCTTCCTCTTCATCCTTTCTTTATGTCATATTTGGTTTTCCAAACAGCTTTGGCTGTACGGATTCAAGAGCTGAGGTGCTGCCTGAAGCCACGATTACACAGGAGCAGATGGCTCCGCAGGACTTCCTGCAGCTGAGCAGCTTTGCCGCATTTCGTGCGCTTGAAGTTTTGTAGGAGAGGCGTTGCCTCCAGGTCTGTGTCTAGGGGTTATGGGACTAGGAAAACTCTCAGCTGTGTGGTTCCTGAAATGAGTCACAAGCAGCTACCGTCTTCTACTGTGAAATATCTGAAAACCATTTTGTTAAAAAGAATGTCAGCTCGCCCAAAGGTATTTGGCATTGCTGCTCCAGAAGATCGTTGTAAATTGATTGTGGTTTTTTATGTAAGCAACACTTGGAGGACTGGTGTTTGCTGGGGGTGGTAGCTCAAGTACTGCACTGAGAATCACTAAAGAGGGGATATTGTAGTATATTTTGGGTGATGGTTGAAATTTCATTATATAACAACTATGTTGAGACTTGGGATTCACTATATAATTTAATATTAAAAAATAAACTAGATATAAATGTATTCATTTTTATATGTTTGTTTTCAGCTGTGTCAGTTGATTTTGATTGTCAGTTGGACAGGGTTAAGACTTCTGGACAGGTGATGAATAATGAGGAGGCTGAACTCATCAATGAACACTTTAATGGAAGTGGGGTCTCATTGACCCCTTTCTGCCTGGCTTTTCCCTCACTTCCTGTTTCCAGGCTACTGTAAAGTGAGTAGATCTGCCTAACTACACCCTTCAAAAGGGTGTATCTGCCTTGGAGCCAGGCATGAGCCAAAGTAAATCTCTTTTCTTGTAAATTGTGTGTGTCTTGTATTTTGTGTCAGCAACAGCAAACTAATAGAACAAGTTAGCATCATCGTGAATTTATTTTTGAAGCAATTACAATACAGGAAGGTAACCATGTTTGCCCATAACAAAAATGGTACCAGGGTTGAATTTGAATTCAGTCTTTGGTTTTGCATCTGACTCAAAGCAATGCTGTCTCCTTGCTGCTTTCTGAAAGTTGGCCAGATATTTAGTTAACTCTAGGCAATTTGTGGACACCAGCTCATCATTTCGGTGACAATAGCATTTATACCAAATTGCTTTTCAACCAAACCTTCAGGAGTCCAAACTCCTTGTGCAGACTGGCAGCCTCTCCTGGGGAGGACTCTGCCTCCCTCTTTCCTTTCACTTTTTCTCTTCACCCTTTCTCTCCTCCCTCCTCTTTTCTCTCCTTTCCTTTCTTCTTTCTTTCCTTTCTCCCTCCCTTTTTCCTTGACTTCTTTTGGCAGTGATTTTATTTCTGTCTGATAAAAACATTGCATTCTAAAACAGACCATCATACTTAACCAAATCTTTTAAGTAATAGAAAAGAAACAAAAGTTTAAGGATTTTACAATAGTTAAGAGATACTGTTTGTAATACCTCCCTTACTACCCTAAACAAAATTGTTTTACTCCCTTGCTGAAATAGGACTCTCCCAGATGCATTATGCAGAGTGAGGTCTTTTGCTGGACAACCATAGAATTCTCTTCTTCACAGCACCTTAATGACATGGTCTAGTGACAGATACCCACTGACATGAAGCTCAAGTTGTGTACATGTCCATGTTCGGTATACATACATGTGTTTAATGTGTGTGTGTATGTGTGTGTTGGACCAGGAGACGATTTTGATGTGATATTCAGTGACCATAACTCCAAAAGTCAGAGATTTCTGGCAGGGGGACAGATGGGAATTTGAGCAATGATTTCAAGAAAATGGCAGGGAGTGATGCCAGGATTTTGTAACTGCTTCCTAAAATTGCCAGCTCCGCTAAGTTCCATTTGAAAGAGGCTCAGGGGATGGTGTCTCCAGAATGTGCTCCTTAAGGAAAGGTCCCCTCAGAAAGCACTCTTCTGGCTGTGTCATCCTGGCCTTCTGCAGCCAACGGCAGAGAAAGCCCACAAGTCATGAGATGGGCGTCACTCTCCTTCCTAGCAGTTTTAGGAGAAAGGACGCTAGCATGAAATTTTCAGCTTTAAAAAATATAACTTTATAAGATCCAAAATATACAATAGATATTGTGAAAGAGAAAGGGAAATAAACTGCTCAGAAGGTAAGGACAACTGGGATGGAGGAAAGAAACGGGGGAAAGATTATACAGAGAGATAATATAGATAGCTGATTACACTAATCATCTCAATTAGCTCATCAAAAAGGATGGTTTGTGCTTTCATTGTTTCATCATTTTTTCATACCTATCATGAGTAGTCTGAGCAACTACTCTGAAGATAACAATATGCAATATATTAACCACTGTTAATCTCCTATTATTTTGTTTTGAAATTTTGTATCATTGTTTGTATTATTTTTTATTTTAAAATAAATACAATAAACTCAGTTGATTAACAACCTTAAAAATAGAATTTTAATAATTTTCTTTAAATTGAAGCATTAATTCTACTTACTTGCTTTTCTTTTACATTGGAAAATATTTCCAAAAACTTAAAAAGATTTTGCTTTAAAAATTAACACCCTGAAGAAGTACTTGATAATGAAAAAGCAATTAGGTTTGGCTTTAGAGTTCCTTTTATCTTGTAGGAGAAGCACAGACTATGAGATGTAGGTTTTCTTTGATTGGCTGTTTTAATCATTTTATCAGTCTGCCCAGCTAGAGGTATCCGGAAGCATCTTGATACCAGTGGGTGTGTGACCTTGGCCTTCTTAGGCATGGAGCCAGCTTTGAGGTAGGACACTCGGATTGGCTAGGACTGGACTCCAGTCAGTGCTGGTGCTAATGTTTGCCACTCATGTGGGATTAGAAGCAGGAGTGGGCTTATGCTGGGCCTGTGGTTAGACAGAGGCAGAAACACAGCCAATGCACCCGCACTGTGGGGGTCAGTGAGGCCACGCCTCCTTTGCCAGCCTGGAGTCTCCTCCCAGCTCCACCCCTGGGACTCCTCCTGGGAATCCCTGCATGGTGCAGGCAGCATCTTTGGACTGAGCCTTTGGTCCACTTTGGTGGACCGTGTGTCACTGTCCCCCACTATACAGAAAACTCTCCCTTTCCCCCGATTCCCTGATGGCCACCAGCTCTCAGCATCCACAGAAGAGGCCCAGCTTTCCTTATCATGTAGTAAATGGCCTTTGTTTACAACTCTCATTTATGTGGAACTAGCTTTATTTGAAGGCTGTGAGTGAAACGAGATTATTATTTTTTTCTTTAACAGAAGCAGAGCATTGAACATGATGGGAACATACATTTGACATCGTACCAAGAAGCACACAAACACACTAAGAATTGCCAAAAAGAGAGAGGCAAGAGAGAGGCAAGAAGGCTATAAAACCAGGAGAGAAGAGAGTGTTTTGGAGACCAAAATCCGGGATTGCTCAGCTGTACCCACAACCTGTTATTGATTTTTTTTACCTCATCTTGCCAGCCCCCGCTGCCTGCGAGGAAAAGCAGCTGACCCTGCTCCAAAGCATCTCCATTTGCGAGGCACACATTTGCAAATGTGAGTATGAAATACAAAGAGTTAAAAGATGGTAGAAACTAAACCAATCTATGAATGGAGACTGGGAAAATAAGATTTAACTTGGAAAGGAAATCTTAAAGCTTGCTATATTATTATCTACTTTAGGACTCTTTAAAACATAGGTTGGCAGGAGCCCTGAGAAGTGTATCCCCATTACCGCAAATTCCACTTAGGCCGCGGTGGGGATTACCGCGACCGGAAGCCAAGCCCCGCTCCACGCAGAGTGCGGACCTTCGCGGCAGCCTCATTTCTACTAATCTGGGCTGCTGTGTGATCTTTGATCACACCAAGTATTACAGATGGAAAAGTACTCTTTTCAAATCCCCAATGTGTTTCCAACTGTCAATAAAATCCTTTTTAAGTGTCAGAAGCAATTGCTCTGGTTTACGCTTCTACTGCTAACCATAGCGATGCATTTCAGGACTTCCAAAGCAAAACAACCACCAAATGGCATCACTGCAGGCCAGAATGCTGACAGCACCAGCACCCGCGGCTTGCAGACCTCGGGAATCCATTCCTCAAAACGGCCATTTATGTTCACTGCACTTTACAGATTAGGTGTTTCACTCAGAAATACCTTATCAGGATTGCAAAGCAACCCCCACTCCAACCCTGAATTAAACAAACAAATCTAACTGTTGACATGTATAGCCAGATGTTTAAATCTGCACAGGAAACGAACAGTGCCTAGAAAATGCTATAAACATTTTAATATTTGCAAGCAGGTGAACAAAGGCTGTCTTCCATTTAGAAGGCGCTATCGGTGAAATTGGATTCTTCCCCATAAATTATACACGAGGATGGTCTGCGGTAATTGATGTAATAAAGTAGCAGGTAGAAAGAGGCACAATTCCCTAAACTAGATAAAATAAGCAATTACTCTTCCTATCAGAATGGCTGTGTCAGTGCAGCCCTGGCCTCAACACAACCAGGAGACCCTGTTGCACTGAAGCATATGAGGCCACGGCCTGATTATCTTCCCGGGATGTGCATGTATAATCAGCCTCTCCAACAAATGAAGAGGGGAGGCTCCTGGCAAAATGGAAAGTGGCGATAAACTATGTCCAGATGATTAATTCTCGGAAACTCTCCATCACACAGCGAGGACATATGCCCATCTCCTCTGTTGTCCCCTTGGAGATTTTCCTACTAAACGTATGTGCATATTTTTCATGGCCACTGATATTTGAATTGCAGCCGGCCCCCATGCAGAACATGAAACACTTCAAACTGCATAATGCTGACTAAATTATAGAGTCTCTGGTGGCCTGAGGTAGCAATAGCCATGATAATGAGGGTGCTTAAGTGGCTGTGTAGATTTCCCGCCCTCCACTTTAGTGTGCAGGCTTATCAGGCTGGAGGGTTTTTTGTTTTGTTTTGTTTTTTTTCCTGCACATAGCATTACTGACCACTGTGCCAGAGCACTGCAATTGTCTGCCACTGCCAAGAAGGGCAGAAAGAGAAGAAAATCCTGGTTGCCAATTTATAGTTCACTTTAATTGAATGGAGCCCTTGTCTGGCATGTGCTTGTCTGCTGCTCTTGCCCTTGTTGAAGCGTAGCAGATACACTGGCTTTTGCACATTGAATTTTGGAGTTCTGATTACTGTAAATGGTACCATCCACCTGGACACCTGAAACTGGGGCGTTAGCTCTGAGTAATTCCTTACAATGTAAACTATTTAATCATTTTCAAAGAAAATTAAAACCTAATCAAAGTGACAAAAGTAACATTTGTTAATAATAAGCGGTATTTGTTATTTTAAGGTTTGGGTGATATTTGAGCTATGCTAGTCTTTTATTTCTTCTCTCAGCTGACAGATAATGATTGAACATCTCCATGGGGAGCGATGTGAGGGTTTTGTGTACTTATACACTGTTTCGATCAGCTCGAGACACTTAGGTTACCCATGGTCTCAAATTATTATCATTTCTTTATAATAAAAACACTCAAAATCTCTCTCTTAGCTATTTTGAGTTATGTGATGCAACACTATTAATTCAAATAATTCCATATCATGCTAGTCTGCTTTAAGAATTGTGCCAATTAGAGCATAATTTTCAAACATGGCATGGGATAAAAACCTGGCAGCTCAATTTTTTAAAACCATCATTTTTAAACCATTTTTCACACTTTTATATATCTCGCCATGTACCAAGCATTGGTGAAATAAATGTTTTGCAATTATCACAGCACAGCAAAGCCCAGCATGTGTCCGGAACCAGCATAGATAGGACCCAGTCCAGGGAGGGAAACAGAACAGTGAAGGTCCGATGGAAAGCAACTCACCTGGACAGGTGTGGCAGGTACCTGACCATTCCTTGCGTGCATGCGTACCTGTGTCCCAGTGGGAGCCACATCCTTCCCATCAATCCGTGGTTAGGGGATGAGAACTCTAACGGGCATCTCACATCTGGCTAAGAGCCTAAGCCTGAACCAGTGAGATCCCCCATGCTCACAGCTGGTGACTGTGTCAGTGTGGGCGAGGGACATGTGTGAGCACCGGGTCAGCACTCTTGATGCCAGGAATTCACGGGCGAAACCAAATTTGGTTTGCACTTCTCTGTTGAGGTTTCCAAGACATCAAAGGTAAACTTGAGGCACCAGAGATACACCTCAGCCTTGATGTAGGAGGATTCTGGGAGAATCTCCTACTCAAGGAGAGAGGAACAATGGCCTTGGCTGACTTGATTCATACCTCAAGGCAATTCCACCCCCAGACCTTTATCTGTGTAATCTAATAGACGTCCTTTCATGCTTTATCCAGTTTGACTTGATTCTCTGATTTGCAACCAAAATAATTCTGAATACTGTCACCCTTTCCTTGTTATTTGGATCCCATGAGAATCAAGGCTTGCAGTGAATCTCGGTAGTCATCATATGATGATAAATCTCCCTTTAACTTTGTGAGTGAAACATGAGGAAAAAAATGATCTCACCTTCTGTAAAGGGAGGACACAGTTCTGACCCAGACTCATGAAGACCCAGAATGTCAAGTGGAAGGCTTTGGTGAGCCAGGGAGTTGTGAGAAATGTTTCCAGTAATGGTGTCAGGCTGTTAGAAAAATCCCAGATCTTCTGCCAAAAACTAAATGCTTCCCTCTTCGATCCAATTCTCCCCATGTGGCATTTCTAAGGTTTCTTCACAGAGTGGCATCTGCATTTATCCCCGGGATATCAAAACAAACCCTTCCACATCTGCTGTCGGGAGGCTACACTGGAATGCAGGAACAATCTCTGAAGGGAGGCATGAGCTGCCCTTCTTGCTAATCCTAGGAAATGTGCTCCAGGCGGGAAAGGCCTGTCTAGACAGAGTGCCCTTCACCCCCGTTGCTGCTAAGTACGGACTTGATGCAACCACTTTGCCAGAGGATTCCAGCCCCCAGGAACCAATCAGCAGGTAAAAGTGAGCACAGACCATGAATGTGTGGCTCAGTGCAATGAGAAGGATGCAAGGTTTTACACTGATGAAGCTCAAGTTGAGGAGTGGCCGTGTCAGAAGTCAGGCTGTGAGGGCAGCCTGGAGCCTTGGTGTCCAAAGCCTCCCACCACCCAGAAAAACTCACTTTTCTCTGCTGCTCTGTACTCTTCAGCCCTCCTTGGTTTTGTCTGGAGAACATGGGTCATTCAGCCAGGGCTTCCTCTTTGGAGCTCCTCTGACCGCTGATCCAGGCTGGCTGTGGAGTGGCCCTCTGGTGTGAGAGATCTGTGATACGAAGTTGCCAGTCACTGCTTTGTGTTCCCAGTGAATGATGTACAAACAGCCAGCTTACTCAGCAATCCTAGTGCCGCCCCTGTCCGGGTCTGCAGGGTCCCAAGACTGATGAGCTACAGCCTTAGCCCTCCGCTTCCTGCAGGGCAAATGGTGGGATGGAAAGAGGCAGAGCATGGTGGGAGGGCTTCCAGGCTCGGAGTTCATCCTTCAGGGAGGTGGCGGGACCTCGGCCGCTCCTCTCTGCCTTTCCCAGCCCAGCGGAGAGATGAGCAGGTCTTGCTGTACCACAGCAGGTGGCATAATGGGCTGACCTTAAACAACAGGTCCCACGGCTACGGACTGAAGCCTCAGAACCGTGAGCCGAAGCAAACCTCTCCTCTTTGTAAGAGGATGAACTCCCTGTTTGTTAAGGTAACTATACTTTATTTATATTTGGGGCTTCTCATGTGAGTGAATCTCTGCAATATTTAATTTTCCACACCTGACTTATTTCACCTACTACAATGATCCCAAGGGCCATCCATTTTTGTGCAAATGGCATGGAGATTTTTATGAAACCAAATGTGCTGGCTCCCTCTGCTGCCCACACACCACCGAGAAATACCCACAGCCCCTGTCTGCAGAGGCAGACCCCACTGTGTCCCCAACATGAGAAGGCCCATGGCAGTGTTCCTGGATTTGGAATCACTGGGCAGTGAGGCTCAGAGACACACAGGCCTCTGCACAAGGTGTTGTCAGCATTCAGACTTGGAGAACTATGGGCCTCCTACCCTGCCTTAATCAGCCCTCAGATAAGGTAGAAGCCTGCCCTGCCACACCCTTCAAGACAGCTGTCAGACTTGCCAGTCTGTATCATTCCTCCTCTAATGACATTTTAGCTTCCATTTAACTTTAAGGAATAATTTGAATATCTCTCCTACTTAAATAATCCTATTTCCTTTTCTAAAAGCTCAGCGTATTCTTTGATAATTTTCGCATTGTGATGGTCTTCAGCTTACTGAATTATAGATATATTTCTTAGATGTTAAACATTTGGTATGAATTATGAATATTTCCCCATTTGTTCTGTGGTTTCTGATTTTTTTTACCGTGAATTTCATCCATGAATATTTCATTTAATAAAGTGTCATCAGTTAATGTCTTTTAAGACTTGAGTTTTGATTCAGACTTGGAAATGCCTTTCTTATTATGTGGTGATATAAACAATCTGCTCAGCTGGGGCTGTAGCTCTGTGGCGATGTGTTTGTCCAACACGCATGAGAGCCTGAGTTTGATTCCCAGCACTGCAAAAAAAAAGAAAAGAAAAGACTACGTGACTCATGTTCTCCTGAAGCATTCTTGTTGTTTCATAATACATTTTGAAACTAACAATTCCTCACTACTTTCAGTCACAAAGTCCAACATCTTCTTTTATTTCTTAAAAATATCTTTATTAATGTGCTTCTGATACAGTGATCCCATCTTCCATTGGGAATCGGTACAGAGGCACATCCGGTCTTGACCAGTTTTACAACTTCTTTCCCAATCCTGTGCTCTCCTCTTGGTCCTCCACCTCTCGGCCTTCTCATGAGCATGAAGTCGGCTTCCTTCTTCATTGCCATCTCTCTTTTCTGTTTTATTTTAATTAACACATTTCCACATTGCATTGTGCCTTCTAAATGCAGTGTCCACCCTTCTATGTCTGATTTATTTCACTTAGTACAATGGTCTCAAGATCCATCCAGAATCCTACAAATGATTCAAATTATAAACAGAAACACTGAATCTATTGGAAGAAAAGACTAAATAACCTCTTGAGAACATAGTCATAGTCCAGAACTTTTTAAACAGAAGCCCAGTTGCACAAGATACAATACTAAGTATCAACAAATGGGATTACAGCAAGTTAAAACTTTCTGAACAACAAAGAAAACAACCAACAGAGTAAAAAGTCAACTTATAAAAGAAGAAAATTTTGCCAGCCACTCTTTGAAAAAAGACCAACAGCTAGAATACATGGCAAACTAAAAGACTTTAGTGGCTAAAAAAGAGAAGACCTGATCAAAAGGAGGAAGAAACTGAAATGAATGGACACTTCACAGAAGTACAAATGGCCAATACATACATAAGTATATTTAGTATATGTGGCTGTTAGAGAAATGCAAATAAAAACAGGATGAAGCTCCATCTCATGTAAGTTATGAAAACTGGTGACAGTGTTACAGTTTCTACAAACACCAAGAATTGATTACAGATTTGCTAATCTGTTTTTAGGCGAGTGTGACAGTTAAGCTATGTTATCAGCAGGACTGGCTTTAGTGTCACATTGAAGATTAGTCCAGCATGCATCTTGGTGTGTCTGGTAGAATCATGAAGGCTATTGGCCGGGTGAGAAAGGCTTGTATATAGGTGTGTATAGGTTTCTTTTGTATAAAGAAAAGTTGAAATACTTTTTTTAGGATGTTAGTATAGCACTGCTACATGAAGCTATGAAAATTAGGAAACAGGACATTTTATGGTCTCTATAAAATTAGGAAACCTACTGTGTACAGACAATTCTGAAACATAATGGATATATAGAGGCACGCCCTCTCTCCTTTCTACTATCATCCAAAAAATGTGGGGTGAAGATGCTCTTCTACTTTGTTAGTGGGAAGGTAACTAGGACAACCACTATGAAAAGCTGTGTGGATATTCCTCAATAATCTAATACTTTAAGTCCTATTTGACCCAGCTATTCCCTTTCTATGAATCTTCCTAAAAGAATTAAAATCATAATGTTACAGGAATGCATGCGCATCCATGTTTATAGCAGCAAAACTCAAAAGAGCTAAGCTGTGGAAGCATCCCACATGCCCAGCACCATGAAGGTATCAGGAGAGTATTTCTATACAGTGGATTCCTTCTCAGCCCAAAGAAGCATAAGTTTGTTTCACGTTACTTTTAGAACAAGGGCTTATTTTATGTGTTTTAACTTATTTTGATGACAGATATTGGGTAGAGATCCTACTTTGCTTTTTAAATGCTATCTGGTTGCATATGTAACACTTATTGAATAATCTATATTTTCTTTCATTAGCATAATGTCACTTTCACTATAAAGTATGCAATCACAATTTTTGTCATATTTACAAACTGAGTCTATACTATACAATTGGCTTGTTTTACTCCAAGATATTACAAGAGCAACTTGAAAACTTTCTAACATTAATCTTTTCTTCTTTCCATTAGCATTTTCCTCAATATTTGACTTATCTGTCTTTCCATATGAGTTATAGAACTAGGATTTCTAGTAATCACACACACACACACACACACACACACACACACACGGGGGAGGGAAGAATCTCTCTCTTTGATCTAGTTGTTGATTTGAAGGGGATTTATAACAGTTCTACGTTATTTCAGTAATGTAGACACTAACAAAAGAAACACGTTATTTAGTAGCCTCTTCCGTGCTCTTCCAAAGCTTTCATGCTGCTGTATTTATTGTTTGCATGTAGATACGCACCCCTCCCCCTTTTCTGCTATCATCAATTGAAACTTTTGCTCTATTCTGTTCAGTATTGTCTGTACACAGAAGGTTTCCTAATTTTATAGAGACCATAAAATGTCTTGTTTCCTAATTTTCACAACTCCAAGTAGCAGGGCTATACTAACATCATAAAAAAAGTATTTCAACTTTTCTTTATACAAAAGAAACCTAAAATCAAACTTGGAGCTATATATTCTCCAACAAATCAGCCCTAGGGAATCTTTTGTTTCCAGTACTTACTTGAGTGATTGATTCCCTTATTCTTCTATGCATTCACTCATTTATTTATATATCCATTTATAGTTGAACAAGGGCCATGTTTTGACAAACTTCTGCCTTCTATAACTGTTGAATTTTGATATTTAGATATTTTATCTGTCAGGATCATTTTGGAGGATTTATATTTTACAGGAAAATCACTCATTCTGTATTTCTATTTTAAGCAAAATCACCTACTCTCCCTGTATGACTCTGCTTAGCTTATCCATTACCACATCTGAATTTGGAAAATTACATTTTTATTTCTTCTCTCAGTGTATTAGTCCTTTTCCTATTTTAGGACCAAATGTCCAACAACCATCATTTAAAGAAGGAGAGGCTTATTAATCTAGTGGTCTCTGAGGATTCAATCTATGGTCATGCTCAACTGCTCCAAAGCAGGAACATCATGGCAGAAGAGATGGGTAGAAGAAACTCACAGCTCATCCAGCTGGGAAGCAGCACAGTGCCAGAGAAGAAAGGGTCACAGACCAGCTATATCCCCAAGGCTTGCCTCGATAACCCCACCTGACACATCAAGAAAAGTGCTTCACCAACCTGCTAAAGCCAGTCAGGCTGACGATACAGCCTAACTGCCACACTCAGCTTTAGAAAAAGATTTCCTAGGCAAAAATTATTCAATTCTTGATGTTGCTTGTTAGAACTGAAACATGCTCACCAAATTTTTATTATGGCACTCATTGCTTTTACAAAATTTTGTAAGGACTTACTGTAGGCCATGAAATACTCTAAGTACTTTATAAAATTGTACTGCTTAATTCAGAGAAGACCCACTGTATGGCTGGGGAGCAGGGGGCACACTGTGAGGCAGTGCATTCTGTGAGGGTTTGCGGACGGAATCAGAAGTGAACTCAGCTGGGACCTCAAGGGCTCTTACCTTGACTTCCTTCCTCACGGTCCTTAAATTCATTTAATTTATAGCAGATTAAGTATATAGACTTTTCCAAATCAAAGACTGTTACAGCTGCTTCACTGCCCCTCAACTTATCTCTAGGTCTGCCTTGACGTACAAATATTTTACTTCCTAATTTCAACTGTACATTATGCAGATCATAAAAATTACCAACCCTTTAACTTCACTATTAAATACAAAATCAACTAAAAATGATCAGTTGGGCAAACCCAGGGACTGTTGCTTAAACTTGGACCTTAACACTGATACAGAAAATCTTCTTTTACTGTTCTAATAATGTACCTTAACCAACTTTTCTCTCACATAGGTTTAGTTTTACTCTTAGGAGGCAAATTTTAGTTTGATTTTTGTTTTGGCTTCTATCTAGATGTCCCCCCACCAAAGCCTCATGTGGTCATGGTCATTGAGGAGGCATTTTTGAGGTGGCTGGCTCAAAACCACAAAGCTGGGGCTGATTCACGGCGTTAGAGTTAGGGGTGTGAGCAGTCCTGCCCTGAGGGTGGGCAGCTTGAGTAACATGTAAGGGACAGCAAGGACTTTGCTGCTGCTGCTTGCCCTCTGCCACACCGCTCTGCCTGGGTTCCAGCCAAGCACAGATTGAAACCGCTGCAAACTGGGAGCCAAAATAAACCTTTCCTCCTTTAACTTTGGGAGCCATACAACAAGAAAAGTAACTAAAACGATTTTGGTTTGGGTTCCCATCTCTATTCTTTTTTCCACTTTTAAATATAAAACATTTAACTGGAAGAAACACTAAGTCATTCTGCATGAGGAAGAATTTTCCAGACCATATTTAATGTTGAAACCCATGTTTGCCATCTTCCTATGAAGGACACAGAGGGTTACAGGAAATATTAACTATGCTGTGAAACACATCAGAAAAAAATTTTTTTTGAGAATCTGTAAAGTCCTCTCAGGTCATTAAAAATGCTGAAAATTTATAGTTTCTGATTCTCTCTCTTTCTCTTCCTTTTTTTTTTTTTTTGAAACAGAAAAGATGAGAAAAGATCATTCCCTTATGACATTCCCTTAACCAATGGTCTAACTCTAATCATCCAAGAACCTGGACCCAGAATCTGGAGCACCAACAGATTTTTGTTACAGACAACTGAACTTTCACAAAACATAATAAAATGAAGGCACAGAATTTGAATTCTAAAAACGTTTGGAGCCATTCAGTGGCTCTCCTCTGTACAGCAGCTGGGTAGGGTGCTGACTATTCCAGCTATCCAGACAGAGAGGCTGACAAGACACCATTCTGACAAGACACCAGCTCAGGAAATGTTCTGCAAATATTGGAAGGGGCAGAACTTGCTTCTGGTGACCAAATGTTGAGTCTCTTTAAATGTAACAAATTTGCAGCCAGCACATGAGCAGCAGACATACACCAAAGTCCTCATTACTGTATGAATTTCAAGATCAATCCAGGAAACACATATTTTGTTGACTTTTCTGGGCTGAAGACAAATGCAATGAGCTGAACAGATGGGCAGAATTGTCTGTTTTTCCCTATGTTTTCACAATGCACAGCCAATGTCCCCTGAGGGGCCCTGGGCAGGGACAATGCCCTGAAAAACCTTCCCACCCTCCTCATGGGGCGAGATGAGCCTGCTCTTCCAGCGACCACAGAAACTGGGGCCCAGAGAACACAGAAGAACAGGCAAGTGAGTGGGAAGGAAGAAGAGCGTCCCACGGAGAAGCCAAGGGGGTCAGAGGCCAGGGTAAGACTGAGCACTCAGTAATGAAGGCAAACCGAGACTGAAACGCAAAAGCCAGGAAAAAAGGAAAGAAAAGAACTATTAAACACCACAACTGTAGATTTAAATCCAGCCGTGTTAACATACACACTAAACCCCATCATGTAAACACACAAAAGATACAGATGTTTTTGTCTAACAATATGCTTTCATTTAAAACACTATTGAGAAAGAGATGGAAACATAGGTGCCATGCAGAAAAACAAAGTTGAGGAACTACATTAATCCCAAACAAAGCAGACTCCAAAAGAATGACTACTGCCAAGGATAAAGATGGGAAGTATAATTCTATGGGAGTAAACCGAGTATCTAAGTAGAAAAGAGCTCAACATCACAAGACAAATGGCTAAAACTGAAGGAATTAGAAGATAACCCACAGTTATACAGTTGCACTTCAGCATTTGGTCCTTAGCCACAGATACTTTCATTGTGTCTTCCGCTCTTGTTACACATCTGTGAATACTTCAGTGTACCTTTTCAGTAAATGAATTAACGGTCTCCTTTTAGAGGGGCCTGGCTTCGGATCGGAGCTCATCTCTGAACGCAGTGGTAGACAAATCTCATCCACGCTGTCTTCCTGATCAATTTAGTTGGGAAGCCAGAGCGCCGCTGATCACAGTGTATCTATCACCCAGCGTTGACAAAAGACAGGCCCGAATGTCAGGCCACATAATAAATGTCAATAAACTGATATTAGGTACTTCTTTTGAGATGAAAATAGTGCAAATAGAAGGTTTTTTTACTTCCTTTCTGTCTCCCAGGGCTTCTTGGAATTGAGGCAATTCTCACACCCTGCTCTGCAGCTAATGGGGTAAATCTGTCCATAGGAAACCACAGCAGAAAGTTTTAGTCCTTGGTAATTAATGCCATCACAACTACAAACTCTGGCTGACCTAGAAATTATGGAAATGGCGGCGTCAACCATGAGACACTGTACTCACGGGAGCCACGTGGGCCCACATTCGCCCTCATTGGCAGCAGATTTGTCTGCTGTTCCCTCGGTCACAGTGGCCCCATGGAGGAAGGGGCCTTTGAAGTCTCTACTTTTCCATCTGCTTCTTCATAAACTGCTCTGGAGACACAGATTTTAGACTCACACTTGCCCTGTACACAGCCTGTAACCTGAAACACGAGTTACTATCATTAGGTTAGGATCATAAAGAAATACCTAGAGGGGCTGAAAACATTGTCATGGATAACAGAAGAACCCAGAGGGAAACCAAGATGGATTTCGTGCTCACAGTCAAGCATGCAAATAAAAGGACAGGGTATGTGGGTGAAGCAGTTCACTCCGCAGGGTCAAAGCCATATCTATCCCTCTTGCTACGGGCTCACCGCGTCCTCCAAAGCGGGCTGGCTCAGCCCGGCCTGCGCAGGCAGCGCCTCTGCCCCGTAAACTGAGGGAGACGGATGGCTAAGGCTTTATGGACTTGTTATGACAGCTAATTTCGAATGGCCTGACATAGTATCTGGGTGCGTGCACAGATGTCCATTCATTTCCGCCGGCTCTCGATACTGTAAATTGAGTACCTCTGGAAGCCCCATCATAATAGCTGACAAATGTCTCTGCTACCCACAAGAATGAAAGTTGTAAGTCACAGCACTTCAACAGGGAAAGTTAGCAGAGAACTTAGGGCCCATGCATCTTTTTAATGACTTTATGGCAGAAATCTTGCCTGGCTTTACGATGACAGTCTACCAGGGGACTCAAAGGACACCTAATGAATTAGCCATCGCTTTGATTTAAACGACAGGAAGTGTGACAAAGGAGGGACTAGTGACAGCCTCGCCAAGATGCCACCCACTGTGTCTTGAGGCCCGTGGTTTCCCACTGGCTGTGATTCCTTTCAAATAGACTAAGGTCAAGCAGCTATTGGGGTGCCCAGCAGAGTGGGTCCTCTTGGAAAGCAGCCCACGCCACACAGGCCCCCAGCCCCGCCACAATGAGAAGCCGCCAGTCACTCCAAGTGGACTGCTAATCACTCGCTTCTCTCTGCAACAGGTGCCAATACTTATTTGATTCTTATTCAGAGAATGATATAATTTATAAACTTCATCTGTAGCTTCATACAGATTCAACCAGACCCAAAGATAACAAGATTTTCAACCTTGGCAGTTTATTAAAGGACCGTAAATCACCTCAGTACCCACACACCCACCCCCACGCAGCTGTGTTGGCTGCTTAAAATTTCCTTTATCATCACCAGATCCTTGGCTTTCTGCATTTTGAACGTTTTGAAAGATAAATGATCATTACAAAGGCTAGTTACAGAACGCCCATGTGATTTACCTATAGTTAAGTAGATTTTTCTTTAGTTTGAATACAAAGTGAAGTAATTTCATAGATTAAGGCCGATCTTGTTGCAGTCTCCTTTAATGATTTGTCTCTCATTGAAGTGAATTCTTCAACAAAATCTCAGTTGTAAATCAACTTCTACTTAAGGTCACATACACCAAAGTGATATATAATCTGCCATTAGCGTTTCGTATCTGTAATCTCAGGGCATGACACATGTCGGGTGGGGGCTGATAACCTTAGGCGCGGTAGTTCCCGAGTGCTGTCGCCCCAGCACCCTCCCCCGTGAGCATTCAGGTTGGCGCAGCCCATGGAAATCACAGCCTGTCGGTTGTTGATTTATCTGTGTAATGTTCTCAACAGCTGGGGAAGCACAGTCCTGAACACATCTCACGGGTAACGAAGGAAATAGTTTTCAGACCCCTGGGAGGACTTGAGGAGCTTGCCGCCTGCTGTGAAAGCTCAAGTCAGACAGGGTTAGAATAGAATTTTTGTTCTGTAAATGTCCCCCACACATTTTCCATGGTTAAGGTCCCTGAGGGAATGCTGACCATCTGAGAGAACCAGGCAGACTTCTGAACTCCTGAGCTTCCAAAGTAGCCTCTCAGGAAAGTGTCAGCATGCTGGATGTGAGGTAGGTAAAACAAGGACACTGGCAGGCTTCCTGGGGCCCTGCTCTGCTGTGATTACTAAGATTTCTAAACCCCCTGGGAGAGGCGTCACAGTGCCCAGTGCCTTGCTGGCTGGACAGCACTTATCTCTCCACGGTTACAGACAGTGAGAGCTGCCATCGGTCTCTGGTCTGCACTGTGCCTGAGGACACCAGGACAGGACAGAGCACGGAGGGTGTTCCCAGCACAGCACCAGTGCCGGGCTTTCTTCCCTCAACATCCTGCTGAGGAAGGTCCTATAGGACAATGTCTCAGGTGCATTTGTTAAGCCGGCCCTGGGGCTGCTCCATGAATACATAGACTGGAAATGGAACCTCCAGATGCATTGCTGCTGACCAGCTCACTTCAGGCCTGGTCGGGACCACCAAGTGCCCAGCTTCCAGGGCAGGATGCCCTCCTCTGCTGGCTTTGGCTGCGCCCCAGAGGGAAAGGGAAAAGCGGGCAGCAGCTCTTGAGGTAATAGTGACACTTAAGACTTTTCAATTGTTTGCTTTTAAATACTGTTAAGTAAAATAATCAGACAGGTAAGCTTAAATATGATTTATCTTATATGAAAAACCAAAATATAAACAAATGACACAGTGAAATAAAAGAAAAATATGGAGACATGCAAAGAATCGAAGGGGGTTCTGTATGTGCTCCCGTGTTCCACGAGAATGCGATCATCTCATGCCATAAACCATTACAAATATAAATAGATAAACAATTGGTGAAGAACAGAAGCAGCAGCAAAAACACCGAGGGCTGTAAATGGGACCAAGTATGCACACAGCGGAAATTACAGTGTGAATGAAGCAGTTTCCTTACCGTCGTGGCATCCCGCTTAACTGGAAACGCAATCAAGAAACAGATTAAAAGTATATTACAGAGCCAGCACACCGCTCTGGTAGGTGGCTGTGGCCTCCCAAGCCACTGCCGCCCCAGGACGAGAACCGGATCAGCGTTTCCTGAGATCCACGCCATGTTGGACCTTGGGGTGCTGGGAAACAGGCAGCCAGCTCACCGCTCTGGTGGGCGGCTATAGGCTTAGAATCAGACTTCCATCTCATCCCCTCCGCCCCGTGCCAGCAAGTGAGAGCCGGAGATCTGAGCATCTCTTGCGAGTTTGACTATGTGCAATAAAGCAAATAAGGGGGGTTTTCTTCTGCCATCTCTTAGAAGGCAAATATGTTTATCTCTGTTTTGCTCTGTTCTGATCAATAGTATTGCTCTATTCAATATTCTGTTTTTATAATTTCGGTATTTCCTTCGATATTGTTCTACCTGATTGAAGGAACAACTATTGTGAAGAAAACCAGATGTACTATTGTACCTGTTGCTGTTATCCCAGTAACCTGCTGTGAAGTTCTGAACCAGTTTCACTGTACTGCCTCAATTTGCTTTGTCCTGTCTTGTTCTGCTATATTTTACTACCCTCAAAATAAAAGAAAGAAAGAAAGAAAGAAAGAAAGAAAGAAAGAAAGAAAGAAAGAAAGTACATTATACACCAGACATCATCTAGGCACATGCCTATAATCCCAGCACTCAGGAGGCAGAGGCAGGAGGATCACTGAGAGTTTGAGGCCAGCCAGGGCTACACAGTGAGATTCTGTCTCAAAACAACAACAACAACAAAAAGTATATTATAGAGCCAGGTAGTTTTAATAGTTCTAACAACAATGAAAGGCAAAATGATATAAAGTGATTAAAGGTGGCTTTTGAATAGGAGACCTAGGAATACCGGAGCAAGCACACAAAACAGTAACAGCCGTGTTAAAATACGAGGGGGAAAGTCTTGAAACAGCATGTGAGTGGTAATATCTGTGAGGTTGGCTTTAACTCTCTTGTCAGCTCTAAGTAAAGTTTCAGTCAGTGATGTTTTGACATCTATCTCAGACTTATTTTTCCACTTGAAAGTTTCCCTACCCCTGCGGAGGTGCCCTCTTTATCACTGTAATAAGAGAATATTTCTACCTGGGAGATGGGACAAATGTATCTATGGGGACACTGGCAGATGCCTAAATTGAATTTCTTTTGCATTTTCTGTTCTTTGTCTTGCATGGTGGAGGAAATATTTTTACAAAGCTATTTGAAGGGAGAAGTGGCATTTCCACGCTGAGAGGCCCGGAGATGAGCGTGTTTAATGCGGGAGAGATGCTCAGGTGCGTGCTGGGCAGCACTGACACAGGAAGGGGGTGTGGCCAAGAGCAGGAGGCGTCAACCACGCAGGTGACGGCGTTGTGGGACCATGGTGGCAGCGGTGCAGGAGCTAAGTGGGACGTCACACGGTCAGGCCTGGCTCGGGCTTCGAGTCCTGGGCTTGTGCTCCACCTCAGGCTGTGCCGTCCCTCAGCCCAGTGTCTCCAGGCCTGCACCCTAAATTATCTGGGAACCTGAGGTGCCTGCCACAGGCACATGGCAGACAGGAGGACAGAGCTTCCTTCGGGAAGTGGAAGCTGGAGATCGAGCAGAGCTAAAGCAAGGCCGGGGCTGAGAACACAGAGCCCAAAGCCAGCCAGGCGAACCAGCTGTTCCGACTCCAGGAAGGCAGGGGCCCAGGCCAGCCGGGCACACAAGCTGCTAGGCAGCGGGGCTGCAATTGAGTGTATAAATAAAGTGCTACAGTGGCTGAGCAGCGTCTTCTGTCTCATCAGTGACTTTTTTGAATATCACATGAAAGTGCAAGGGAAAAATTAGAAAAAAGGCAAGCAAGATTGTATCAAATTAACTTCTGCATAACAAAGGAAATAATTCACAAAATGAAAATCCTAATCCTTCTTAGAGGTTCTCAAACTATCCATAGATGTTAATCATATCATCTGCCTTTGATTTCTCTCCTAAACTCAGTGTCAGAGGAAAGGTACATTGAATGATATTTTAAAGAAATATTTATTTTAACCATGGAATGAGTGTATTATTGAATCGTATTTACAATTTTCTGCCATGCTTAGGAGCACTTATTGAAAAGATTAATGCAAATTTTATTTGTAATTGCTCCATAATTGATTCTGCTCAGATGTAAGATAACTAGAAACTTTCCATTAAAAAGCAGCAAAAGCATCCTTGCCTGTGTGAGGAAGAGATCTCTCCCGCCTTCAGGACCTGAAGTTTATTACATCTGTTCCTACTTCTGTAGTGTCACTTCATAATAATTCCATGTGGCTCAAAAATCATAATCTCTATTGTGTTCTTTCTTCAGTCTTGTGTTTAAGTTGATGGCTCATTTTGCTCCAGGTTTTCATACTTTTTGACGGGTGAAAATTAGCTGTGGAGTATTTACTTTGTTGAGCAGGGCCTTGCACACTATACCTGTGAGTTCTTACTTGCTGAAGGTACGTGTCTCTTCCGGGCTGCCTGAATAAGCGTGGCTGGGCGTACTCTGTCTGAATCAGCCCTTCTTTCCTGAGGAATAGCTGGGTACTGCTGCTCCATCGTCACCAAATGAAAGCTATGAGGAGGTTTCGTAAGACCGTACTGACCTCACGCTACAGATGCTGAGGGTGACTTTATCTTTCCTGTCCAACAGCTTCCCCGGGAGCGAGCTTAGTGATGCTGCTCAGTGTCCTGTCCTATTTACTGAACACCAGCGTACGTCATCAGGAAATTGTTCTTGAACTGTAACCTGATGCAGTATTTCTTTTGATTTTTTTTTTGTCTCCCTCCAGCAGGGATATCAGTTGAGTATATGCTGCATTTATTTTGTCCTCTAAGTGCATAATTTCCTCTCCGGTTTTTCAGACTTCTTTGCTGTTTCCCGTGTGCTCCTCTGCAGCCTCTCTATGGCCAACACCTCTCGTGGGTCTGGGTCCCTCCAGGAACCCTCTGAGTGGCTTCCTACCGGAATGGCTTCATGGTGACTCGCCCTTCCTTCCTAGCCTTGGGGAGCCCAGGTTCCTCACTATCTGTTCCTTGAGCCCTTGTGTCATGACCCTAAATTCTTATTTGATAGAGCTCAGATGTTCATTAAGATCCTTATTTTCTTAAGAAAATAATAAGTAATGATTTTCTTCCTTGTATCTCTGGGCAAAAGATATTATTCATCCTGGCCTTTCTTTCCCATTTATTTCCTTGTGCTTTCTTTTCTCTTTTCTTCTTTTCTTTTCTTTTGTTTTCCTTTTTCTTCGTTGATTACTTCCCTTAGCATAATCACCAGCTCTGGACAGACCGAATGCTCAGATGCACGTAGGTTTCTATGTGCCAGAGAGAAGCAGCCCTGGTGTCACCTGCGTTCAGCTCTTGTCCTCGCCTGGCCTGCAATGCAGGCGCAGCTCGCTGGCGTGGCCTCGCCCGGCTCCCTGCTCCGTGCTGGCTGGCCACGCAGGCTGCCCTTGCAGGGCTCCAGATGCCTCCTTCTCATAGGCTGGGGTCCTCATTTTGGTTCCTTATTTCTATGAGTTTATTGTTCTCATGAAACAAAGCTGAATAGAGTTGTTTAGTGTATATTTTTTAAAATTCTAATACATAGCACTGAGAAATTAGAGAACAAAATAAAAGATAAATAATAGAAAACAGGGAGATAGGTCTTTTGCAAGTGGGAAGGGGCCAAACAATGGAGAAAATGAAAATGAGAGGAAGCAGATGAAAAAATATTTTGGTTTTTGATACCAGAAATTGATCTCAGGACCTTGCACTTGCCAGGCAGGTGAATGTGCCATGGAGCTAAATCCCTGGTCTTGAAAAGGTAATTCAAGTACATTGTGTGCACGTATCGGCTCCCTATGATGGATGCAACTACTGCAGATTACCAATATGCACTGATAAAAATAAAAATTTAAACAAAGAAATAGAGAAATTCTCAAAGTGCCTCTTGGTGATTTTTGCTACCTTTATTTTTAACATTTTGTTTTAGATAATTTTGAGCACAGAAAGTTTCAGAATTGGTATAAAGTTCTGTGACCCTGGCTTGCACTTTCCCCCATGGTGACGTCTTAAACAAAGGTGGTAGAACCTGGAAACCAAGGACGGGGCATCAGCCCGAGAAGTTAAGCGGTACCCACCGCAGACAAGCACTAATAAAAGCCAAAAAGAGCTCGCAGGGCTTTGCGGGCTTAGAAATGCACATGTGGAACCAAAGTGCTTCACCTTTCAGGAGCTCCGGGGTCAGCGCGCTGTTTCGGGCCAGACTTTCACTGCCGTGTCTGAGGATCTCCCAGCCCTGGCCTTAAAAGGCAGGTCCTGTCTTCTGAAATCCCGGTGCTTTCACATTTCACATGCAAGGCTCCCTGTGATTCCCTGACTCTGCTTCAGACGTAAGGTCGGCTTGAACATTTACTTATTCATTTATAACAATCAATTCTATAATCTCATCTGCGCAAACCTCCCTGTGCTGCGGCACCACTGGGGAAAGGACATCTTCATCCGTCCCCTGTGCTTCCCCGGACCGCTGGGCCTGTTTGTGCGGTTCTGCTCCTGAGTCTTCTATCCTGCCACCTGCATGGATTTGAGCATCTTTCTCCCTGCTGGGACCATGCGGCCTTGATTCTGCAGCTATAAAACACATGCTGCTGTTAGACAGACTCCTCTCACTTTTTATTTCCTTAATCCAATTTGCTTTTTGTTGTCCCAGGCCTTCTGCTTATGCACATATAGAGTGAGCTTTTTCTCTGCACTGTCACTGGGATTTTTTTATTGCATAGATAGCTCAATGCAGTGGTGCATGCATCTAATAACAACTCTCTGGGAGGCTGAGACAGGAGGATCACAAGTCCAAGCCCAGCTTGGGCAACACAGCAACCTGCTGAAATCCTACCTCAGAATAAAAAATTTAAAAGGCTGAGGATAAAGCTTAGTCTGAAGGTCCCGGGTTCAAGCCCCAGTCCTCCAAAAGAAAAATGAAAGGGAAAAATTACCGATGCATTTAAGAAGAATTGGCATTTTAGATGTGTTAAGTCCTCCAAGCCACGGGCTCAGTATTTATTTATTTAAACAGCTTCAAATATTTATTTAAGTGTGTTTTGTAATTCTCAGCACTCAGAACTTCTAGATTCATACTGAAGTGTGTATTTGCACTCGCTTCCTTTAATGCTCGAAGAGAAAGGGAGGCCGGGAGGGCATGGGCAGAGCCCAGCACCGGGAGGGACCCGGCTCCTCCTCCTCCTGGCCACTGCTGTGGAGCACAGACCGGGCGGCTGCCCTCACACCACAAGATCTGATGCCACCAGCAGAACTCAGTCCCCTGGGCAGTTGTGGCTGCCCCCACAGAGACGCAGCACCTTCAGGGCCTGGCGTCACATACCCTGTCACACCTGAGCGCACCCCGCCTGGGGCCCAGGACAGACGAGCCTCTGGCCTGAGGTCCTGGGACCTCGGTGGGGAAGTGGGATGCAAAATCGTGAACCCGTGCATCTACAGGTCCACGGGGTGTTTCTGTCGGACTCCTAGGTCTATGTTTTTATTTCCGTCACTTATTTTATTGTCCCAGTGGCTCCATCCCTCCCTTGTGGCCGTGAAACCCGAAGCTCTCAGGACTAATTAGTGGCCTCTGGTGGGAAAACCACAGGTTCTACTGGTGTCAGCCACAATCAGCCTTTGCTGTCTGTGCTGCACTTCAGAGGGTCACATCTCGTTCCCCACGGTGGCTTTATAACCTGATGTGACAGGCTGTATGACCACGTGGTTTGTCAACTTCAGACACAGGTTTTGGGCTCCTGGCTGGTCGGCAGTGCGGCTGCCGTGCAGTGGGATCTGCACGGATTCACCAATGGTTAACACCCCAGTGCCCACTGCATACTCAGTGCGCCCCAGAGCACACGGAGCCAAGCCCTGTGTACCCCTGCACTGGGCAATAGCTGGACAGAGAGAGTCCATCTCCTGTGGGCTTTGGAGCAGACCAAAGTGCTCACCTTGGTCCTCAGCTTCAACTCATGGGGAGATCTGTTACACAGAAGAATAAGAGGGCAAAGCATCCTCACAGGGCTGGAGGTCTTGTCCCTTAGAGGAGACGATGTCCCAGGGGCCGCGCCTGCGGGTCTTCCTGGGAGAAGACACTGCCGCCCGCACTGAATCTTGTGAAATCTCGGTCTTGGTTGTTTGGATGGTAAACTGGATTTCAGGTTTGTTTATTCTATTTAAATTGATATAGATGAGTAACCATAGCTATGATTGAAGGTACGTTTTCTAATGTGGACATGTTTTATGTTAAACGTGTGTAATAGGGCCACATTTGGACTGCACGTGGCTCACAGGTAAAGCTGGACATTGGCACGCTTTTCACCAGGTGACATGTGCCAACTGTGACCCCTTCATTTCCGATGACACCACAGGTGGGGCACTGGTGGCCTCACCAGGAAGGTAACGAGACTTTCCACTTGACATGTCTCTACCTCTTTTAAGTGTCTTCCCGATGGTATTAAAGACATCACGTTACAGTGATAAATACACATCTGTCTTTACACCTGTGACCCTTAGTGGCTAAACCTCAGAAGCACCTCGTATGCCCATCCCTCGATGAATGGATAAAGAAAATGTGCTTATACCTGATAGAGTACTACGCTCACATAAAGAAGGAGAAATGTGAAACCTCTGTGGGAAAATGAGTGGACCTCGAGGTCACAACGCTAAACAAATAAATAAATCAGACAGAAGATGAGTTTCACATGGTTTCTCCTCTATGAGAAACCCAAAATATACACAATTTTAAGAACAACATAAAAGTGAGAGGTAGGAAACGGAGGCAGATAGCAGAGATGCAAAAGGGGGTGGGGAAGGAGAGAGAGGGAAGCTGGGAGAGGGGGAACCGTCCCCATGGCCTGGCTGTCTGTGTAAACTCCCCCCAGATGGCGGACTTACTCTGTATCACAGAGACACGCCAATGAGGAAGAGACGAGTCCCCATGACGCCACACTTGGGATCAGAAGCTAAAGCTGAGCTGGAGGTGGGAGGAGTAGATGCTGAGCGCACGCACACACACACTCACACTCACACACTCACACTCACTCTCACACACACTCACACACACTCACACGCTCTCACACTCACTCACGCACTCACACTCTCACACGCTCTCACATTCACTCACACACTCACACTCACACTCTCACTCACACACTCACACTCACACTCACAACATCTTTGGGAAAATCCGAAGAAGAGAGCTGGGTGCACGGCCACTGGCTTGACGAACACTGTGGCGAGACCAGAGCCTGTGACCGCAGAGCCCGGCCCTGTTAGTACCTCGCGTGCACTGCAGGTTGCCAAGAGGCCTGCGCTGCTGACCCTGAGTCTATCCCTGAGCAGGGGAGCAGCCAGCTTCCTGAGGACTCGCTCTGGACCAGCTCGGAACTGTGGCTCCTCGGCCCGCCAGCCCCCACCCCCGCCTCCCCGGGCCACGCCAGTCCTGGAGAATCCGCGCTCTCAGTCAGAACCATGGAAAGCAACGGTGAGCGCTGCATGTGTACTGGAGAAGAGAACTTGAGGAGTTCCAAGCAGAAGTGACAGCAGCCACACTGGAGCAATCCTCTGCCGTGCCATGAAGGGACAAGGGTGCACTGGCAAACCGGCTGAGAGCTGGGGAGAGGAGGGCTAGAAGATGAATGAAATTATGCAGAGCGGAAGGGAGCAGATTCCGCCTCGTCCTTTACCTACTCAGGGATCACGTAGCCTGTAGAGTCTCAGCACTGTGACTCACACTCATCAGAGTGAGCATCGGAAGCCTGGAAAACCATAAGTAACTCAGGGAACTGACAGAAGAAGAGAGAGAAGCAGTGTGGTCTTCAAAATTAATCATGTAATTCATATTGTGGGAGACTGGGAGAGGAGGGGGAGAGAGAGGAGGGAGATGGAGGGAGACAGAGACAGTGACACAGGGGAAGGAGAGAGGGAGCGAGAGATGGGGAGACAGACACAGCGAGAGATGGAGAAACAGAGAGGGAGAGAGAAAAACAGAGGGAAAGAACTTGATCCTTTATATGAAGCCAGAGTAACAGCGACCAAAATCCTTTCAAAGAAACACACACAGCACAAACCAACAGAACATGATGTCTCCCAGTGCCAGTGTGGAATTCCTAAAGCATTAACAAAGGGAATAGCAATACTTCAAATAGTACTAAATAACCAATAAGGTCCAAGATACAAAAGACTTCGTGACACATGTATGAGCAGATCAATTGTACTCTAATAGGAGCCATCACAAAGGAAAACATCAGTCTCTGGTTAAATGAAACTACCCTTAAAATGAGCATCCAAAGACCCCCCCAAAACATAGAGCTGAGTGGACACAGGCGCAGGGTACTTAGGAAAGTTTCCCTGTGAGCAGTGGTCTGCAGGGACCCTTTTCTGTGATGTGGTGACAGTCACAGCCCCCGGAGGAGAGCAAGGGGCTGACTGGACAGAGACCATGGGAGGAGCCCCAGGACACCCAGAGCCAGTTCCCTCAACATGTGACTGCCTCATGGGCCACCACAGGAGGCAGATGGACAGATGTGGGAGAGCAGAAAGGTTTGGGGAGGGCATTCAGTGGGGGTCCTGGCCCAACCCCACCCACAGGCCACACAGAAGCCCTAGTGGATGCTGGGTGTCCGGGAACCCAGGTCAGGGTTAATCTGACTGTGTCAATCTGACTGTGTTAGGAGACACTGGACTAGCACAGCACCCTCTGACTGTATCAAGGGGCGGTTCCAGAGATGATTGGCATGCAGATCAGCAAACCAAGGAGAGTGCCCCACCCTGTATCATCCAATGGGCTTTCAGCATGTGTAGAATAAAAGGGGAAGAAAGAGGAAGTGTGCTCCCTCTTGAAGAAGTTTCCTTCTGCTTAAGTGGCTGTGTCTTTGGCTGTGGTCACCTTTGGACATCAGACCCTGGCTTCTTCCTCCTGCATACAGATGTGCACCGGTGACTCCAGGCAGCTTCCAGGACTCCAGTGTCACTGGCCCTGCCCCTGACCCCACCTGGTCTGCAGCTTCCAGCTTCTTCACCCAAGCTGCACCTGGGCCCTGCACCCCTCCAGTCACAGCAGCCTCTGTCACAGCCCACTCTGATCCTGAAGCCTGTCCAGTCCTCTCATGTTCTTTGTCCTTCCTGTCGGTTCTCCTCCTGTAGAGGACCAGAGATGATCTGACCAGACCGTGGTGCAGGAAGGAATAAGTCCTTCTTTCCTGCCGGGATCTTGGCTGGAATAATTGACAAGGATGTATCAGCATTCATAGGTTCCAGTGCAAGGCAGAGGACCTGGGTGTGGACCAGGGCAAGACCCTGAGTCCCCTCTGTTATAAGCATCGCTGAGTCCAGCACATCAGACAAACCCAGCGGCCCCTGAGGAGGGCAGATGGGCAGCAGGACCGGGTGTTAGTGCCAGAGTGCAGCCTGAGGGTCAGAACCACTGCTCAGACCCCATCTCAAGGCCTCTCAAGGCCTGTGGATGTGTTGACAGCCCCGACTGTCTGAGCAGAGACAGTTTCTCGCTCTGGCAATGTGACACATCTGTCCAGAATGCCAGCTTATTGCTTCTAACATGGAACCAAATATTTCCTTATAATGAATGTGAGATGCCAAAGCTCAGGTTCATGTGCCAGAGGCAGTGCTGGGTGGCACCAGATGGTGACAAAATGTCCTCTCAAAAAAGTTTCTCTCTCATCAAAAACTTTTAGAAAACATTGTCTCATTTTCACCCATAGTTCAGAGGAAGAAACTAATTTTAATAACATGACATTAGGAACCACTTCAAATAAAACTCGACTTAAAAATGATTTACCACGTATAGGAGGGTGCTGGCTTTTGGACCATTTTAGTTCATTCCTGAAAGCAAGTGGCTCAGATTCAAGAGTCCACTCAAACACAATGTCAGATAGGTTTCCCGGTTTTCTCAGCGGCCTTCAGCTGCTGGGGTCCTGTGCAGCAGGTGACCCAGGAGAAGACTGCGGGTAAATGAAATCCGCTCCCGATCCTGAGGTGCTTCTGGGTAGGAAAAGCCTCGGAAGACCCGGGGAGGACCAAGTTCCGCCACCCAGGCGGCCACGCAGGCGCCGGAGAGGGAGAGGGGGGTTCAACCCCGGGCCCTGAGTGTAAACCATCCGCGAGAACAGCCCCAGGCCCACGACCCACCCCAGCCGCTGCTCAGCCCGGCTCCGAGGGAACGCAGAGGCCCGTGTGCAGGGAGGGACGACCCGACGGGCGCCTGACTGCCCCGCACGTCCACTTATGTGGCCTTGGGAAGACGCCACCCAGGCTCTGCTGGGGTCCGCCGGCCCGGGGATGGACGCTGCGCCTGCACGTGAGGGTCACCCCGCTCCTCCCCGACCCCAGCAGCGCCGCCGGGCTCTGAGTCGCAGAAGAGGAACCTGGAGGTCAAACACTGGCTGGTGCTGTGGCGCCTTTGCTCTCCCCGCGCGGTGCTCTCGGGCCCAGCGGCCTTTGTGTCTCCTTTGGAAGCGGAGCCCTGAGGGTGCGCTCCTCCCCCGAGGCGCAGCGCCCGCAACCGTGCGTCCAAAACTTGTCTCGGAGCGCCCTCTGCGGGACCGAGCCCGGCGCTGCACCCCGCGCTCCGCCTCCATAGCCTGCAATTGCTCCCCTAGCTTTTACTTTTAAAATTGATACATCCGTTTCATTTTTCTTTATTACCTTAATAGTACGTATTTATTGGGCACAGCATGATGAAGTGATGCGTGTGTACAGTGCATGGTCAAATTAGAGTACTTAGCATTTCCATTTCCAAACATTTAAAAATGTTTTTGATTAACACCATGATTTTACCAAATATATTATGGACAGTTTATCACTTTAATCATGCAATAATGAACAGCCGTTTTATACTGGCTCTTGCCGAGGGTGATTGCTTAGCTAATGAAAAGCACAAAAAACTAAGACGCCTTTCCAGATAGTTGACAGGAAGTTAAGAGGAAAGAGAGACAGAGACAGAGACAAAGACAGAGATAGAGACAGAGACAGAGAGAGTCCAGCAGGTTCAAGCTCATAGCTCAAATCTTTGGTAAGAAGTGGATTTTGCAGCGTCAGACCCTAGGTTGGATATTACAATAACTTAATGAATTGTGCTCCCCAAGAATACCCAGCAAAGCAGGTCCTGGCCACCAGCGCCTCAGAACGCAACCGTATCTTGAGATAGGGCCATTGCAGGTGTGATGAGCTGAAATTAGGGGACACAGCGGTGGGGCCCCTCACCCGACTGGACAGTGCCTAGTAGCAGGGGACCTGGGCAGAGGAGCAGGGAGAGGAGAGTGGAGCTGCGGCTGAGGTGGCGGGACACAGCTGCACAGCAAGGACTTCCAGCTGCCGGAGCAGAATGGTAGGCCTGGGACAGTTCTCCCTCGCAGAGGACACTTGGGTCTTGCAACTCCCGGCCTCCAGAACCCTGAGGCAATGGTTCTAAGCCACCACCTGGCCGAGCCTTGTCACCTCAGCCTGGGGACCTCAGAGAGGTGCAAAGTCAGAGATGCAAAACAGCAGCAAAGCACACCGCCAGCGGCTTGCTAATGCTGACCCTCCCTTACTCTCCTTACTTCCTGGCCATCGTGATGGTGATGCGAGCAGCTTCCTTCCACCAGACCCTGCTTCCCCGCCTCCGAGCCAGGCAGCCCGCCAAACATGGACCTGAACCTTCTCATCCGGGAGCCACAATAAACCTCTCTTTATGCAGTTTGTGGGTGCTGGGTAGGACGGCTCAGCAGTGCGGACAGTGCCTGGGAAGACTGCAGCTGAGCGTCGCTGGGTTCTTGAGCCTATCGTATCAGCCCATGGATTTGCCCTGCTACCTAAAAAGGGAAACCCCGCAGCACCCAGCTGTGTATTGGAGTTTAAGCTCTGAGTCATCAACAGCAGCACAAGTGCTTCAGCCCCAGCAGGAGGCACCAGCACCAAGGACACTGAAGTGGGGAGGTGACAGCCTAGTCCGTCCCATTCTGCGAGGTGCCCTTTCCCGGGGGGATGATGCCTCACGGTGGGCAGGGGCAGCTTGAGCCCTTCGTTTTCATTCGGAAGTTAGACAAACTGAAAGAAGGTGACTCTGGATGTGGACTGAGAAGTGCAGATCCGGGAGGCCTCCTCCACCAGCTTGGCCGGGCCTGGACCTGACAGGCAGCAGGGAGGCACGGGGGCAGCCAGCTGGGGGCAACACGGAGATGCCCTGTGAGCCCATGAGTCCAGCAGCAGATGGCCTCAGAGGCTCCACCACCACCAAGGAGGCTCCGTCTACAGCTGCTGCCATGCTGAGAGAGGCAGGACAGAGCAGGTGGGGTGCCCGCAGCCTCCAGCCCCCAAACCCCAGCACCTGTCTCCTTCTCCTCACCATGGCCGCCTGAGGCCTGGTTCTCCACACCCTCGGGACAAGCCTGGCTGTTTCTGTGGACCTCGCTGTGCCCTCTCTGGCCCTCTCTGGACACCTCTAGCAGGTGCTCTTGAAGAAACAGCTCAGCAGACAAGTCTCTGAGCCCCACTCCTGGGACCCTCTTCCCCCACTCATCAGCCCGGAGAGACTTGTCTACACAGCCTGCCGCAGTCCTCCCCTGTCCACCTCTGCTGGGAGCATGTCGGCCTGAAGCTGGGAGTGGACCATAGCCCAGCGGGTTCCGTGCAGTCCTCTGCCAGCTGTGGATACACACGCACTCTCGGCCTTGGGCTCTGTGTCCCTTTTCTGGTCTTTGAGTCCCTAGAAGCACCAGCTGGAGGTCCTCGAGGCGTGTCCCCTCCGGCACCCCCTCCTCTGCTCAGCCTCCTGTCCCCCTCCCTTCTGCTCTCCTCTCCTCTGCCTCCTGCAACCTTGCGCTGTGGGCAGCTTCAGTGCAGTGAGCTGTGTGCCTGTGGCTGGGTCCAATCCCGACCTCACCTCACAGTGCTCACCACGTCACCTCAGGGGAACCGTAGAGACACCCCCCTCAGCATGGGAAGGACCAAGCCCTTCCTCCCCAGGTCTCCAAGGACCCGCTGCCCAGCTGGGGTCACTGGTCAGGCACTGCTGCTGTCCCCACCTCCTGTGTCACCCCTGCTTCTCCCCAGCACTGTCACTCTCCTCCCCAAACCTCCTCCATCCCTTTCTCTCCTGCCCTGAATCACCAGCCTGGCCGAGCTTGGAGACGTTGATTCCTGCTCCCTGCTTGCACGCGCACCTTGAGGGTAAAGCCTGTCCCATGTGACCCTACAGTGCTGGCACTTGGGGTTTTCCTGCCATCTGCTCCTCTGTGGATCCCACCTCCCGTCTGGAGATTTCTACTGGGTGTACCCCACCTCCTGCAACCTCAGCACCTGTCCGTTTCCATATCCTCTACCCCAGAGCAGAAAGGGTGCCTCAGGTTTCCATGCCTGGCTCTCTTTTCTTGTCCTTGAAGCCTCAGCCACCATCACCACCTGGAGGCTCTTCAGTCACCTCCTCTCGGGATCTGTCTCTTCACAACTGCAATGTCTGCTTGTGAGTATACCACGCTGTAATTATTATTGATGAAGGCTTATGTAACCCTCAGAGGGTAAATTCATGAAGTCAGCTTTTTTGTGCATAATTTTAAATCCAGTTCTCTTGAACTTCTGCCTGCCTCTCCCCATATATCAGGAGAGTGTGTGTCCCCCAAAAATCTCATGTGCTCAGAGTTGGACTTTCGAAGGTGACCAGCTCATGGGAACACTATACTCAGTGGCTTAGTCCTCTGGTGAGTTCATAGCTGCATGTGCTGCTAGCGGGGGTGCTGGTTGGGGGTGGTCACTGGGGCTGGACTGGAGAGGTTGTGTCTTGGTCCCCAGAGCTAGCCTCTCTCTCTTTCTTGCCTTCCATTAGTGGGGCAGGTTTCCTCCACCACACCCTCCCTTATGCCACTTCTACCCTGGAGCCAGGTGACTGTAGGCTGTGCCCTCTAAAACTGTGAGCCAAAGTAAGCCTCTCCTCCTTAAAAGCACATTAGAAGTATCATCCCAGTGAGAAGAAGCGGACCAGTGCAACACGATACGTAACAAACATGTCCTGAACCCATCTGCTTGCATGGTGGAGAGATGCTGGAAAGACAGAGGTGGAAAATCCCTAGAAAAAGAAGGTAAATCTATTGCTCAGACTTCTCAGGCTAGAAAGGTCACCATCAAGGCACCCACGGACCCAGCGTTCTGTCACACTCCGCTGGCTCAGAGAGGCAGACCATCTGCTTCCTGGTACTGCCCTGGAGGGAAGGGGACCCATCCAATTATCAGGGCACCACTCTCACAGTGTGATCATCTCCTGAGCCCACCTCTTGGTTCCACTGTGCTGGGGTTAGGATTTCAGCATATGAAATCTGGGGGATACAAATACTGAGACCCCAGCACCACTGAGCGTTTTGGTGAAGGTTGTGACGCCCATTATATGGACTCAGCCCGAGTCAGTTTCCAGGTGTTTTCTAAGGAAAGAGCACATCTTGGGCCTCGTGCAAGACAGAAGCATGAAGCACCTGGGGAGTTCAGGGGCTGAGTGGGCAGTTAGCCTAGGAGAGAGAGGATTGTCTGGTCAAAGAGCACTGGTGCAGGGTGGACTATGCCAAGTGGGCTGAGGCACGGCTGTCCCTACTGCTCTAAGCTGCTCCGAGCCTGTGATAAAATCAACTTTGCACCAGGCCCACTGCCCCAGGGGAGAGAGAACTTCTGGATCTTCTCTCATGATTGCAGGGCCTAACCGTACCCATCCTGTGGTGTGGCCGGGGAGCAGGTAAATAGGTGGTTTGAAAATCCTCAGGATTCTAGAATCATTCAGCAAATGGGATGGAGGAATGCCCAAGGCACCTGGTGTCCTCCTCAGGGATCTTCTAGCCAGCGCCAAGTGCCTGCTACGGCTTCCCCAGGGGACCCTTCTCCCCATGGCAACCAAAGACTCTCCTTGAACATCTTGGATAAAAGGGAAGTCCCATGATCTGTGGCGCCTCCTGCTAAGGCAGGCAAAGGCCACCATGCCAAAGAGATTTGTAATTGCGAGCCCTGGCCCTGGGGTGGCACTGATAAAGCCAAAGCTGAGCTGCTGCTCGGGGACAGAGGCTTCCTAGTCCCACCCCGTGTATTGTGATGGAACAGGAAATCCGTGACTTCTCGGATGAGCGACAGCTACCACTTCCTATCACTCACGAGCTCCTGGCTCCGCCTTTTATGCAGAATCTCCTTTGATGCTGAAAATCAGTGGCCCAATGGAGGAGCCTGCAGTGAGGAATGCTCTGTTTCTCCATTTCCCTGATGCATCTGTTTTGAATAAATATCAAAAAACATTTATTTTAGTTTTATAAAATAAATATGTGATATAGTAAAAATAGCAAAAATCCAAAAAAAAAAAAGAAAAGAAAAAATTTTAAAAATCCCGCAAAGCTATTAACGTCACTTCTTTAGTGCTGGGGGCTTCTCACTTGGAAAATCTCTCCAGAGACCTCATGGCTGAGAAGGCACTGACCCGTGCGTCGGTATCACACAGGAGGTTTGCTTTCCTGAGAACAAATCTTACAACCAGCCCCTAAGCAAGGCGACATTCGCGGCCTTCCCTCTTCGCACCACCAAGGGGCACTGCTGAGTGGGGAGGACAGCCGGGTCCGAAATTCTCGGAGAAAGGGCTGTGCCCATCCAGAAGAAGGCAGAGCGGCGGGTGGGCAGGGTGCGGGTTTCAGATCTTACTCAGATGCTTACTGTGAAGGATGGGTGAGGGTGGACGTATTTAGTCCAGACCTGACTAACACGGGAAAAGAGCCAGCGTGCTGTGCACTTCCGGCCCCCGAAAGCCACGGCGGAAGGATCCTAAGTTCAAGTCTAGTCTGGGTGGTTTAGTGACTTAGGAAGATGCCTAACATTGTTTTAAAATTTTAAAATGGGTTGAGGATTTGCAAAATCCCTGGGTTCTATCCTCAGTGTCAAATAAATAAAGACTGTTGTGCAATTTTTATGTCTAATAACTTTTGCTGTTTTCACAAAATCTCCCTGTTTACTCCTCCAATTAATTATGTCTGTTGAAAATACCTCATTTGCTTCGTCGTACTGGGACGCCAGAGTCACAGGCTCAGACATGTCTCAGAGTCTCCAGTGCAAATGCTTTTGGCTGTAGCTGCAGGCGGCGCTGTCCATGACCCCAGGTGCACGAAGCGAGCTGGGCTGGAGCTCAGAGCAGAAGAGCCATCTGCAGACCCCTAGCCTGGTGGGACAGTTCCTTCACCCGTCCCCATATCAGCCCCTCTCTGATCTAAACCCTGAGCCAGAATCACAGCCATCGCACCAGCTCAGGCAGAGAAACTGCTCCTCCAGAGCCTTGGACCGTCAAGCCCAGGCCGGCGGTGCAGCCCCACTTTCCCGCTCACAGGGAGAAGCAGACGGCAGCTGGAGCAGGCTGAGCCCAGCCCAGGACCTGCGTTCATTCATCCTCCCCGGCGACACACACCGCAGAAACCCGGTCCACATATTTAAGTGATGTGACACCTAAATGGACACATGGATTTAAAAGAAAGAGAAGGCACAGCTAAACCTAAACCGAGGGGCACCCTGCCTAGGGACACCAGTCTCCTGAAAGCTGGTGGTGAGTAGGGATGGAGCACAGTGACGGAAACTCAAACAAACACCTAGGGTACTGCGTGACGGAAAGCGCCATCGAGAGGCCACCGGTCTAAGCTGAGAACCCGCTGGCAGTGGCTACCGGATGCTGGTCTCGCGGCATTTGAGGTGCAACTTCCCGAGACTAACACGATAGTTGGACAAATCCAGAGAAAAGCTCTCACCCTGTAGACGGACACAGAAGCGTCGGGAGGGGAAGATCAGGACACCTACAGTTTACTCTCAGCTCCACAATTAGCAAAACAACATATCTAAATGTAATTATGGGTTCTGTGCTAATTCCTTTCATTTATAATACTGCTTTCTCTTGGTTCACTGAGAAGATTCTGTGCTGTTCCGTTTTTCTTCTTTTTAGTGAGAGAGTCTTCTGTGTCTGTGTCTTGGACTCTAACCACATTAAAGGTAATCATAAGCAGTGTATTAGCTATTCTTAGGCTCTTCTTAGTTTGTCATGAAACTTAGTTTTATTTTCACATAAAATAAAAAGAAAATACCTGCACATAATTATAGATTTTCGGTAGAGTAGATGGAGATTAGTCAAGTTGATAACTGTGGTCTTCATTCAGCCTCCAGCCACGGCTCCTGCCCACAGGATCCTGGCCCAGCCCGAGTCTCATGGCTGGTCCACAGTCCACACGGTCATCCAGATGAAGGAGACCCAGGCCACAGCACAGCGAGAACAGTCAGCAATGGCATCCTGACTGGTAGCCTGCTCCACCATGCGGCTCTGTTTAGGCTACCGATCTTCCAGGGGAGCCCTCCCCATCCCTGTGCCCCCTCGGCCAACCTCCTGGGAGGTCACTGGCCCTCCTGCCCAGCCCGTGTGGCCTCAACTGGCTGGGAAAGGGAGCCAAGGGCACCCTTCCTGAGGGTTTCTGAAGTCACCCTTCTCATCTCTACCAAGATGCTCTTGACCTGTCTATGAGAATCCCAACTGCAGATGGAGCTGTAAACAGCTGAAATGGACAGTTCTGACTGACCACTGTTTGGCCCCTGGGCATTACCATGTGGCACAGTGTCCCCTGGCTCATCCCTGTTCCTGTTATACATCACTGTGTAACCAGCTTTCCCAGATGGATGACCTTAACAACCACGTCGCCTTGCCCATGGGTTCCGTGGCCCAGAGACAAGGCACCCACCTGGCTTCGTCTCTGACCCCCTCCCCTGTGGCCTCAGACGGGGCTGGAGCCCTCGGCAGTTCCCTCACCCAAGCATCTGCAGGCCAAGCTGCTGGACTCCTTCGAGGTCCTCTCCTTGAGACAGGCCCCCAGGATCCCCTGTGACTGCCCTGGGAGCCGGGAAGCTGTGATCTCTAATAACCTCATCAGAAGTCACACATCCTTGTGCCACTCTATCTTGATGCAAAGGCCCAGGTGCTTCCCTCCCACCCCCAGCATCCAAGGGGAGGACACGTGGGCCCCACCTCTGGAGGGAGAGTGGTCTAGAGACAGGCAGCCACCAGGAGCACCGGCCAGGGCACACAACACTTTACCCTCCACGAAGGCAGCATCAGGGTGTCTTTAACCTGCTGGCCCCAGGCTGTGCTCCCACACTCTGGGGAGCCATTCTCCTCACCAATTGGTGGCCCCATGTGCTGGAAGAAAAGGCTCCTCCACAATATTGAGCGTCTACCACAATAATTCTCTGGGTCTATGCGAGGAAGGAAAACACTATCTCAGTACACTGATTATCCTTTTACTCTAATTTTTATAGTCTCATCACATTGAAACAGAAAAAAAAATTAGGAAAAACAACAGATTCTAAATGGTTGTGTCTTCAAGGCTTGGGAAGATGGGTGAACCCAGTGACAGTGCCAAACCAGTGACAGGTGATTATCAGCTTGGCGCTATGGCCCCAGTCCCTGGTGCCCAGGCTAATTGCTTACACGCATGTCTGCTAAAGTGACCTGCTGCTGTGTCCTCAGAGAGAGCAAGCCCCAAGGGACAAGACCTCTGTATAAGACCAGATAGGGTTAGGTGCTCAGGGAAGATTTCTCCAGGGCCACCATCAGCACCCACTCAACCTTGGTCAGGGGTCCTGTCACAGGAGGAATTCGGTGTCCTATCAGGCAGGGGACCGTGGATTCAGGAAGGCCACCACTTGAGACTTCCTTTGAGATACCGATAATTGCCTGGGCTTCCAGGTCATCCAAAAGTTGTGCAAATCAGCTTACCCAGCTTATCCAGGACAAAATGCCTGGCACCTACTTTTCCTCAAGGAAAAGCGATGAACTAATTTATGATCTCAGGGGATTCAGTCAATGGTTAGCTGGTTCCAAAGCGGAAACAACATGGGAGCTGGGTGTGGTGGAAGAAAGATACTCAGTTCATGGTGGCCAGGAAGCAGAGCAGACTAGAGGCGGAGAGAGGCGGAAGGCGACTAGATAGAGACCCCAAGGCCACACCGCTACACCCACACAGACATACTCAGAAGTGGGTTTTCTCAGCCCCTGGGCGGCTCCCCAGCAGTCTAGAGTCCTCTCCATGTCTTTCCCAGGTGTGGCTGAAGATTTGAGAGGAGCTGTTGCTGATACTACATAGCAGAAGCCAGGCTCGTGAGGACGGCGCACACCCTCGGCTGCACCACGTCGGACACTGGTGACTTCCGGCTCTTCCCAAAGTCAGAATGACCACGGAAGGTCAAGGTTTTGAATCCATGCCATAGGTGGAGGCAGCCAGGACAGCACAACAAGACCCTCGGGAGAGAGCGCTCCAGAGCGGCTGCCGGAGTGGCAGGAACAGCAGGTGTTTGCAGTGAGAGGCAGGGTCCTGAGGGGGACTCGTGGCTGTGTCTTCTACCCCACTAAATCCTTAAACAGCTGTGTACTCACTGCGTTCTCGGCTGCACCTCACACGCCCGCCACCCCGGTTAGCCGGCTCCCTGGCGGCATTCGCTCCGCTCGCCCCTTGCTCTTCCTGCCCCTCCGGGCTTTTGCTCCTCACGCTCTCCCGGTTTCAGCCAGCCATGGGTGTGTGGGCTGCGAGGACCTGGCCAGCCCCGCTGGGGCCAACTGCCTGCAGCCGCCTATGCCTTGACCAGGGGACGAGTGACCCAGTGACGTGAAGTCAGCAGCCCACATTTCACCAAGGGCAATTTTATTCTTTTTTCTTTATTTTTATTTGTATTTATTTATTTTTTAATTGGTACCAGGGATCAAACTCATGACTGCATGCTTGCAAGGCAGGCGCTTATGCCGCTGAGCTAAATCCCCAGCCCGGCGAAGGCTTTGCTGCACGTAGCAACTGCAAACTCCCAGGCCTGCCCTCTGGCGTGGCTGATGCTCTCACCTGCGTGGCAGCCCCTTCCTGCTCCTGCCCCAGCCCCATAAAGGATACTGGCTCAAGTGTCCCCACAGTCCGAGGGCTCAGGCCAGTGTCCTGCAGGACATGCACAGGGGCAGCAGCCCACACTTCCCCGTGGTGTCTGCAGCCGCCCCTGGGGCCATCCTCCCATCCCCTGTGGTCAGCAATGCAGGCGAGGGGACCCCGGTGGCCACTCCATGCTCTACAGGGACCAGGGTCCTGGGCTCTCCTTCACCTAGCTCTTGTCTCCTCAGGAAGTGTTGCACTCCTGTTCTGGGGAACGTGACCCCCGAGCAGAGTCACCTCTTACTTTTATCCCTCGGCCCTCACTGCATTCCAAGCTGTCAGGGCCAAGTGGGACATGTGTGACCCCAGCACACACTGAACCGCTCTGAACCGTTCAAGCCTGTGTCACTTTTCAATAATCCCCAGCAAACTTTTTTTTCTTTTTAGCCAGGCTCAAAAGAAAGGGTCCTGCATCAGCCTTGCGACTTTCAGTGGGGAGTGAACTGTGAGGGCAGACAGGCTGGAGTGGAGCCAGGGTCCAAGGAACACAGCTCTGCGGGTGCTGGCAAACGCAGTCTCCAGCACAGGTGCCCACCAGGGCCAGCCCAGCCAGCAGGCCCGGTGGGGTGCAGGTCCGACCCTCCCAGCTGATCCTGCTGTAGGGCTGAAGTCTGACCAGAGAGAGCAGACAGGTGTGGGCTTGGAGCTCGGTAAGAGGAGGTCTGGCTGGTCCTGGGCTGGCGCAGGCCCAGCCACCTGCATGGCCCTGAGCCCACACTTCAGGCCAGGCCTCCACGCATTGCTCGGCTGCTGCAGGTTACAGGCTATGGGGTGCCTCTCCCGAGGGTCGGGGCTGCGCTGGGAGAGCAGCAGAGGGCTGGTGGAGGAGCCTCTCTGGGCAGCCGGGGCAGCAAAGGTCTGCGTGTCCACCCCCACCTCCTTGAACCAAGCTCAAGGCACAAGGTGGGAGGTGCTAACCGGCCCCCGAATGAATGGCTTCAGTCAGCTGCAAAAGTTGGCTCAAAGCCCCTGCCCAGAGCACCCCGCAGGTGCCAGCACACAGTAGCGGGGCTGGTGTGTGACCCGGAGGGTGAATCTCAGGCATCCTGCACCCTGCGCCTGCACTGTGCGGCCTCCTGTGGTACTTTTGGTGATTGTATTCTGCTAAACAGGTCATTCATCTGCACAAGAAACCAAACCAGGGAGCGGCTGCCCTAGGTAAGGAACTTGGCCTCTCTCTGTTCAGGACTGACTTGTCCCAGTTTGTTCAAAATTGCCTGATTTTAATACTGAAAGCCTTGCACATCCCGGAAACGCCGGCTGGTCCTGGGGAAGCAGAACTGATGTCCCCCTGCCGTGTGGCAGATATTAAGGTGCTTCCGCAGCAGCAAACCCGCTGCGCAGGGCTGTAAAAAGCATACCTGTAAAATCCAGGCTGCCAAGCCGTGGGCTCACACGCGCTCTCCCAGAGGCAGCCGGCAGAGGGCAGCAGAGGATCGCGGGTCTAAAATAGGCCACTTAGGGATGGGACCCTTCCAAGGTCTCCTTTGACCAGGGCCTTGCAGGACGATGTCCTCGGATGGGACACTCGCCTGGGTCTGTCCCATAAACCCTCTCGCTGCCCTGTGTTTGGGAAACACATGCTGTGCTTGGTTTGCCGTTCAAGTGTCTTCAAAGCCTTCAGGCTCGTTTTCCTCACGTCAGAGGATGCAGGTTTATTGGGTCAGCAGAAATGACCACTGTCATGCTGGAAGACGGCTGCAGACCACAGTGCTGCACTGTTCTTGTCAGATGTCTGGAGGAAAACTTGGGCCTTCAAGTCTGCTCAGGACCCCTGCAAGGCTGGAGAGGTGGCTGCTGGAGGAGCCTGCCCCATCCTCAGGGCAGGGAAAACCCACCCCGACAAAGCCAGAGGCCCAGCCGGTGGGACCCTGAGCTGGTCCTTCTGGTCCTTGGCTCCACGGCTCTGCCCTTGCCAGATCTGCCAGAGGCCCGTGATGTGGACAGTGCCCGCACCCAGAGCAGGCTGGCAGCAGGTGTGAATCTAGAGCACTGGCCGCTGCAGTGGCCACTGTCACCTGCTCTCCTTGGCCTGTGGCCATGTCTTCTCCTGAGCTTTGGCTGTGTCCTCCCCTGCCTGTGTCTCCCCAGAGGCTCCATTCCTGGGGTGCAATCCCTGCGCCCAGGGCCCATCCCAGTGCACCCTCATCAAACCCCAGCTGCTGAGACCCTAAAGAGCTGCAAGTGGCCGGGGCTGTGGGTCCACTGCAGCCCCAAGCAGCCAGGCACAGAGTCTCCCCAAAAGGTTTTCCCACACCCTCGCGGCTGCTCCAGGGGCCACAGCCGCCTCCAACACCTGACCAGGAGCTCATGCCCTCGGCTGCTCTGGAGATACTGGGATTTCCACAAGTGGACACTGAAAGAGCGAAGCCAGCCACGCACGCTCAGAGGGGCGCCCCCGTGAACCCACGGCTTGTGCCCACTGGAGGGCGCCCTTGCTGGCTTTCTAGTGCTACTGTCTGTGCTCTACCTTGAAGGAGCTGGAAGGGAAGGGCAGAGGGAAGGAGGCCTGGAGCTGTGAGTCAGTTCCAGTCCACGTCCCGCCAGCCTGCCACCTGCCAACACCCACGCACAGGGCCACATCGCAGCCACCAGTGCGTGGGTGCTTGAGGGCCTGCTCTGGTCTCAGGCCCGAGGTGGCAGCCATGTGCCATGTGCTCCCTTAAGACCTGGAAGCATCAGTGGTCCAGAGCGAGCTGACCGCAGGTTCTGGTCCCAGCCTGCTCTTTGCAGCAGGTCCTTGCCCAAGCAGCCCCTCGTGGGGACCAGGGCTCCTGCCTGCCCCAGGAGCAAGGAGTCAGCGCTGTCCTGGATGGTGGGCACCGCACCGCCTCCTTGCACACGACCCTGCGTGGCCCCGCGTGGCATGTTTCATCTTCCATCCGTGGCTGTGAACACATGGGACCTAGAAACCACTGGAGGAGACCTGTCCCTGTTGCGCTGTGTCTGGCCATCCCCATCACCCCAGGCAGGTGTCCCCGGCTCTCCAAGGATGAGAGGAGGAGACCACACAGTGGTCTCAGTGGGGCCCACTGAGACTCAGGACCCTGAGGAGACGCACAGCAGGGACATCGACAGCACAGCGTGGAGACCAGAGCCTAGTGCTGCCCGGGCAGGAGACCCAGACGGTCTCCCTGCAGGGCAGCTGAGAGAGGGCAGTGCAAGGCCCTGGACACCAGAGGAGGGGTCCTGGACTGACGCAGGCCAGCAGGGGGCATCTGAGTGGCAGGACAGTGTGGTCATAGATGTGACCAGCAGGCGGTCACTGCCCTCAGCCTTCCTGCTCCTGGACAGGGCCTGAGCACAGCTGTGTCTGTGCAGCTAACCCTGCATGGCCCCGGCCTCTGGACAGAAGAGGAGCACAGAGGCTCCAGGCTGGGCTGAGCATCCTTCCACCGACCTGCCGGGGTGGCTTGGACGGCAGAATTTGTAACTGCGACTCAGCACCGGGCAGACACTGGACTGGACGTTGGACAGAGGGACAGTGAACTGGCCGCTCTGAGCTCCGGTCCCCATGCTGCCCAGAACCTGTGATCACGGGCACTGGGAATCCTTCCTTACGTCCCACAGAGCTGTGGAAGGAACAGTTACAACTCTGCGTGAGACATTAAGTACTCTGAAGGGGTGAGGCAGTCTGGTGAATTTTACAAAACAAATGGAGACGCAAGCAAAGAAAAGCAGAGCCTCACGACCTGCAGAGCCGTGTGCAAGATAAATGTCCAGTGTGCAAGCTCAAGGGCACCCGCTGACATCACAGCAGAGTTCAGCGGGATCATATAACTGTCACCTCCAGAAGGTGGGACTTGATGCATGAATGAGCCAGGAGTTGAACCCCTGATTCATACTCCGTGCATGACAATCACCCATGTTCCTGTGCCAACACTTTTAATTTAATAAGCCGGGGTGTCAGGGGCCACTTGAGATAGATTGCAGCTGCTGCCCACACCCTCCTCCTTGCAAAGTCCCCCTCTCCCCTCTGCCTCCCTCCCGCACCTACAAAACAGGCTACGTGTGGGTCCCTGTGTGTGTGTGTGTGTGTGTGTGTGTGTGTGTGCGCGCGTGCACCTTCCCCACAAGCAGTGCTTGTGTCTCCACAGCTATTTCCATTGTGCCACAACGCCAGCCTGGAGACACAGAGGTCATGGCCATCTGTGTTCCTGGTGACCTCTCTGTGCAGTGAAGAAAAGCCTTCAGCCCCATAAAACCCAGGGGGCAGATGGAGCTGGCATTCTCCTGCGAGTTTCAAACCGAAAACTGTCCAAAATATCACACTCGCAATGAAGGCAATTTCATTATTGAATCACCCGAGGATGAGCAGCCCGCCGGAGCTCCCCGGTTATTATTATTATTTTTTAAGAATAGCAACTGCAAAGAAAGAAAATTGAACATGAACTCACACTGGGCCGGAGGTTAGGTGCGCACAGGAAGAGGAGACCGCTTTTTAGAATTTATTTTCATTCTTCTAAGAAAGCAACACTCGGCCACAATGAGGGACAATGCTTCTCAAACTCTCACCAAAGATTTGTGTCCCTAAGTGGACAGTTGTGAAAGTGTCAGGGAGGAGGAAGGAGGTGACGCCCTGAGTGCGGAGCCAGGCCGAGGGGATCCGGCCACCCCTTCCCGCTGGGTCAGCAAGCAGCAGGGCCTGGTGACAGCCACACGTGTGCCCTCAAGCCTTCCTGTGCTGTGGGCTGCCGAGAGAGAATCTCCAGAGGGCCTGGGCGGCCCCTGCGTGGGGACTTTCCTTAGGGGACAGCAGCTGCTGCAGCTGCCTACTGGTGGGACACCCCAACTTACAGCAGGGAAAGAGATCTCAGGGGGAAGCAGCCCTATACACAGCTACAGAAACAGCAGAGCCCAAGGAGAGCCAGGGCACAGAAGGTCCCCAAAGCCAGCAAGGTCGAGTGGTAAGAAAACAGGAAAGCAGGCCAGTCCAGCGAGCGTGGAAAGGGCCCTCAGGTGCCAGGTGTGAGACCCTCCCCTAAGTACAGCCAGGGTGGGAGTCCCCTCAGGTCCCACCAGTCAGCAAGGGGGACGAAGGGCAGGGCCCCCGCCATCCACAGCAGCCCCGGGAACACCAGGGAAAGCCCTGGAGCAGCGCCACCTGCTGTGGGATCCCTGGGGGTGGCCCAGGCTGTAAGGCCCCCATCACGGTTCACCTGGAGCCAGGTTAACCACCCACATCCCAGACTGCGGGCCAGTCCTGTTACACCTTTGCTTTTGGGGACCTGGAGGATCCAAAGATCGCTGAGGACCCTGAGATCTTTGAGGGTGCACCCACACATAGATCAGGATAGAGGCCCTGGGCTCGCGTTTTGTAGTTGCTCATCCACCAGAACAAGGGCCACACATTGTTCACTCAAGTTTGGAGAGTGTTGGTAGAGATCCATGAAATGGTATCTGGTAGAGAAGTGTCTGGAAAAAAAATTAAAATCTCCATTTCCATAGAACATGCAAAGGTAAGGTTAACGTGTTTGTCTCATCGTGTCTTTAACTTTTAAAATTTAATTTTAACCAAGTTCAATTACAGTTGAAGTATATATTTGAAGGAGTAACACTGAAACCCTGTATAAAGTTGAATCAAGAGGAGACCGCGTCAGAACGACCTGATACTGAATTGGGCAGGTGAACGCCGTGCACCCTGGAATAAAAGCTCCAGTAATGATTGCAACTTTTCCCAAGGGATGTTGTTATTAGCTCATGTTTGCAGCACATGGTTAGAGTCATCATGGGGCATCAGCACGTGGACATAACACATCTGTTAGTATTAAAACCCGGTGGTCACCTTCACAGCAGCTGAATTACATCAGCGTGGGGCCGAGTGCAGATGTCCCCCTGAGGGGAGCTGCCAGCATAGAGAGAGATGTGGAGAAGAAGATCTGGGCACTGTGGCTCCTCCTAATGTTGTTGTTTGAGCCGTTGGTTCTCCTGGAGGAGCTCGTCAGGACCAGCCTCCCCAGTGTGAGTCCGACCATTGTCATCAGAGGAGCTCGGGACCTTGCTGGTGAGAGTGGCTGTGGTCACTTTGGGGGAGCTCTGGTCCTCACATGGAGCATCGCTTCCTGGCTCTGGAGGGGAAGGTGTGTGCCGCTTGATCTCCAGGAGAAACTCGGCCCTCTGGCTTCCTGGCCTGTACCGAACTGTTCTTATTGTTGGGGGAGCTCGGGGCCTCCGTGTCGCTGAGGATGGCTGTGGTGCTTTTCAGGGCAGCCCTGGTCTGTGTTGTGAGTGTGACTTCTCGGCTCCAGTGTAGAACCCTCAACCTACCAGCACAGCTCCTTCACCCCGCTGGCATAGACTTTCTAGCTTCCACCGCTGACCTTTGGGCCTTCCCAGCACAGATACTGGTGTGAGTCCTTCTCGTGGTCCCTAGACCTCCAGTTGGACTCGTGAGAGGCATTGTCATGGGCTCTAGGTTTTCATCTGGACTCATGCAGGACATTGCTGTGGGTTCCAGGCCCTTGGCTGGATATTCTGGGTCTTTAGTGTTGTGGGTAGATTTCCTGCACTTTCTCGCGTCTGACTCTGGGTGACCATCGTGAATAATATTATAATTGGGATTGTCCTCCTCACAACCCTGACTAGCGCAGCGTGTGAATTATTCTCATTTCCCCTCTCCCCACCCCCGGCTCCCTTCCCATTTACAAAGGGTCGGTCTCCCTGCTTGCTATGATCTAGTGCCTGGAATTTGTGGGAATCCCACACACACCATCCGCATCCTCACTACCAGACCTGGAGTAGAAACAGACAGCAACAGGCCAGGCTCTCCACAAAGTGTGTGTTGGGTCCACTGAGATTTTTATATCAGAATCATTTTACAATTAGCCCTGTAATTGGCTGTTTACCCTACAGAATATTTTATGGCTATTTCAGTGTTGCTTTTTTTTTTAAACATAAAGTATGGGGTGGTACAGGTGGCACTAGGGTTTGACCTGGGACATGCACCAACTCCCGTCCACTATCGGCAGATCGGAATGCCTGCCACAAGGGGGCGCACAGCGGTCCACTCGCTGCCGGCCCTTTCAGTTTGACCCTTCCTCTTCCCTAGTACTTCCTGAGGTCAAATGTTTAGGAGGCTGCAGTTGCGGGGTCCTGGGTGGCCAAGAGGGTGCGTTGAAAAGTTGGAAGGTAGCATTTCCTTTGGTGGATAAAAGCCCCACAGAAGAGGACCTGGGATAACAACCAGGCGGCCCCAAAGAAGAAGGGATCGAGAAGGACGGGGTGCATCAGCATCAGCAGGGCACCCCATGAATGGAGGGCCAAGGGGTCCTTATTTCTGAGGGCTCTGTCTCTCCCAAGTTCAAGAGCCCGTGACTCTTCTAGAAGATTTGGTCGTGACGCCAAAAGAAAGTGCTGTCCAACATTTCCAGCATCTTTTTCTACAACACTGACAGTTATGCGTCGCCTTTCCCATCATTTGAAGATCAAATGACAGAAAGGAGTAAGTGCAGGAACAGGACCAGCTCCAGGCCTGACTGTCATCTATCTACATCCATCCATCCACCATCCATCCATCCACCATCCATCATCCATCCATCCATCATCTATCCATCCATCATCTATCCATCCACCATCTATCCATCCATCTATCATCTATCTATCCATTCATCTATCATCTGTCTATCTATCTGTCTATCTATATCTGTCTGTCATGTATCTCTATCTATCTTTTATCTTTGCATTTAATTACCCGGAGCCTGGTGCCTAGCAGGGCTCTGACTCCCTCACACATAGCACAGCGTTGATCCTGTCGCTGAAAACAGGCTCATCCTCCATGAGTTCAGCGACAAAGCCAGCCAAGCCTATGCCTGTGAACTTTGCCCTCAGCCCATGTCTACCTGCAGCTGCATCTTGAGGTCGCTCTTCCTGTCCTCATTTTAATGTTGAGACAATGAGGAGCCGGAGAGGTGAGTGGCCTCTGTGGGATTTTTCGCCCAGCTTGGGGCAGATGTAGGCAGAGACAGAAGCCAGCTTGGGGTCCATGGGCATGGCACAGAGGGCAATGGGCAAGGACGGAGAGGGGCTAAGACAAGGTTGCCTCATAAGCGTGATCACACAATCACGTTCCTCTTCCACAGCATCACCCCCTTGTACAGCGGAGACAATTTCTTCTGCTTCCTGTGATTTTTCCGTATTTTCTGGGAGTGCAGAGTAATCTGTCTGCGTTTCCCATCTTGTCGCTGTGGACTTGAGTGAATGGGATGACTTTTAAGTGCTTCCTGCAGTTTTCTACCATCTTAACACTGCAGAGGCAGGCAGAGCGTCTGGACCTGACTCTCCACAGTGTCAGCCACTGAAACCAACACGGATTAAGATGAGAAGCACGAACTTCCAGCTATTCAGAACGTGCTTTCCCACACACGTGAACTGGCCCAGGCACCCAGCACTCCTGGGTGCCAAGAGGGAGATTCCAAAGCTAAATTCTGCCCAGCCGAATCTGTCCAGGGAATGAAAGCTCTTCCAGATAAATAAGCATCTGAACACAGCAGTAAAAGCTCATATCCAAGACTGACCAGTGATGGCCAGAGTGCTAACCTCTCCTGTTGTAGCCAGAGGTTGCAAAAACAATTACATACAGGGCACATAATTTATAGTATGATTTATAATGGTCACCCAAGGAGTCAAATACAAAGAAGGTGCAGGAAGTCTGTCCACACACTAAAGGCCTAAAAAGATCTAGCCGAGGGCCTGAGTCCCATGGTAATAACCTGCATGAGTCCAGCTGAAACCTAGAGCCCACGGCAAGGCCTTTACAAGTCCAGCTGGAGGCCCAGAGCCCACAACAATGATTCATGCAAGTCTGTTTTATGGGTCTGCACTGGGAAGGCCCAAAAGTCAGCAGTGGGAGCTAGAAATTCTGTGCA